>JAQISU010000366.1:1815000-2394899 GCA_029339505.1 Unio delphinus | reverse complement strand
GGTACTGAACTGAAAGTATTAATTGTGATGCGATTCCAAATATGCGTTAGAGTCTAATAATCGTACCGGAACACTGCGCAGAATCTGTTATTTTTAATACTAGGGATATTTGGGTACTGAACTGAAAGTATTAATTGTGATGCGATTCCAAATATGCGTTAGAGTCTAATAATCGTACGGAACACTGCGCAGAATCTGTTATTTTTAATACTTAGGGATATTTGGGTACTGAACTGAAAGTATTAATTGTGATGCGATTCCAAATATGCGTTAGAGTCTAATAATCGTACGGAACACTGCGCAGAATCTGTTATTTTTAATACTAGGGATATTTGGGTACTGAACTGAAAGTATTAATTGTGATGCGATTCCAAATATGCGTTAGAGTCTAATAATCGTACGGAACACTGCGCAGAATCTGTTATTTTTAATACTAGGGATATTTGGGTACTGAACTGAAAGTATTAATTGTGATGCGATTCCAAATATGCGTTAGAGTCTAATAATCGTACGGAACACTGCGCAGAATCTGTTATTTTTAATACTAGGGATATTTGGGTACTGAACTGAAAGTATTAATTGTGATGCGATTCCAAATATGCGTTAGAGTCTAATAATCGTACGGAACACTGCGCAGAATCTGTTATTTTTAAATACTAGGGATATTTGGGTACTGAACTGAAAGTATTAATTGTGATGCGATTCCAAATATGCGTTAGAGTCTAATAATCGTACGGAACACTGCGCAGAATCTGTTATTTTTAATACTAGGGATATTTGGGTACTGAACTGAAAGTATTAATTGTGATGCGATTCCAAATATGCGTTAGAGTCTAATAATCGTACGGAACACTGCGCAGAATCTGTTATTTTTAATACTAGGGATATTTGGGTACTGAACTGAAAGTATTAATTGTGATGCGATTCCAAATATGCGTTAGAGTCTAATAATCGTACGGAACACTGCGCAGAATCTGTTATTTTTAATACTAGGGATATTTGGGTACTGAACTGAAAGTATTAATTGTGATGCGATTCCAAATATGCGTTAGAGTCTAATAATCGTACGGAACACTGCGCAGAATCTGTTATTTTTAATACTAGGGATATTTGGGTACTGAACTGAAAGTATTAATTGTGATGCGATTCCAAATATGCGTTAGAGTCTAATAATCGTACGGAACACTGCGCAGAATCTGTTATTTTTAATACTAGGGATATTTGGGTACTGAACTGAAAGTATTAATTGTGATGCGATTCCAAATATGCGTTAGAGTCTAATAATCGTACGGAACACTGCGCAGAATCTGTTATTTTTAATACTAGGGATATTTGGGTACTGAACTGAAAGTATTAATTGTGATGCGATTCCAAATATGCGTTAGAGTCTAATAATCGTACGGAACACTGCGCAGAATCTGTTATTTTTAATACTAGGGATATTTGGGTACTGAACTGAAAGTATTAATTGTGATGCGATTCCAAATATGCGTTAGAGTCTAATAATCGTACGGAACACTGCGCAGAATCTGTTATTTTTAATACTAGGGATATTTGGGTACTGAACTGAAAGTATTAATTGTGATGCGATTCCAAATATGCGTTAGAGTCTAATAATCGTACGGAACACTGCGCAGAATCTGTTATTTTTAATACTAGGGATATTTGGGTACTGACTGAAAGTATTAATTGTGATGCGATTCCAAATATGCGTTAGAGTCTAATAATCGTACGGAACACTGCGCAGAATCTGTTATTTTAATACTAGGGATATTTGGGTACTGACTGAAAGTATTAATTGTGATGCGATTCCAAATATGCGTTAGAGTCTAATAATCGTACGGAACACTGCGCAGAATCTGTTATTTTTAATACTAGGGATATTTGGGTACTGAACTGAAAGTATTAATTGTGATGCGATTCCAAATATGCGTTAGAGTCTAATAATCGTACGGAACACTGCGCAGAATCTGTTATTTTTAATACTAGGGATATTTGGGTACTGAACTGAAAGTATTAATTGTGATGCGATTCCAAATATGCGTTAGAGTCTAATAATCGTACGGAACACTGCGCAGAATCTGTTATTTTTAATACTAGGGATATTTGGGTACTGAACTGAAAGTATTAATTGTGATGCGATTCCAAATATGCGTTAGAGTCTAATAATCGTACGGAACACTGCGCAGAATCTGTTATTTTTAATACTAGGGATATTTGGGTACTGAACTGAAAGTATTAATTGTGATGCGATTCCAAATATGCGTTAGAGTCTAATAATCGTACGGAACACTGCGCAGAATCTGTTATTTTTAATACTAGGGATATTTGGGTACTGAACTGAAAGTATTAATTGTGATGCGATTCCAAATATGCGTTAGAGTCTAATAATCGTACGGAACACTGCGCAGAATCTGTTATTTTTAATACTAGGGATATTTGGGTACTGAACTGAAAGTATTAATTGTGATGCGATTCCAAATATGCGTTAGAGTCTAATAATCGTACGGAACACTGCGCAGAATCTGTTATTTTTAATACTAGGGATATTTGGGTACTGAACTGAAAGTATTAATTGTGATGCGATTCCAAATATGCGTTAGAGTCTAATAATCGTACGGAACACTGCGCAGAATCTGTTATTTTTAATACTAGGGATATTTGGGTACTGAACTGAAAGTATTAATTGTGATGCGATTCCAAATATGCGTTAGAGTCTAATAATCGTACGGAACACTGCGCAGAATCTGTTATTTTTAATACTAGGGATATTTGGGTACTGAACTGAAAGTATTAATTGTGATGCGATTCCAAATATGCGTTAGAGTCTAATAATCGTACGGAACACTGCGCAGAATCTGTTATTTTTAATACTAGGGATATTTGGGTACTGAACTGAAAGTATTAATTGTGATGCGATTCCAAATATGCGTTAGAGTCTAATAATCGTACGGAACACTGCGCAGAATCTGTTATTTTTAATACTAGGGATATTTGGGTACTGAACTGAAAGTATTAATTGTGATGCGATTCCAAATATGCGTTAGAGTCTAATAATCGTACGGAACACTGCGCAGAATCTGTTATTTTTAATACTAGGGATATTTGGGTACTGAACTGAAAGTATTAATTGTGATGCGATTCCAAATATGCGTTAGAGTCTAATAATCGTACGGAACACTGCGCAGAATCTGTTATTTTTAATACTAGGGATATTTGGGTACTGAACTGAAAGTATTAATTGTGATGCGATTCCAAATATGCGTTAGAGTCTAATAATCGTACGGAACACTGCGCAGAATCTGTTATTTTTAATACTAGGGATATTTGGGTACTGAACTGAAAGTATTAATTGTGATGCGATTCCAAATATGCGTTAGAGTCTAATAATCGTACGGAACACTGCGCAGAATCTGTTATTTTTAATACTAGGGATATTTGGGTACTGAACTGAAAGTATTAATTGTGATGCGATTCCAAATATGCGTTAGAGTCTAATAATCGTACGGAACACTGCGCAGAATCTGTTATTTTTAATACTAGGGATATTTGGGTACTGAACTGAAAGTATTAATTGTGATGCGATTCCAAATATGCGTTAGAGTCTAATAATCGTACGGAACACTGCGCAGAATCTGTTATTTTTAATACTAGGGATATTTGGGTACTGAACTGAAAGTATTAATTGTGATGCGATTCCAAATATGCGTTAGAGTCTAATAATCGTACGGAACACTGCGCAGAATCTGTTATTTTTAATACTAGGGATATTTGGGTACTGAACTGAAAGTATTAATTGTGATGCGATTCCAAATATGCGTTAGAGTCTAATAATCGTACGGAACACTGCGCAGAATCTGTTATTTTTAATACTAGGGATATTTGGGTACTGAACTGAAAGTATTAATTGTGATGCGATTCCAAATATGCGTTAGAGTCTAATAATCGTACGGAACACTGCGCAGAATCTGTTATTTTTAATACTAGGGATATTTGGGTACTGAACTGAAAGTATTAATTGTGATGCGATTCCAAATATGCGTTAGAGTCTAATAATCGTACGGAACACTGCGCAGAATCTGTTATTTTTAATACTAGGGATATTTGGGTACTGAACTGAAAGTATTAATTGTGATGCGATTCCAAATATGCGTTAGAGTCTAATAATCGTACGGAACACTGCGCAGAATCTGTTATTTTTAATACTAGGGATATTTGGGTACTGAACTGAAAGTATTAATTGTGATGCGATTCCAAATATGCGTTAGAGTCTAATAATCGTACGGAACACTGCGCAGAATCTGTTATTTTTAATACTAGGGATATTTGGGTACTGAACTGAAAGTATTAATTGTGATGCGATTCCAAATATGCGTTAGAGTCTAATAATCGTACGGAACACTGCGCAGAATCTGTTATTTTTAATACTAGGGATATTTGGGTACTGAACTGAAAGTATTAATTGTGATGCGATTCCAAATATGCGTTAGAGTCTAATAATCGTACGGAACACTGCGCAGAATCTGTTATTTTTAATACTAGGGATATTTGGGTACTGAACTGAAAGTATTAATTGTGATGCGATTCCAAATATGCGTTAGAGTCTAATAATCGTACGGAACACTGCGCAGAATCTGTTATTTTTAATACTAGGGATATTTGGGTACTGAACTGAAAGTATTAATTGTGATGCGATTCCAAATATGCGTTAGAGTCTAATAATCGTACGGAACACTGCGCAGAATCTGTTATTTTTAATACTAGGGATATTTGGGTACTGAACTGAAAGTATTAATTGTGATGCGATTCCAAATATGCGTTAGAGTCTAATAATCGTACGGAACACTGCGCAGAATCTGTTATTTTTAATACTAGGGATATTTGGGTACTGAACTGAAAGTATTAATTGTGATGCGATTCCAAATATGCGTTAGAGTCTAATAATCGTACGGAACACTGCGCAGAATCTGTTATTTTTAATACTAGGGATATTTGGGTACTGAACTGAAAGTATTAATTGTGATGCGATTCCAAATATGCGTTAGAGTCTAATAATCGTACGGAACACTGCGCAGAATCTGTTATTTTTAATACTAGGGATATTTGGGTACTGAACTGAAAGTATTAATTGTGATGCGATTCCAAATATGCGTTAGAGTCTAATAATCGTACGGAACACTGCGCAGAATCTGTTATTTTTAATACTAGGGATATTTGGGTACTGAACTGAAAGTATTAATTGTGATGCGATTCCAAATATGCGTTAGAGTCTAATAATCGTACGGAACACTGCGCAGAATCTGTTATTTTTAATACTAGGGATATTTGGGTACTGAACTGAAAGTATTAATTGTGATGCGATTCCAAATATGCGTTAGAGTCTAATAATCGTACGGAACACTGCGCAGAATCTGTTATTTTTAATACTAGGGATATTTGGGTACTGAACTGAAAGTATTAATTGTGATGCGATTCCAATATGCGTTAGAGTCTAATAATCGTACGGAACACTGCGCAGAATCTGTTATTTTTAATACTAGGGATATTTGGGTACTGAACTGAAAGTATTAATTGTGATGCGATTCCAAATATGCGTTAGAGTCTAATAATCGTACGGAACACTGCGCAGAATCTGTTATTTTTAATACTAGGGATATTTGGGTACTGAACTGAAAGTATTAATTGTGATGCGATTCCAAATATGCGTTAGAGTCTAATAATCGTACGGAACACTGCGCAGAATCTGTTATTTTTAATACTAGGGATATTTGGGTACTGAACTGAAAGTATTAATTGTGATGCGATTCCAAATATGCGTTAGAGTCTAATAATCGTACGGAACACTGCGCAGAATCTGTTATTTTTAATACTAGGGATATTTGGGTACTGAACTGAAAGTATTAATTGTGATGCGATTCCAAATATGCGTTAGAGTCTAATAATCGTACGGAACACTGCGCAGAATCTGTTATTTTTAATACTAGGGATATTTGGGTACTGAACTGAAAGTATTAATTGTGATGCGATTCCAAATATGCGTTAGAGTCTAATAATCGTACGGAACACTGCGCAGAATCTGTTATTTTTAATACTAGGGATATTTGGGTACTGAACTGAAAGTATTAATTGTGATGCGATTCCAAATATGCGTTAGAGTCTAATAATCGTACGGAACACTGCGCAGAATCTGTTATTTTTAATACTAGGGATATTTGGGTACTGAACTGAAAGTATTAATTGTGATGCGATTCCAAATATGCGTTAGAGTCTAATAATCGTACGGAACACTGCGCAGAATCTGTTATTTTTAATACTAGGGATATTTGGGTACTGAACTGAAAGTATTAATTGTGATGCGATTCCAAATATGCGTTAGAGTCTAATAATCGTACGGAACACTGCGCAGAATCTGTTATTTTTAATACTAGGGATATTTGGGTACTGAACTGAAAGTATTAATTGTGATGCGATTCCAAATATGCGTTAGAGTCTAATAATCGTACGGAACACTGCGCAGAATCTGTTATTTTTAATACTAGGGATATTTGGGTACTGAACTGAAAGTATTAATTGTGATGCGATTCCAAATATGCGTTAGAGTCTAATAATCGTACGGAACACTGCGCAGAATCTGTTATTTTTAATACTAGGGATATTTGGGTACTGAACTGAAAGTATTAATTGTGATGCGATTCCAAATATGCGTTAGAGTCTAATAATCGTACGGAACACTGCGCAGAATCTGTTATTTTTAATACTAGGGATATTTGGGTACTGAACTGAAAGTATTAATTGTGATGCGATTCCAAATATGCGTTAGAGTCTAATAATCGTACGGAACACTGCGCAGAATCTGTTATTTTTAATACTAGGGATATTTGGGTACTGAACTGAAAGTATTAATTGTGATGCGATTCCAAATATGCGTTAGAGTCTAATAATCGTACGGAACACTGCGCAGAATCTGTTATTTTTAATACTAGGGATATTTGGGTACTGAACTGAAAGTATTAATTGTGATGCGATTCCAAATATGCGTTAGAGTCTAATAATCGTACGGAACACTGCGCAGAATCTGTTATTTTTAATACTAGGGATATTTGGGTACTGAACTGAAAGTATTAATTGTGATGCGATTCCAAATATGCGTTAGAGTCTAATAATCGTACGGAACACTGCGCAGAATCTGTTATTTTTAATACTAGGGATATTTGGGTACTGAACTGAAAGTATTAATTGTGATGCGATTCCAAATATGCGTTAGAGTCTAATAATCGTACGGAACACTGCGCAGAATCTGTTATTTTTAATACTAGGGATATTTGGGTACTGAACTGAAAGTATTAATTGTGATGCGATTCCAAATATGCGTTAGAGTCTAATAATCGTACGGAACACTGCGCAGAATCTGTTATTTTTAATACTAGGGATATTTGGGTACTGAACTGAAAGTATTAATTGTGATGCGATTCCAAATATGCGTTAGAGTCTAATAATCGTACGGAACACTGCGCAGAATCTGTTATTTTTAATACTAGGGATATTTGGGTACTGAACTGAAAGTATTAATTGTGATGCGATTCCAAATATGCGTTAGAGTCTAATAATCGTACGGAACACTGCGCAGAATCTGTTATTTTTAATACTAGGGATATTTGGGTACTGAACTGAAAGTATTAATTGTGATGCGATTCCAAATATGCGTTAGAGTCTAATAATCGTACGGAACACTGCGCAGAATCTGTTATTTTTAATACTAGGGATATTTGGGTACTGAACTGAAAGTATTAATTGTGATGCGATTCCAAATATGCGTTAGAGTCTAATAATCGTACGGAACACTGCGCAGAATCTGTTATTTTTAATACTAGGGATATTTGGGTACTGAACTGAAAGTATTAATTGTGATGCGATTCCAAATATGCGTTAGAGTCTAATAATCGTACGGAACACTGCGCAGAATCTGTTATTTTTAATACTAGGGATATTTGGGTACTGAACTGAAAGTATTAATTGTGATGCGATTCCAAATATGCGTTAGAGTCTAATAATCGTACGGAACACTGCGCAGAATCTGTTATTTTTAATACTAGGGATATTTGGGTACTGAACTGAAAGTATTAATTGTGATGCGATTCCAAATATGCGTTAGAGTCTAATAATCGTACGGAACACTGCGCAGAATCTGTTATTTTTAATACTAGGGATATTTGGGTACTGAACTGAAAGTATTAATTGTGATGCGATTCCAAATATGCGTTAGAGTCTAATAATCGTACGGAACACTGCGCAGAATCTGTTATTTTTAATACTAGGGATATTTGGGTACTGAACTGAAAGTATTAATTGTGATGCGATTCCAAATATGCGTTAGAGTCTAATAATCGTACGGAACACTGCGCAGAATCTGTTATTTTTAATACTAGGGATATTTGGGTACTGAACTGAAAGTATTAATTGTGATGCGATTCCAAATATGCGTTAGAGTCTAATAATCGTACGGAACACTGCGCAGAATCTGTTATTTTTAATACTAGGGATATTTGGGTACTGAACTGAAAGTATTAATTGTGATGCGATTCCAAATATGCGTTAGAGTCTAATAATCGTACGGAACACTGCGCAGAATCTGTTATTTTTAATACTAGGGATATTTGGGTACTGAACTGAAAGTATTAATTGTGATGCGATTCCAAATATGCGTTAGAGTCTAATAATCGTACGGAACACTGCGCAGAATCTGTTATTTTTAATACTAGGGATATTTGGGTACTGAACTGAAAGTATTAATTGTGATGCGATTCCAAATATGCGTTAGAGTCTAATAATCGTACGGAACACTGCGCAGAATCTGTTATTTTTAATACTAGGGATATTTGGGTACTGAACTGAAAGTATTAATTGTGATGCGATTCCAAATATGCGTTAGAGTCTAATAATCGTACGGAACACTGCGCAGAATCTGTTATTTTTAATACTAGGGATATTTGGGTACTGAACTGAAAGTATTAATTGTGATGCGATTCCAAATATGCGTTAGAGTCTAATAATCGTACGGAACACTGCGCAGAATCTGTTATTTTTAATACTAGGGATATTTGGGTACTGAACTGAAAGTATTAATTGTGATGCGATTCCAAATATGCGTTAGAGTCTAATAATCGTACGGAACACTGCGCAGAATCTGTTATTTTTAATACTAGGGATATTTGGGTACTGAACTGAAAGTATTAATTGTGATGCGATTCCAAATATGCGTTAGAGTCTAATAATCGTACGGAACACTGCGCAGAATCTGTTATTTTTAATACTAGGGATATTTGGGTACTGAACTGAAAGTATTAATTGTGATGCGATTCCAAATATGCGTTAGAGTCTAATAATCGTACGGAACACTGCGCAGAATCTGTTATTTTTAATACTAGGGATATTTGGGTACTGAACTGAAAGTATTAATTGTGATGCGATTCCAAATATGCGTTAGAGTCTAATAATCGTACGGAACACTGCGCAGAATCTGTTATTTTTAATACTAGGGATATTTGGGTACTGAACTGAAAGTATTAATTGTGATGCGATTCCAAATATGCGTTAGAGTCTAATAATCGTACGGAACACTGCGCAGAATCTGTTATTTTTAATACTAGGGATATTTGGGTACTGAACTGAAAGTATTAATTGTGATGCGATTCCAAATATGCGTTAGAGTCTAATAATCGTACGGAACACTGCGCAGAATCTGTTATTTTTAATACTAGGGATATTTGGGTACTGAACTGAAAGTATTAATTGTGATGCGATTCCAAATATGCGTTAGAGTCTAATAATCGTACGGAACACTGCGCAGAATCTGTTATTTTTAATACTAGGGATATTTGGGTACTGAACTGAAAGTATTAATTGTGATGCGATTCCAAATATGCGTTAGAGTCTAATAATCGTACGGAACACTGCGCAGAATCTGTTATTTTTAATACTAGGGATATTTGGGTACTGAACTGAAAGTATTAATTGTGATGCGATTCCAAATATGCGTTAGAGTCTAATAATCGTACGGAACACTGCGCAGAATCTGTTATTTTTAATACTAGGGATATTTGGGTACTGAACTGAAAGTATTAATTGTGATGCGATTCCAAATATGCGTTAGAGTCTAATAATCGTACGGAACACTGCGCAGAATCTGTTATTTTTAATACTAGGGATATTAATGCAGTGCATAGAAGAAGTGCATAACACCACCAGGCACAAAGTAGATCATTATGAAGACCTCCTCACTACTGTCAAAAAGAGAAAGCTGAAATGGTATGGTCATGTCACTAGAGCCAACAGTTTATCCACAGCAGTACTGAGGGGGCAGGGTCCAGTTTTTATGTACAAATTTAATGTTGCATGCACCTGCCTAATATAAAAATTCATTAAAAATATAATACGCGAGTGAGGTCAAAAAGGTACATATTTCTGGATAGGTATTATGTAGCGCAATATAATCATATCACACACTTGACCTGACAAGTCTACTGAAGTTCTTAGAATAAATTGTTTATGTACCCAACCCCTATTTTATACATGCATTTTTCACATCCGAAGGCCATTTTTGACAGCATGTGGTGCTCACAGTGCAAACCCAAGGCCTTTTCCTAGATGAAAATTTTGAAAAACATTGTCTACTAAATAGCTTGATGCAATTCATAATAGTTGTCATCCAAGCCGTTTTTGAGATATTCTACTTGCCTTGAAGGTATCACGGTACCAATTGTTTTTCCATAGACCTCAATGCTAATATTTGGAGAGATAACTATGTTTTCTATCCTAATTTAGCATGCATCTCACACACTGTTATAGAGAACAATGTTAGATTGTCAATTTGACAATGACAAAACCAGGTACTCCATTGCATTTAAGAGAGATAACTCTGCTGGAACTAGACAGGGGTATGAGTTATCTAGTCACAACATACCTATTTTCAGTCATGTGTATTACATTTTCAAAAAATCATAAAAAATACAAAATTTGATCTATTTAGGAATTAGCATAAATTCACATGTTGCCAAAAGGCTAACCTTTTTTTTAAGCCTAACAGAAAGTACAACTCTTACATAATCCACCAATCAAAGCTTGTCTTGTTCTTAAGGTCTGAATGGTATGGACCCTACACCTTAAGCCACACCCACATGGACTTGCGCAATTGGTACCGTTATACCTGAACCCACATGTCTACTGCTATAGGAGGCTAGCTCTTCTTCCTAGCCGACTATTGGTATTTCACAATCAACAGACTACAGAGTAACTATGGAAAGTGTACATGTCTGACATCAGTTTCAAAAACAACACAAGCCTGAAAAACCTAGTTCACAAATTTATCCATATCTTTAATTATTACACAATAGTAGCTCAAAAACTCACACCATACCCTAAAGTTAAGAAATTTGCCAGGGACCAATTTACGAAACTGGACCCTGCCACCTGATCGGTAGTGTCCAAGGTGGTAGAAGGACAGGTAGACAGAGAAAAAAAGTGGAGTGACTACATCACATAATGGACCAGGAAAAGTTTTGCGGAGACAAAGGCATTGGCACATGATCGAGACAAGTGGAGGAAACATGTCAAATGTTCAGCAGCACAGTGCATTAACGACCACACTAGGTCAAGAGACTGATGATGATGATGATGATGATGATGATGATGATGATGTGGTATGAATAGATGAGTTGAATTTGCTCAGAATAATGAATGCATCATGAAGATGTTATTTACAGTATTATATTTCTGCTATTTTCATAAGTTGCTCTCACTTTGCACATACATACATACATACATACATACATACATACATACATACATACATACATACATACATACATACATACATACATACATACATACATACATACATACATAAGTTGCTGACAGCGTTCATACTGTTCTCGCATTGTAAGCACATTAATCCTCATAATTTTAGTATTTTGTGATACCTGCCTCATCTCCTCATCTCTCTCTCTCTCTCTCTCTCTCTCTCTCTCTCTCTCTCTCTCTCTCTCTTTCTCTCTCATACCTACATATGCAGAGGACGGAAGGGACATAATAATACCTTTAAGACATTTTCAAATAAAACTTAAGGAAAATTTTCAACATCTTTTTATGTTGGGCTAGAAATGATACATGACACATAATGACTGAAATTATCCATAATAAACTGATACTTTATTCTTTGGTGTACAATTTCAGCTAAATTTTAATTGGGCTCCATTATATTTTCTCTCATTACAAATTACCAGATGAGTTCTTCATTACTCTATATGTTTTCCTATCTCACAACATAATATTATGAATTATTATAGCATCATAGCATTTTCTTAAATTCAATAGTATAATAAATAACAATAATGAGAACTTTGTATAGCGCCTAATCTTTAGAAGCTCTAAGCGCTTTACAACATCTATAATGATATGACTATGCTACAGAAAAACAAATTACAAAAACAATGAAATTGGAAAACATAAAACGTGCCGAAAACATATAAGGTACAAAACACTATTAGGTCTCTAAGTTTGTCCCTGCAGTCGAAAAAGGTGAGTTTTAAGAGCACTCTTAAAAGGGACCACTGTGTATTTGTGTCTAATTTCAATGGGTAATTCATTCCACATTGCCGGGCCCTGTATGCAAAAGAAACTTGTCCTTATGACATCGTTTTCATAGTGGTAACAATGAGTATACGATTCACAGAAGAGGAGCGTAAGTATCTAGCTGGTGTATACACATGGGTGAGGCTGGATAGGTATGTTGATCTAGAGTCTATCAGTGAAACATATCACAGAGAACAAATTTTGTGTTTGATTCTGTATCGAATTGATAGCCAGTGTAATGTACAGAGCAGTGGTGAGGTGTGCTCTTATCGAGGTACTCTAAAGATGATCCGACAAGCTGTGTTTTAAACTTTTTGAAGTTTCTGGGGTAGATATTGTGATAAACCAGACAAAATTGAGTTACAGTACATTCTTGAAAGTACTAATGAAAACACAAGTGTTTTAGTGGCATCAACTGAAAGATATTTGCGAATGGAACTGATTCGTCTTAGCTCAAGTTATGCAGCCCTGCATATGTTCATGACATGTGGGTGCAATGTGAAAGTACTGTCCAGAGTAACACGTAGGTTTCGTAATGACTGAGAATTTAATGTTGGTGTTACTGATATTGTTTGAGGTAAAATATCTGAATGAGAAAGTCTTTGTGTTATGATCAGAAAAGCCTCAGTTTTATCCTCATTCATCTGCAGCTTGTTACTTGTCATCCATGATTTCACATCGGAAATGCACCTCTCTACTCCATGCATGGCAGCATCAACTTCAGTTGGGTAGCTAGTCTTGCATACTTTGACTTTGGTTTTCACTGTCAGCGCGTTGTTTTCCCACACCCTCTTGGTCAGTCGTGACATGATGATGTTTGCCTTTCCAAGCCTACTGTCCAGCTCCTTAACGAGAGAGAGTGTTGCTGATGGTTGACCCCAGGTAGGTAAAGTTGTTGACTGCTTCCAAGGTGACACCGTTGATTTTGATTGTAGGGGCAATGGTGATATCTTGCACGCTGACCTTTGTTTTTTCCAGGCTGATGGTGAGTCCAAACTGCATGCAGGCATCAGCAAAACGATCTCCCCAGTCTCTGAAGGGCTTCCTCAGTGTGTGCCACAAGAGCCACGTCATCTGCAAAAAGCATCTCCCTGATGAGCACGGCCCTCACTTTCGTCTTTGAGCGCAGTCGTGTCAGGTTGAACAGCCTCCCATCGGACCTGGTGTGTATATATATGCCATCAGTGGACGAATCAAAGGCGTAGGACAGAAGCAAGGAGAAGAAGATCCCGAATAGGGATGGTGCCGGAACGCAGCCCTGCTTCACACCGCTGTTAACTGGTAAGGAGGTTGAGGAAGTTCCATCATACAGGACTGTTCCCTTCATATCTGCATGGAAAGAGATTTTCATGCTGCGGAGTTTTGAAGGGCAACCGATCTTACTGAGAACTTCAAAAAGGCCCTTCCTGCTGACGAAGTCAAAGGCCTTGGTGAGGTCGATGAACATCATGTAGAGTGGTTGACCTTGCTCTCTGCTCTTCTCTTGGAGTTGTCGTAAAGAGAAGATCATGTCTGTTGTCGACCTGCCTGCTCTGAAACCGCACTGGGATTCTGGGTACACACGGTCTGCCAGCAACTGCAGCCTGTTTAGTATGATGCTGGCATACACTTTACCAACGATGCTCAGAAGTGAGATCCCTCTGTAATTATTGCAGTCACTGCGGTCGCCCTTGTTTTTGTAAAGGGTCACAATTGTGGCATCACGCATGTCTTCGGGGACTGCTCCTTCCTCCCGGCAGAGGCAAAGTAGTTCGTACAGTGGTTGGAGCAGTGTTGGTTTCCCACATTTGATAGCTTCGGACGGGATGCTGTCACTACCTGGAGCTTTGTCATTTGGGAGGGAGTCAATTGCTTTGCTGAGCTCTTCTAAGTTTGGCACTTCGTCGAGCTCCTCCATGATGGGAAGATTCTTTATGCTGCTGACGGCTGCTTCAGTGACTAACGTTTCACGGGAGTATAGCTCTGAGTAGTGTTCCACCCATTTGGCCATATGTTGCCCACGGTCTGTGATCTTCTCTCCCATCATAGATTTCAGGGGAGCGACCCCTTTCACTGTAGGGCCTAGAGCCTTCTTTATACCCTTGTACATACCTTTTATGTTTCCGGTCTCGGCACTGCGCTGGATTCCTTAACACAGCTGTTGCCAGTACTCGTTCGCGCACTGTCTAGCGATGCGTTGGGTGTTGCTTCGAGCACTTTTAAGAGCAGCATGCGTCTGTTGAACCAGTCCTGACTCTGTCGTTCCTTTTTGCCAAACGTGGGCATGGCTGTTTTGTAGATGGCACCCTTCATGGAGTTTCACTTGGCTGTGGCGTCGTGCTCTGGCAGGTCCTGGAGAGCCTCGTCCAGGGCGGACACATACTCCTGTACCTTGGAAGGGACCGACATCTGTGCGGTGTTTATGCGTGGTGTCCTTTTGGTTTTCAACGGTGTGGTGTCTTTGGCTGTAGTCTCACCATGCTGCTCACGAGGGCATGGTTGGAGTCGCTGTCTGCACTGTGGTAGGTTCTGGTGGAGAGGACGCTGTTAAGGGCAGAGCGCCTGGTGATGACAAAGTCAAGTTGGTGCCAGTGATGGGGTGTTTCCATGACACTTTGTGTTGTGGCTCTTACCCTTGAAAAAAGTGTTTGTGGAGCACCACAACATAGATAAATTGGGATGGATTGTATTCCATTTGCAGATACAATGTGTGTCCTGTTGAATAAGTAGGACTTGAACCACTGTAAGACTGTATTGTGAATGCAAAATACACGATGGAGACAGTGAAGTAATATATCATGGTCTATTGTGTCAAATGCTGCAAACAAACCAAGGAGGGTGAGGACTGTAATCTTCCACTATTCAAAGCAGAGAGAATTTCATTAAATACTTTCAGAATAGTAGTCTCAGTACTGTGGCAATGGCGATATGCAGAGTGTACATTGCTTAAAAGACTGTATGAATTCAAATGAGATACGAATTGGGTTAAAACAAATTTTTCTAAAGATTTTTTATATGAACGGGAGATTAGAAACTGGTCGGTAGTTCTTTAAATCGTTATGGTGAAGTGTTGGTTTCTTCAGCAGAGGCTTTACAATGGCAGTTTTGAAAAAAATGAGAATTCCCCGATGAGAGAAAGAGAGAGAGAGAGAGAGAGAGAGAGAGAGAGAGAGAGAGAGAGAGAGAGAGGAGAGAGAGAGAGAGAGAGAGAGAGAGAGAGAAGAGAGAGAGAGAGAGAGAGAGAGAGAGAGAGAGAGAGAGAGAGAGAGAGATTAATATCATCAGTTAGTGAAGGTAATATTGGATCCAAGCACTCAAGCAGCAGTGATGTTGGAATTGGATCAAGTTCACATGACTTTGGTGCACTCTTCATCACGATTGTCCGTACTAAATCCATAGAGACAGATTCAATGCTCCTAATGGTTGTCGCTGATGATCATAACTGTATGGTGACGAGTCAACTGAAAATGTATTGTCAAGTGAATCTCTGATGGTTTGTACTTTGTCACGGAAGAAATTTGCCAATAGGCACGGAATGTCTACAGGAGAGAAGATAGCTGGAAGTGGTGTACATTTGTTGCTTGCCATTAGTTTGTTAGTTATCTCGAAAAGCTCTTTGCAGCTGGAACTCCCCTTGATTTTAGTACTGTAGTGGGATAATTTGGCTAAATTGAATATTTTTGTGACGTTCTTCTTAGCGGCTTCATAGATTTGTTTATGAATAGCGAGTCTGGTAGAAAGTCAAAGCCTCTCTACTTTACGGCGATGTCTTTTAGCAGTGCGAAGCTGGTTCCTAACACTGCTATACCATGGAGAACACTTTTTGCTATTGATACTCTGTATTTGGAGGCTGGGGCATGTTTTTAGCAGCAGAGAGGGTGAATCAGACAACTTTTTTTTTGGTTATTTTTTATTATACCCTTAAAACGGTACGAATAGACCCTTCTCGCGAAAAAATAAGTCTCCGACCCTTATGATTGTTCGCGTTTTCGTTGATGAATCATAAATGCAGCAACGTCGTTGTCACTCACCCTCTCTGCTGCTAAGGTTTACGGTGATTTTAACCGAATATTTGATCAAGTCCTTACTACGACGAAAATCCCCTTAGGATGAAAGTCTTTACGACTTTACAAACAGACTAATTTGTAAAACCTCCTCTTGTAAATCAATCAGATTATTAGACTGGTCAGTGAGTTTTAAATTAATTCTGGTTAATGAATTATTATGACATCGCATATAGACTGGATTCACCGGGGACTCAATTATTAAAAACCCTGGAGGAGCTGTTGGTGCAAATGAATAAAGAATATATCCTTGCTGAGCTTGATTTGATCGTTCTAAATTTATTTGATAGCTTCCTTCGATCACATCGCATACTAAATTGAGCGCAATCACCGTTGAAATATTCACATTGAACGGAGCAATATGCCTGCCACCACCATCTGGGTCATTATTATGTTTGAGGATTTTTATTTCCTGTGATGTTGTTTTTTTCCACGTATCATGAATTATTTTAAAACCTTCATCGATGGCATCACTGAGAGATTTTTGTAGTTCTAAGATATTATACCCTGGTAGTTTGAACGCATGAATATCTTCTACGCGTATATTATACTTCGTTATAAATTCTGTTCTGGTTATAGGATTACTGTCACCTAATACCACTTGAATGATTTGCAAATGAAATGTTTCCATGTCATTGATGATTTTGTTGCCTGTTTCTACGACGCTGATAAATTCATCTCGGGTGAGAGAACCGGATTTAAGAGATATTAACAACAATGAAAAATCATTATTCATCGCTGTGAAGTTTTCAGTGATTTTCTCTTGTCGAGTTGTGTGATATATTGGGTTGTTGAATTTTTTCACTGCAGTGAAAACTATCAATTCGTTGTATCTTTTATAGCTTTTTACTGGATTATCAGATTTTATCCTGTCTGTGATATAATCGGTTTTTTGTGGTTCTGGTAAATCAACGGTTTTTCCCCCGGGTGGTAATTCAGGCCATCCTAGTACGGTTCTAATAGAACTCTGATAGATATCTACGACGTATCCTTCTGTGCTTATTTCAATGGCAGATGATAGTGTCGGCACATGAACTGTTATAGCTATTTTTGACTCTACTCCAGTAATCGATTTTATTCTACGCGCGAATTCATCATTGATTTGTTCAATTTGATATGATCCGGTTGGTATGGAAACAACATTCCAGTCTGGGGTACCGTCGGGTTTATTCTTATTTGCAAATACCAGTGAATTATTGGGTTGTTGACCACCAAATGATTTTGACCTAATATTTGGCCAACTGTGGTATACTCGTAATTTTGCTAGCGCTATCTCCTTCACTGGGACCGGAGAGGGGAAATTCACACTGAATTCTGGATTCGTTGAGGTTATTGAGATCATGCTTGTTTGTACTGGGTTTGTGTTCTCCACTATTTGTTGAAGTAATTCCATCTGTGTTGTCATTGTTATTATACTCATGTTTTTGTACTTCTAATTTTGACATCGCAGAATCATATATATCTACCATCGCTGAAAACTCACTCTCTGATATAATTGTATCATCGAGCGATGACGATATCAATGAGGATAATTGCGAGTATGCAGTGGACACAACATGAAATTGAATTATGTAGTCTTGTAGTTTCCGTTGGCTGCATGAGGATATTTTTTTTGTGATTATTGAAATAATTCCAGCGATTGTTGTTGCCGCAGAAATGCAAATTGGAACAGCTATCGGGGCCATCATTGTCACTGAAGACAGTATAATACCGGCTCCGGTGATTACACCACTCACTGAATACACAGTAACATCAATTGCGGTAATTCTCCTGCGATATTTTTTAATTTTCATTGCATACTCCTCAGACAGGGTTTTGAGTCTAGTTTGATACTCTCTGACTTGATCATAGCGATATTGCGATGATGAAATCATTTTTTATTTTAACAACGCTAGCGTTTTCAATTACGATTTACTTAAATCCGCTACGAATTCCACATACCACGTTGTTGAGACCCTAACCAAATCTTTATCAGTAGATGTAATTGTAAACTTTTCAGTTGTATTCTTGTCGATGATCGTTGAAATCGTATTATTGACCCCAGATGAACTGGACGATGAAATATTAAATTGAGACAATGGTGTTACTAGTGTTAATCGATAAATACCCTTAACGGTTGCAGTGATATCTAATTTGTTGTTTGTAGGTGACCACTCAAATGATCCGTGTTGGATTGTATATACTATGTTGTTAGTTTTCTCATGAGGAATTTTTGTTTTTTCAATGACTGTTATCATCCTCGAAAAATCACCTTTGACGTCTTCGATGAAGTTTTTCGTCTCATCGATGGATTTTTTAATATCAGGGAGTTTTAGTTCAATTTTATCGAATGTAGTTCCAATAAATTTATCAATGATATTTCTACGAAATGCGGTAAACTGTTTTATGTGTTCTTCAACTCTAGATTCAAGTGTTGTTAGTACAACCACAGAATTGTTTAACTCATCGTTGAGAATTTTTAATCGATCTGTAATCGTCGAAACGAGTACGCCCGGTTTGAGTTTACCCTGATCGGAAAATAACGCAACGGTGTTCTCGATTGCGTTTTGTTGTTTAACTAAAATATCATCCAGAGAAATATTACTAGATTTCAATTTACCCTGATCGGAAAATAGCGCAACGGTGTTCTCGATTGCGTTTTGTTGTTTAACTAAAATATCATCCAATGACACATTACTAGATTTCAATTTGCCCTGGCGATCTTGAAATACAACTATTTCATTGGGTTCAACACTTTCTAAATTCAACGTCTCAGCTATTTCATCTTTAATTTTTTTTGTTATATCCTTGATAGAATCAGGGGTTGCAGTGCCATCGGGTTTGGGTTTCAAAGATCTCCCCCAAATATCAATCATGTTATTGTAAAACTCTTTCTCTCTCTAAAAAGCGATTGCTGGTGTAGTCATTTACGACAATATGAGGTGGTTTTCTAGATGCTGAAATAGCGTCAAGGACATTTAATCACTGCCGCATATTGGTGGGTCGTTGATTTGTTGTGTTGGTAGCGTAGAATACCAAGTCTTCATTGGAAATTGTTTTATGTAACGCATAAACTCTTTTGGTGGGGCTAATCCATATGAATCAAAATAGACAATCCCACGTGGATCAATAGCGTATGCAACCCAGTGAGTTCCAGGTCCGGTGCTGTTATCGAGATTAATAATACCTGTTTCAGTTTTGTTTGGTTGATGTGGTAATTGATCTTTCATAAAAACACCTCTGAAATTTTTAATCACTAGTTTTTTAGCCGCATTCATTAAATCAAAATTGGACATGGGAACCATAGACTCCTCAATTAATAAACCGTTCCTGGTAGTCTCAGGCCTGATCCGTGAACGGATCTCCCGCTGTACCATGAATACGGGGTTCCTGGTAGTCTTAGACCCTTTCCGCTGTACCATGAATACGGGGTTCCTGGTAGTCTTAGACCCAATCCGTGAACGGATCGTCTCTTTTTTTTATATCCTTGTCCAGCTGCCTTTTTCAACGCCATTCCTGCTGCAGTACCAACGGCTCCTAACGCCGCTGCTTTAGCCACCGCTGCGGCTGCTGCTGCAATCAATGCTGGTATTGCAGCTAACAATGGAAATATACCGCCTGTTTTAATCATATTTTTGATAGCAGCCGCAGAAAGAGTAATCTGAACACCTTTTTTATCCTTGAAAGCATCATTGAAATGTTTCACCTGACGAGTTGTCAGCGATAATTTATTTGCACCACCAGTCATTTGATTAGGTTTCAACGTGATTGTGGTTCCACATTTTTTAGCCGATTCTGATTGCAATTTTTTGATTTGACCAGGAGTTAACGTAACACTAATAACACTATATGACATTATACATAATAGATTGATTCTAAATCGTAAAACGATTCAATGGAAATATCCTTCGGATTTTCAATTACATGTTTTCTACTGGGGCATCTACCACTCTCATTCTTCCACCAACACCTTCAAGTAACATTGATTTATCACTGAGAATGACAGCAACCGCTCTATAATTCGGGATAAGGATAGGATGTACCCCAGCAACTGGTGCACCAGTCGGACGGGTTACACGGGCTCTAAAGTGTATATCAACGACAGATTGTCTCATCAAATCAAGATGTTCCAATGAAAAGTAATAAATCGGATAGAGGCTTTTAAAATCATATTGTGATATTTGCAAACCGGTATCCACATTTTGATCACGTGCCATAAATGACAACAGGTTATGATAGACACGTGCAATATGATTCTGACCGTAATCAAGTTGTATATCCTCGGATGGTTCCTGCTGTCCGTTTATTCTCAGCGAGACTTCATTAACACCTAACTGATCAAATATCATATGACTTCGTTCTTGATTACCAACTCGCGCAGCATTCTGTAACGCAATAAATATATGACGTGGAGCTGAAACCCCTTGTTTTGATGCCGGGTGCCATGTGAATGTACCATCAACATTACCCAGTTTAATATCCGTGGTCACTGATAACCAACTTAACAACGACTTTCCTCCTTGGTCCATAAATGATAGTAGTCGTTGTTCTTCGGTGATTGATGGAGTTAACACTGGCATCCACAATGATAGTTTTGTTAAAATGACTTTACCGGGAGCAACCCCAGCATTACGCCAGATTGCATCATCATCAGTACCCTTTCGTACAAGTGCTACTGTATGTTTCGCTCCATAAATAACTTTTCGGACGTTTCTACAGAATCCAAATATGTGATGCAGTGGAATTGCACATGAAAATCGTCGACGCTGCCCATGCAACATTGCTACGCGTGTTGCAAATCCTAAATTGAGATTACCATTAACGCCTCCGAGAATATCAAACTCAGCTCCGGGTCTAGTTCGACGTTCTGGATTAGCTGCTTCCCCTTGATTAGCAACTGAAGTGACTTGCGGTGTTAACACTTTAATGAATTGAAGGTGATCAGCGTTATCAGAGGTATCCTTTGCAAACATCATAGATGGACCCGCTGATCTTGTATAATCATCAGAATATCTTGCTAACCCTATGATTGTTGTGGCCATATCAACTTCATGGTCAATGGATTCAATTTCTTTTCCATCAATGAGATATCTAGCGCTTTCAAATAACGCCATGATGCCGTTATTAACAAAACCAACTCGGACATTTGAGTTAATGTCATATGGTGGATCATTATGTGCAGCATCATTTGTTACAAGTTCTCCTTCTACTTCAATAAATGCCTCACACGGTAGAAAATATTTACTGGTATCATGAACTTGAAGTTCAATTCACGATCGGAGATCTGGTTGTCCTGCGTGATAAGAATAAAATTGAAAATCGCGTACAGAATCATTCTTGCCAACTGGGGCATCCATATCAAATGCTGGATCAGGTGACCTTTTGAACATTTTATTCTATTTATCAGAGTCTAAATAGTAAAATCGTAAACGATTTTCCATTTTCATCGTGAAAAACGCTAGCGTGAAAATCCATAGGATTTCATCGACGTGGTTTTTTAAAGCCACTTCCCGCTATCATGTTTGCAATATTGCTTTGGTCCCCTTGATTTACCATCGACGCTAGTTTTTCATCTACTGCGTTATTTATTATTTTACTAACACTTGCAGGCATTTCTGCTGTAGACGGTAACGGTTTCTTTTTTCGCCTCACTAATGATGTTATTTTATCCTTCGCAGTTGAAAACGCTTTCCCGGCAAGATCTCCAACAGCACCAATACCCTTATCACGAATAACATCAATGGCTTTCATTGATAATTGTTTAGCTAACGGCATCACTTTTGGGGCCATTCTTGAAAAGAATCCTAAAATGGTATTGCCGAGGCCATCTCCATAGTATGCTTTATAAACTGGAAACCGTGAATTAACTACATAGACGAGGGTTGGTTTATCATGATTGTAATGGATGATCATTATTATAAAAACAATAGTGTTTTCAATTGTTATTTAATCACTATGATACCCATTTGCTAACTCGTCAAAGAAATCTCGATATGTTTTGATATCCATGATACCGCCGGCAAATAACCGTCTACAGATATCAGCTGCTTCATTAATTATTTCTGGAGAGTTATTTCCAGCTCGGAATCCTCCTACAAGAACATCTAATCGTGATATATCATTGATAACACTATCAGGACAAGTGTTTCATCTAGTTTTTCTAAATTCGTTTCTTGTAAATAATCATCATTAGGGTCTTCTTGTTTTTTTTGTCTCCGTGTTGGTGTTTGACGTCGTTCTTCTAAATCATCATCATCATCAGGTGGTAGTTGTTGTTTTTTTTTGTCTTCTTGTTTGTCTACGTGTTGGTGTTTGACGTTTTAGTTCTTGCCGTTCTTCTATTTCTCGTTGTCGTTCTTCTATTTGTTCTCTTTTATAATTACTAATTCCCTTTTTAAATTCCTTGTATCCTATCTCATCCTTATTCAAACGACCAATCCCTTTATTTAGTTTATACAAATAATCGAACCAATCATTACTTGATATTCTATCATTTTTATACTCGTCCTTTAAAAAATCTTTTTTTGAATTATAGCTTTGAGCAGCAAAATTACCAAAGGCTTGATAATCCTTTGATTTCAATAAACTAGGTTTTTTTATTAATATTTTAGCATGATCAGTAAATTTATTCAACAGAGAAACAGTCGTTTTTTTCGGATCAGTTTTTTCAGTTTGTTCAGTTTTCGCTGCTAGTTTTTCAAGTTCACCAATAACAGATTTTCCCGTCTCGGGACCATCTCCCAGTAAAGCACGCTCTACCCCCTTCGTTGCTGTGGTTACTGGTTTAAACAATTCTTCAGACCCCAGAGCAAAATCAGTTTGTAAACTCTGTCGTTGTTGCAGTTTATTCCTGACAGAGTCACGAATTGGTATAAATTTCTTAATTGCATCCAGTCGTTCACGAGCCAATCGGGTTGTTAATGCTTCATTGACCATTATTTGAAATCAGAAACCATTTTTCAATTGTAAAACAATTTTTCCCATCGATGATTCCATCCTAACGGTCCAATTTTTTATTGCTGTGAAATATTTTTATTTTTTATCCATTGATTTTGCCTGTTTTGGTGCCATTTTGGTGGTTTTCAGTTGAAAATCTCAAGAGAGATTTTACAGTCAAGTAGTCGATTTTACATGGGATTTTCCATATGGAAAAGCTGTTAAAACTCATTTTTGATGATTTTTAGCCATTTTTCATCAATTTTTGCCTGTTTTGGTCATTTTTCATCGATTTTCATCAAAAAACCTCGTAGGGTCAAGTAGTCGATTTCCATAGGGAAAAGTTCTTAAAAGTTAGGATTCTATTTTATTTTCGCAGTGTGAAATATTTTCACTGATTCAATCAAAAAATGACAAAAAAATAAAAATCTCAAGGAGATTTTACTGTCTGACAAAATCTTTTGAGGGTCGGTCAATCAAAATAGTTCATTTTCTTGAATTAACGCTCGTAAGTTTCTAATTTTAGAATTAGCTTCCTTTTTCAATTCATATTCGTTACCCAATTCTTTTCGTATTCCTTCCACGATAGTATATAATGGAACAAACACACCTACTTCACTGGAAAATGCAAGAGAGTCTCGAATAGAATTTTGAATTTTTTTGATGAGTGCATATTTCTTTGGTAACATATACTTGTTAGTGCTAACTCCGTATTCTATATCCTGAAAATCCGACTTGATTTGATCAGGATTTAACCCATCTGACAATTTAATATTCTGATTTTTCAATTTTGCAATTTCAACTATGATGCTATTCATAATTTCAGAATTCATATATGATAATACATATTTCTAATTCATTTTTCAAAAATAAATGAGCCGTTAATATTTTTAAAATTCAGTCTGTATATATAAATATCTTTTTTAAAATTCAGTCTGTATATATAAATATCTTTTTTAAAATTCAGTCTGTATATATAAATATCTTTTTTAAAATTCAGTCTGTATATATAAATATCTTTTTTAAAATTCAGTCTGTATATATAAATATCTTTTTTAAAATTCAGTCTGTATATATAAATATATTTTTAAAAATTAATTCTGTATATATAAATATCTTTTTTAAAATTCAGTCTGTATATATAAATATATTTTTAAAAATTAATTCTGTATATATAAATATTTTTTTTAAAATTCAGTCTGTATATATAAATATCTTTTTTAAAATTCAGTCTGTATACATAAATATCTTTTTAAAAATTAATTCTGTATACATAAATATATTTTTTTAAATAATTCTGTATATATAAATATCTTTTTTAAAATAATTCTGTATATATAAATATAAATGCAGACAAAAATAAATATCAACCATGATGAGCGGTTATCAGTCATTTGACCCCCTTGATATAGGCCGCTGTGGTTCTATTTGCATTCATTGGGTCCCTTATTAGGCCTTTGTGTCTTTCATAGGGTTCCTTTGTTAGAGCATTTTTCTGTTTCTGTTTTATATCAGAATGTTTTTTTTTGTTTTGCTCTTTGAGATATGACCCTATGACCGTTTTTTTTAGCCGATAATTCATTCTGGGAAAACCCAATGTGCATCCACGAACCTTTTTTTGGCCGGTATTTCATTTTGAACACCATACGGGGCTACACAAATGTGATGGAGAGCTAATTACATCCATGGATGTTATTTATTTTAGGGCATTGTATTACATTCAACATGCAACCCATGAAATCAAATTCATGGTTGCGTAAGTTGTCAAAAACCGACAACCCACCGCTACCGTAAATTTGATAGCATGGGTTTGCATGTTATGTGAATGCACACAGAGGGGTTGCCCTTCCTCCCCTCAATTAAATAGAAAAAAAAAACATCCACCGTTTCACCATCAGACAATTTGTCTGCTATGGGGCGCGAACATGTGAAGAATAATTGTCTGGGTTTACAAGCCAAACACGATACCGTTAGACCACTGTTCACGTCCATAAAGAATAACGTTTTTTAACATATATATGTTGTAAATATTCATATAGTATATAAAGGGACTTAATACAGCAATCCGCAAGGTATGCTATTTTATTTTCTTGAATTACTTATTAATGGTGTTTCACAGTATTTAAATGAGACAGCATATTTGACTTAAACACTAAAACAAAGAATATAATTGTTTGAAAACATTTCTTTTCTTACAAAACAATGCCCAGCCGCTGAATCGCAATAACCCATAAAACAAGTTAACACAATCTAAGGGAGAAAGTATAAAGGTAACTTAATACAGCAATTCACAGGGTGTTATTTTATTTTCTTAAATTACTTATTAATGGTGTTTCACGGTATTTAAATGAGACAGATTATTTGACTTAAACACTAAAAAAAAAAAGAAAATATTTCTTTTCTTATAAAACAATACCCAGCCGCTAAATCACAATGATAACTCCCTTAGTTATATCCATTGGTTATATTTAAGAGTTGTCTCCCTTGGTGTTATAGACATACGAAAATCGAATTTTTTGTCCTGTCTCTTTTGAAATAGCCTGTAGATTTGGTAAAGAATTATTCTGAGAATCGGAATCAATATAACCATCCTTGATCAATCCATTAAACACCTCGAAGACGAATCTGTGACAGAGATATTTTTTCTTCCCAGCACTAAACATCAAATACCACAAATCCAACTGGATTCTTCAATCTGCGGGTTCTGATAATACCATTACGGGATGCTTCATAATTAACAAGCAGGGGTGAGGTCTGAATTCTTGGTTCATTTGTATAATAACACTATTTTTCTAATTCATTGTTTGGTTTAATTATAAGTCTCTGTATATAATCTTGAGGAGTCTTTATGATTTTGTCATCGTTGGGGTCAATGACAGTATTTTTTATTCTTTTATCATAATAGCGTTTTAGTTCCCTGTATCGTTTGCCGCCACACCTAAGACATAATTGCGACCTTCCCCTAACCCCAACCCCACATCGAATACAGGGTAACGGACCAAGGCTTCCACGACGAAAGCTTTGCATATGATACCAACAGAATTCATTTCTGCATGATTTGTTACACGGTGTCACTGATCCAATCATAAGCCATTTGCAATGATTCATTATACTTAAATCTTTCATCTAAATGCTTGTTTTAATTATAGTATGGAGGAGTTCGAGAGATTATCGAAAATTAAGCCCTGGAAAAGTGTTCAATTCAATCTTGATAGAGTTTCTCATACACCAAAGAATAAAATTCTTGATAGAACCTTGATTAGTAAAATCAGAGACTGTTTTAATGAATTCAAGCGTGATGGGGCAGCTCATTGTTGGTCAACATTTCGAATTGATGGTGTTGTTGACGCTACCATGAATGATGAAAAAGCAGCAGTGATAATCTCAAATGTTGGGGAAGAAAGAAATTTTTTTCGAATAAAATTCCTTATCCGTGATAATGGAAAATGGATCATTAGGGACAAATACGAGCCTATTCTTAAGGACAAAAAAACTGTCACTGTGACTCAGGATTCAAAACCAGGAATTTTGACTGGACTTGATAAACCCTACAATGAAAAATCTTATCCTGTCACAGTAGTTGTTTACGGGATATATCCACTCAATGACAAACCTGATATTGCAAAACTAGCACCCATGAAATATTCGACAGGACTCAATTGTGTAGCAACACGAATAATAGAACACTTCACAAATGCGTCCCGGGGAAATAAACTAACTGATCTAAGACGAAAAAAAATAACCGAGTGGGAGTTCACGGTAAAAGAGCATGGGGCAACAATTCAGGATATAACTAAATTAGAAAAATCATTAAGATTTCCAATATCGGTAAGGACAATCACCGGAGAAGTATTATACGAATCGAAATATAAATCACAGGGAGCTCCCATTGAAATTATTGATCATAACGCACACGCGTGGTCATCTGCAGTAACAATATTCCCACGGGATAGAACCGTAAAATATCTATCCCAAACTCTGTTTGGAACCGAAGAGTTTTTTTCAGAGCAGAAATTATTTGATGCTATTTACCATTTGAGTAAAAACGATCCTGTGTCAGTGTGGCTATTTCATAGTACTTCAGACGAAGAATGTAGATTTGATCAGTTTGTAAGGCCCAACGGAGAATTGTACCGTACTGAAGAACTGCATAATCAAATGAAACAACTAGCTAGTGAGTTTTCTGGGGGAGGGGAAGACAACGATCAATTATTAGCAAACTGTTTTACACTTCCATCAGTTGCAGCACATTTTGCTAGAAAGAAAAACGCGTGGAAACCAACCCGAAGTGAGTTCTTATCAGATGTCGAATTGTCCTGTCTTGAATACAGCCATGGAGGATTATGGAACACAAAATACACCGCTGATACCGTTTTTTCAGTTGATATGATTGCGTGTTATCCAGGAAGTTTTCTTGGGTATGGAGAGTGTGAGAAATATTTCAAACGATTTGGACACCCTACACACGAAATGACCCGTGTTGCTATTAATGGACCACTTCCTGATTTTGATTTAACCGGATTCGCTTGTGTAGCATCATTTGAAATGGCTGAAGGGCTTCATCCGTGTAGTTATCTTTGGATTGGTAAACACATGTCTGAAAAACACTGGATGCCAATAGTGTTATTACGGTATATGCTTGATTGTAAGATGTTAAAATCATTAATTGTCAGTGAAGCAATTATATCCTATCGAGCACAGAAATCAGTCTGGTTACCACAACCTGATCTAGAAAAAATAATTAGCGAAGAGCGAAAACTGTTTCCAAATTTCAGTGAACAACAAATCATGGATTGGTCCCAACAGTTATTTGAAATCAGAAACAATGAAGCAAAAGACCTTGGACGAAGAATAATCGGTAAATTTACCCAAGGTGGCAAAGATGATAATACGAGATATTCTTCACGATTGAGTATAGACAATGCTGAATACGATTTTGTAATCACGGATTTAACGAATAGGGGCCTATATGTCAATCGTAAGGACGCATTTATGTCCGATGGAACCAAATTGGGTACAATTGTTACTTACAGTGATGGATACAATCCGCAGTACACACATTTGAGAGCTTCTATGCTTGGTTATGCTTCTATTAATTTATTTTCAATGATCAATAGATTTCCTACCACCGCAGTTAGAGTTGCTACTGACTCATTTTACATAAATAGCAAAATGGCTGATTTTAAGGCTACTGGCAACGAGAATTGGGGGTCATGGAGAATTAAGAAGGAAATGCTTCATGATTATATTCCATCAGCAGATGTTACCATTGAAAATAATTACTTAGAAAGCAATCAGTGTTCAGAATTTTCTAGTGCACCACCGATTTCTGATCCAATCTGTAGATATAAAACAGTTTATTTAAACGGCTGTGGTGGGTCAGGAAAAACAACCCGGGCAATTGAGTTATTTCGTGTTTCCAATCCAAACATGATTGTACTAACACCGACTCACAGACTTGCAAGAGAAATGATACAGAGAGGGGTAAATGCCTGCACTTATCATAGTTTCTTTAGATGGAAGGGAGATAAATGGACTCCTGAGCGCATGGGAGAGAAATTTATTCCTGAAATTATCATTTGGGATGAAATAGACACAGTGTCCGAAGATGTCTTAAAAATATTTCTTGAGTGGTTGTTATTGAAGAATACAAAAGTCGTCATGTGCGGTGATCACGGCCAACCACCACCATTTGTCGGTGCATCCCCCCATGAATGGCTAAAGGGTTTTGTAGACTATTATGAAGAAATTGATACCGATCATATATCACTTGATAATGAATTAAAAGAATTTAAGAAACTAATTAGATTACAACCGGATAAAATCCAGTGTGAAATAGCCCGTGAAATAATTTCGGAAACTCCCATGAATGAGTTTTGGGAAGCGTGGAGACCAAATGATTTAATCATTGCAAGTAGAAAAATAGTCAGGGACACACTTCAGATGAAGTTATTTGAATTGCATAAACAAAAATTTGCAACACTTCCAGTGCCCCTCTGTTATAGGCCATCGGATACACGAAAACAGAACATCGAAGTTGATATTCCAGGCCTGACAGAGTCAGGGCGTGAAAAGAAGATTCTCGTATTAAATGATATTGTGCTGGTTGATATCAATGTCGTTGAAGATTCATTGCGTGCTAATAAATCCCCATGGACGCTAGGTTATGCAGCAACAATACACTCTTCACAGGGATTGACTATATCGGATACAATTGTTTGGATGGTAGATAATCGCATAGAATGGTCGAATTTAGTCTATCTCGCAGTGTCTAGAGTACGAAAAATAAATCAACTTCGAAGAATTGTCTTCGATGATGAAATCATTGGTGGCGATGATGAAATCATTGGCGATGATAATGATATTATTGATAAAAAAAACTCTCCGGTTACAAACAACAAGACAAAAAAAAACAACGAGAATTTGATATTGATGCTGAATTAATAATCACTTTGAAGCAACAACAAAATAATCACTGCGCAAGTTGCAATTGTATAATGCGTTGGCAGTATTCGGATAAGGATCCTCGCCAATTCACCGTTGACAGAAAAAATAACAATCTCGGTCATGTCAGAAATAATGTGATGTTGACTTGTCTTGAGTGCAATAGACGCAAGGGTGCTAGTTAAGCCCATGCGGTGGTAATTGAGTATCCTCAGGTATCACTTGTAATTGTTGTCTAGTAAAAACCCGTTGAGGGGCAGTTGAATCCAGTTTATAGATTGGAGGTCTACCCGTAGATCGTGTTATACTAGATATCTTATGCGTAGTGACGCTCCAAATAGGATCAGTAGCCCTTTTTGTGCCAACCTCAAGCTCTCCTGGTTCGTATAAGTACCTCACAATGACATTACTACCAAGAATTGGTTGGGAAACGCTAAAATCTTTTTGAATTTCCATTTCAGGTATTGACTTCTTTTTAATCGCATTGATAGGTTTCATGTTGATGGTTCTAGTAATCTCGTTATTCAGTGCAGTAATCACAGCTGGTAACCTTTTAACCCATTCACGGGATCTTTTTTCTTGGATGAATTCTTTTGCGTATTGATATCCAAATAACCGTTCAGCAAGAGTCCGATTAAACCGTTCTACAATGGCCTGATCACGATGTAGCGCAGTATGTCCTCGTCTGATAGTGACTTTATGATTTTTCATTGTAGATAACACTACACCCTGAAATTCTTTGCCGGGATCAATTTGTAATAGATTTGGCCAGTGCAGAGGGCCCCTTCGATAAATCCTTTCAAATGCAGAAGCTACTTCAGTGGCTGATTTTGTTTTTAACGGTTCTGCTTCTTTGTATCGACTTGCAATATCAACTACGGTTAATGCGTATTTGTAACCACGATCATGTGGCAGAAATAATAGATCAGCCTGATGAACTTCATTAGGAACTGTCACATCAAAATGCGAGAATTGAATTTGTTTAGGCGGTGGTAGATAAATTTGCCATAGTGCCTGTTTGGATAACCAATGAGCCGCAGTTGTTTTTTTCACTTTTGCAGCGCTAGCGAGTTTATGGATTGCTGATTTACCCCTCCAGTATCCTCTTGGGGAATAATAAATAGATTCCATGTTGTTATTAATTACCAGCACCTAACATCAATTTACTTTTCATAGCCGATTTTATCAAAAAGGAAGCCAATTTTTCTTTGAAAGATTTATCAGAAATAGCATTTAACGCATGAATTAATTTCACATCTGCTAGATGCCTGTGCTGCAGATTACTGCTTTTATAAGATACATCATGAAGGTGACAGGCCTTATCAATAGCGTTTATTGGTTCCTCACCGGGTCGGGGCTGATTTTGATCATTGAGTCTGATATCAAGTCTTGTTCCCGGTTCACAGTAGCTATATCCTGGAAGGTGCTTTTCTCCAGGGTATTTTGCCCATGGGGTTCCAGGGAGTTTAGTTAGCTTGACTGCGATATCACCTCCTCGTTTTTTTTTAAAGGTTCCTTGAGTTCCTTAGGTTTAGAAACAAATCTAAATTTCTTTGTACTACATTGTACGCATTTACCAGAAAGCGCTGATCGGTTATTTTTAGTTGTAATCGTCGTCAAGTCATCTGTGCCAGTACGTTTTTTACACTTCACACAATATAGATCCATAATTTATATATAACGGCATGAATATAATTGATTATTCAGCTACCCGACGACGGGAACCTATTAAACATCATGAAATGTTACCGAATTCAATTAGAATGATTATAATCGGACCATCTGGAAGCGGAAAGACAAAACTGCTACTTAATTTGATAACGAGATGGATGAAATGGAACAAATTGTATTTAATAGCCCCGAGTGTAGACGATCAGCGATGCTATGAAGTGCTAAAGGATTTTAACGAGAAAGCAAAAGAATTTCAAATCGATGAAGATTTTATTGAGTTTATTACTGATATAGAGGAAGCCCCGAGCATTGATGCTATTGATGGAAGTATTAACAATTTAGTGGTATACGATGATATCATGTTAGATAATCAAAAAAAATCCTGCTAGAATATTTTCCCGAGGCAGGCATAAAAACACTGATGTGATCTATGTCACTCAACGATACACTCAGATACCAAAAGTGATCAGAGATAACTGCAATGTGTTGTGTGTATTTAACGGCGTTGATACTCATACGCTACGAAATATTCATCAGACCTGGTGCAGCGGTGATATGAATCATAATCAATTTAGAAATTTCTTTAGTCACGCTCAGTCAAAACCACACGGATTTGTGACAATAAATTTAGCAGACCCTAGGACACGATATCGTATCGGACTTGATCAAATATTCGGTTAAAATCACCGTAAACCTTAGCAGCAGAGAGGGTGAGTGACAACGACGTTGCGGCATTTATGATTCATCAACGAAAACGCGAACAATCATAAGGGTCGGAGACTTATTTTTTCGCGAGAAGGGTCTATTCGTACCGTTTTAAGGGTATAATAAAAAATAACAAAAAAAAAAGTTGTCTGATTCACCCTCTCTGCTGCTTTTTTCAAGCAATGAACGCAGGCAGTTATCGAGTTATTCTGCTGTAGAATATAAGTAAGTTGTTAAGTTTTCTTGGATGTCATGCATTACTTTGTTTCTATTTATCATACGGAGATTTCTCTTAGTAGCAAATAAAGGTGGAGGGTTAGGGACTGATACAGTGAGATGGAATTCAATTCAGAGGTGATCTGATGCAAGTTCCTTGGATATTAGGGTCGATTGCAGAATATTATCATCAGGTCTATGAATACACCAGTCTAAAATGTGACGAAGTTTATAGGTGGGTTGGTTAACTGAGTAATTAAGGTTGAAAACATGAATGGAATCTAGGTGCTTTTACGTGTATGGGTTTCCAGAAGAGACAAAGTGAGAGTTGAAATCTCCAAGAATAATTAGGTTGCCACCTATCAAATTTCCATACTCCAGAAGATTAGGAAGCTGCTCCAAAAAGAGAGATTTAGTCAGCTTTTTTCAACTTGGGTTCATCGCCTGATATTTTTAGCCATGTTTCTGTCAGGAAGAAGACGTCGATATTCTGGTCGTTGATAAAATTAACTATTTATGTGCGCCTTTCTGGTGAACCTACTGATTGGACGTTGAATAATGCAATAACGTAGTGGTATATCTGGGAGAGTTGACACAATTGTTGACGATTTACGATGAATGTCTACTAGGTTATCAAAATTATCGGCCGAAATGTTAAATAGTTTATATGTTAGGAGTGAAAGGGAGATAACTGGAATTCTTCTTCCTGTTCTACGCCGGCCAGTTTTGAAACGTTTCTTTCCTCGCTTCCGTTTACATTTAAGTAATGATGAATGTAGTCCAGTTCTTTTAGTCTTGCGCACAATGTAGTATGAAGAGCCAAGGTGTGGTCATTTAATGCAATTAATGAAGGTACGTCATAGCGTAAGCGGGCTGACTGGCGATCACGTGATGGCGGTTTATTAAAAAACAAAGGACGTCTTAACAATGGAACAGAACAGCTGAAAAAAATTAGAATTGTTCTCGTTTCCAAAACAAGGAGATGAAAAAACGCATACGAACTGAACAGCCAATGCAAGATAAAACAATAACCTAGACGAAGATAGACAACAAGCACATATATCATGAAAAAAGCACAAAAACGGAAGAGCTTAATCAAGCAGTTAAGCGATAGCGGCCATCTTTCCGGAAGTCCAAAATATACCTTGTTCAGAACATAACACTTATGTAATTTGTTAATTGGCAATTTGCATCTACCATATTTGTAATCTTGTGAACACTTTTAGACTTTTATGTGTAGGTCGTTTGTAGTCATGTTCCAGATGTACATTATCATCATCTGGGACATCATTGCCTCTTTCCAATGTGAACTGAATAACTTTGACTCTCAAGAAAGAGACTGAAGTAATAATACAGATTTTCACAAGAAATGAACATCCAGCCAGAGTGGTGTGAGTTCATCAGATCAGCAGAGGTCAGCTAAATTGTACAAGGCTGTGTAATTTAATTATCTCTCAGCATGGAAAACATATTTTCTGTGCCTTAAAAACCCAAGCATTTCCTGAATTTTTCCTTCGTTAATAGTATATAATAAAACCTCTCTAATCCGGAATTTGAGGAGAATTTTCATTCCTAATTTCAAGTTTACACTTTAAACAAACCTCATAAAGCTGAAACTAACTTACAAGTTGGAAATGTATTTAAATATGAAATCCTTCTGTTCTTAAATTTGAAACAGATTTTCATCCCCATCCCTAATTTAAATTTTACACTTTTAAAATACCGATAAAACTGAAACTCACCTCATTTGCTACAGAATGGAGATAAATTTTTATCCCCGATGTCAATTTTACACTTTTCAAAAAGAGCTTTTTAAAACCATAAATCTCTTAAAACTTGGAAATGTATTTTAACCCCAAGCTCATGTGCTCTGGAATCGAAAGCATTTTTTATCAACGTCCCTAGTTTAAATTTATAATTGAAAAAACAACAACAAAATCATCATACTGAAACTCACTTTAAACTTGGTAATGTATCGTAGCTGCAGAATTCCTGACTCCCATTGGACCAGATTGTTAATTATTAACAAATGGTATAGTAGGCTTATTGGTGGGAAAATATCCCAAGGCATGTGAGGTTATAACTATATCTGACACGGGTGCTGACAATTCCTATAGATATTCCACTTAAGAAAGATTATGTTCATCAACAAAAGCAAATAAAGAGCAAAATGTAAAAACTGACTTTGTATACCTTGGTATGATAAGAATGTTTACAAAAATTATATGTTGTACAATTAATGTAAATAGGGAACTAGACTGCTAAATACAAGCATTTTTTTCATTCGTCATCTGTCTTTGTTCTTTCTATCATCATCGGAAAATTATACAAGAATCGTTTTGTTATCTCACAATTTCAGTATTTGTTATGTATTACGCATTGATTTTATCCGTCACTAACAACTATTTTCTCTCTCTCTCCCTCTCTCTCTCTCTCTCTCTCTCTCTCTCTCTCTCTCTCTCTCTCTCTCTCTCTCTCTCTCTCACACACACACAAATACACACATCCCCATCATCATCAATGGTTACTTAGTGGTATAAAGTATCAGCTATTCTCCTTTCCTACCGTTTTAGTTTCTCAGTCATTATCATCATAATAAATATTACATCTTATACAGGTCTCATATTTTCTTCTCCACTATTATTTTCTGTTATTAAATAAAAATATCAGTACAAACAACAGATAATATCTGGTGGCAACCTCTAGAAAATTGATGAACATTTCTTTCAATCGACCGGGCCAGCATCCGTCTTGAACATTTAAACGTGTGATGACGTCATCAATCGTTATTTCTACTATCCGAACTTTAACGACATATTTCTGTTCAGCAAATTTATATAAAATTATAAAATGATACAATATTAAATAAAAAGCAACCTAAACATTTTATCTTGTGCAATTAATTTTATCATGTTATACAGCCCGCGGTAGATTGGGCTACTTCCGTCTAAAGAATTTATATTTAGGGTTTTTGACCGCATTGGTGGAAATAAAGGTAAATTCGCTGAATTGGATTAATGACATGGTCCTTGAAAAGTTATGCGTTGGTACATCACTGTCTTTTGAATGTATATTTTTAATTTTTCAGTCTTCTTGCGATTTTGAAGCGATAAAAGACGCGTGAGAAGAGTCTAATCGAGCGGAGGGTTGTGGTCCTCGTTCACTCCTTGTGTTAATGTATCTAACCGATATGGTGATTTCATGTTTTCAGAGATTTCAACGTACTTTATTGACAAAACGTCAGACGCCTCTGCTGTTACTAAGCAATTGTTTTCACCTTCAGAATATGGCGGAAAGTAAGTCGCTAAGATTGTGACGGCATGCTGACCCAACCTATTTAACCTTGATGATTAGCCGGTTTTGTCAACAAAAGATAGTTTCCCCGTCAAAATTACAAAGAATTAATCGCTCCTAAAATGATAACGTTTACCCAAGGATTGTATCTATCAAGTTCACATACTTACATTATCGGATGTGCACAGGAAGTGTAACTGCGTAGTAGGGAACAAGTCTTACCTTGACTTACAAAGACTATGTTGTTGTTGTGTTTTCAAAGAATTCATCAAAATAATTTTATCAGTTTTACCATAGTTGTACAATTAGCACCGTTATAGCTTCAAATTATAATCTCATTAACTTTTGTAAACAATATAAATACAAAACTGGTTCTGGCTCTGAATCAGCTGGTAAACTTATGGTAACTGGACAAAGAATATGCGAGATAAATGAACTGTAACCCAGACTAGGAATATCCATTAGACTGGGGTTTATGGTGTGTCCTGGGAGGGTAACACCTCTGGCTGGCCAAGCAGTCATACCTTTGGTCCCCACTTGACACTCAGCTCTTACCTGTGGCTCCAAGAAGCTGTGGAATTCTCAGTGGCAACACTACAGAATACGTCCTCGACTGGCCGCCTAAACCAGGATGAGGGTAGCTGACGGGTCTTAAAACCTCACTGAGTTAGGCTTTGTCTACCTATCATGTGAAGACTGGATTCAGCAGCCTGCGCAGAGTAATCACCAGCTGGTCAACGGGCAGAAATGCGATTCTCAGAAAAGCATATTTGAGCGCAAAGAGTTCAACGAGAAACGTAGTACGTCCAGGTCATCCAACGCATTCAACTCCGTCACTGGCCGCCTAGACGTTGTCGTGCTGCTGGACTCAGAAGGTTTTGGGTGAGAGAGTGAGGTCGACGAACTGCGCAACTCTTCCTCACTTAAAACATAGTCACTGCGCAAGTCATTCTTGTCATCCACTTATCCCATTTTGTCACCAACTAAAGTCCTGTGGCGAAAGGCAAGTGACAAAGAGGCGGGTGTGGGTACACTGGTAGCCGGATCCGCAAACCTGCACACAGACTGATCAGGTCATTAGGGTCGTTCACCACTGACACGGGGCAGCTTTAGAGTCCGGCAGCCCCTTGAGCAACTGAGCAGCCCTATTCAGGAATTCACTGTTCATCTCCCCTGGCATTAAAATGGGGCTAGAACAGGTTCTCTAAGACATTGGCTGCTCTACTCTTCCCTAGCCAGCATACCGCGGCTGGCGAATACCCTACTCCAGTGGGTAAATTACAAAGAAGAAAATGAGAATTGTTACTCTCCCACTTGACGCATGGAATGTGAGTATCTTACTGGAAAGAGACGATGCAGAAAGACCGCAGAGAAGAACCTTCCTAATAGGAAAGGAACTCGCCAGATACAACGTGGACATTGCCGCTTTGAGCTTGACCAGGGTTGCAGAAGAAGGCGAACTCTGTGAAAGGGTCCCCGGATACACTCTCTTTTAGAGTGGCCGAGGAAGTGAAGAGCGCCATGAGGCAGGTATAAGCTTTGCAGTGAAGACAGCACTGATTGACAAAACTGGCTGGACCGCCAAGGGGGTAAACGACAGACTCATGGACATGAAACCGCCACTCTTGTCTGGCAGAAAGCACCTTAGCATCATCAGTTGCTATGCTCCAAACATGACCAACCCAGATGAAGTGAAGGTCCAGTTCTATGAGGCTATTCACTGCGTCATTACTGACGTTCCAATGGTAGATAAGCTCGTCATTCTTCGGATTTCAATGCAAGAGTAGAGTGTGATCACGTTGCCTGGGATGGAGTGCTAGAAAATCACGGAGTGGGTCACTGCAACAGCAACGGTCTCCGTTTGCTCCAGACTTACCCCGACCGAGCATGAACTACTGATTACTAATACAGTCGTCAGCTTTTATACTCGTAACCGGACGTGATAGACGCACCCTCGCTCAAAGCACTGGCACCTCATCGACAGTCAGAAAAAGGGACAGGCAGGATGTGCGTGTGACCAAGTCCTTGTACAGCGCTGACTGCTGGACTGACCAACACCTCATCATCACCAAGCTCAACATCCGTATTAAGCACAAACGAACTGCACAGGGCAAGAAGGCTCATAAACGACTAAACCAGTACCAAACGGTCTTTCGTGGATGCCCTGGAAGAACTTCTGAATCCATAGCTCTCGATAATCATAATGTGGAGAACGAATGGGTGGCATTCTAAGAGACTATCAAATCATATGACCCATATCCAGAAAGCATCAAGACTAGTTTGATGAGAACTGCGATGAGATCAAGCAGTTGATGAATGAAAAACACCGTCTTCTTCAAACCTACCTCAACAACTCCCAAGTCCACCTCTAGAAAAGATTCGTACAACAATATATGCAGAACTATACAGCAGAAACTTCGTCAGATGAGAGACACATGGCTGAGCAACAAGGCTGATGATATCCAGTGCTACCCAGACCAGCATGGCATCACGAACTGCTACAATGCCTTGAAAGAAGTGTATGGACCTACATCCTCTGGATCATCCTCCTTCTCAGCAGACGGGAACACACTAAGTACTAAAAGAGAAGCTCTTCCATGAGGGGCTGAACACTTTGACAGCGTTCTGAATCGCTCTTCATCCATCAACAATGAAGCAATTAGTCGTCTCCCCCATTTACCCATCAACGAAGCACAGGATGATCCTCCAACCTTCCTGGAGAAACAGAAAGCGATACGTCTGCCCTCCAGTAGTAAATCACCTGGTTAGGACTCCATCTCAGCTTCAGTCTACAAGGAAGGGGGAACAGCCCTGAAATTAAGGTTCTACCAGCTTTTTGTACGAATGTGGCACCAAGAGACAATTTTCCAGGAATTCAAAAACGCGTCCATAATCCACCTATAACACCGCAAAAGGAACCCCCAGGCCTGTGGCAACTACCGCGGAATATCCTTACTTTCAATTGCAGGAAAGATACTCGCCAGAAACTTACTTATCTATCCGCCTCACTACGTTCCTTGAATAGGGACTACTGTCATAAAGGCAATGTGGATTTCGAATAGAATGTGGGAGCATCGACATGGTGTTTGCTGAGAGGCAGCTGCAAGAGAATGTCAAGAGCACAACACCGACCTTTTCTTCATCTGCGTCGACTTCACAAAGACCTTTGATACTGTCAGCAGAGAAGGATCGTGGAAGGTGCACATTTATATGATGGCATGCAGGCATGAGTCCAGGACAATGGAGAGACATTTGAGCCATTCCCAGTAACCAGTGGCGTCAAACAGGGTTGTATTCTGACACCGACACTGTTCAGTTTATTGTTCTCCGCCATGCTGACTAATGCTTTCAGAAACAGAGAGGTTGGAGTAGGCATCAGGTACAATACAGATGGAAAACTATTCAATCCAAGGAGGCTTTAAGCGAAATCTAAGGTTATGACAAACACCATCAGGGATTTCTTACTGGCTGATGACTGCGTTCTCAATGCTGACTCAGAAGCCGACCTGCAATGCAGCGTTGACAAGTTCTCCAGCTCCTGTACTAGGTTTGGTCTCACCATCAGTACCAAGAAGATTGAAGTCTTGCATCAGACGGCCCCTGGAAAGCTCTATGTTAAGCCCAACATCACCGTCAACGGCCAAAACCTCAAAGCAGTGAACCGCTTCACATACCTTGGCAGCACACTGACACAGAGCGTCACTATTGACGACTTAGTGAACCTTCGCATTGCCAGAGTCAGTGCAACTTTCAGCAGATTGTATGCCAACGCCTGGAATAGAAAAGGCATCAGCATCCAAACAAGACTAAATCTCTACAGGGCAGTTGTGCTCCCCACACTAAGCATGCGAAACGTTGACGGTTGTACCATCACCACGCCAGGAAGCTGAACCACTTTCACACCACAAATCTCGGGAAAATCCTCATCATCAAGTGGCAGGACAAGGTTCCAGACACTGAGGTAGTCGCCCAAGCAGGTCTACCCAGCATCCGCAATATCCTGATGCAGTGCCAGCTACGCTGGGCAACACATGTTGTACGCATGCCAGACTTCCAGCTGCAAAGAGACTAGCTTCAGCAAGGAGAGCTATCCCATGGTCAGAAGAGCCGCTTCAAAGAGAATCTAAAAGCTGCATTAAAGGCGTTCAAAATAAACCCCGATTTCTAGGAGCAAACAGCAAGCGATCGAGTCACTTGGCGTTCCTCTGTGCACAAAGGCTCAAAGTCGTGCGAATCTAGCAGGTCAACAGCTGCAGAGCTCAAGAGGCAAGCCAGTAAAGCACGTGACATCAACCCTCCTGGAGATGTACCACTCATCCCCTGTCCCTTATGCAAACGAACATTCCTTGCAAGGGTTGGCCTCATCAGCCACCTGCGTACGAACAGAACAGAACCAGTCCTCGCAACCCTCGGATGACTAGAGAGGTCCTCGTCGAATCGATGGACGAACAACATCCCTTAGACTGGTTCCCAGCTTAGGATGCTCCCTGCGTTGCACTCTGCTATACTAATTTGGCAAATTTAAAGCTGTCGTGCATAACCTCATATCAATTTTGACGCAAAATTTATCAAGAAATCGATTGGAAAGGGAATTTTTAAGATGACATTTTGGGAAACGTGCAATATTAACAAAATATTTTGTTTATCTAATTGTATAAGTATTTGTAGAAAAACCTACGTCGCCGATAAGCTTGAACACAGGAGATAACTGCTGATATATTTGACATCGAAAGTATAAGCAAAGTACGCATTGTGTCACTAACAAACAGAATATTAAAGGAGTAAATGTGCTAAGGCTAGATTAATGAGATCTCTCCATCAGAAGCCATTTGTTTTGATCACGTGACAATATGGCTTCGGCATTGACCTGACTTAATATAGCGGAGTGCAAAGCAGGGAGAATACTAAGCTGGGAACCAGACTGAATATCACTATGCTATTTTCTTTACGATACTCGAAGAACTTCGCTATCTTAGGCTTAAGGTATCACAGTACCAATTGATTTTTCCAATAATCTCAATACTAACGTTTTATGAAAAAAAAATATATTGTATATCCTAACTCAGCCTGCGTGTTACATACTGTCCCCAAAAACATTGTTAGATTGTCAGCTTGACAAGGTCAGATTCCACTGGATTTTAGAGAGATAATTCTGCTGGAACTAAACAGATATATTTTCAATAATGTAAATAACATTTTGTTAATTAAAAGAATCATAAAAATACAAAATATGATCTAAATCAGAATTAACATAATCTCACATATTGCCAAGAGACTCGACATGTTTAAAAGCCTAACAGAAACTACAACTATTACATAAAGCACCAGTCACAGATAGTCTACTCCAACTTTATTTTTCAGGAACCTACAAATTTATATGCATTGATAAAAGTGTTCATTTAATTATTATGTTGTCCACGTCGAAGATTGTGATGTTAGCGACTCACGTGATGTTATCGACTCACGTGTATTGTTTGAACCATCCTTCTTTTTAGATTCTCATTTACGATACTTAGACTTCTGATAAATTCTTCTTGAACTGAGTTTTCAGTCTCCAATTTCCAATATCTGCATTCTTCCTTCCAAACTTTCATTGTCTGCTGGCGAGTCGAATAGTTCACCTATTCGTTTGTTTATTTCAGTTCTCATTTATATTGGTTCTTCATGTAAGCTCTCTCTCTCTCTCTCTCTCTCTCTCTCTCTCTCTCTCTCTCTCTCATGCAGATTCAATAGCTTTCATGGTGACCGATTTAATTTAAGTTTTCTTTAATGTACTCTTGTCTTAGCCATTCTATCCATAACTGTAGTAGGGACATCAGGGACATCCAACGTTTCCTACGATGTTTTTATCCCAGCTTGAACTAATCGTCTGACTGTAGCTGGGTTTTTTTCCAATTGCGGTATATATGATTGTTGTAGTGGGTGGTGGTGGTCTTTGATCTGTAAACCATGAAGAGGTAGTCTGTCAATGACTTCTGTCCCTTTTTCACTTAATTTGTAATCCTCCTCTTGGAATAAGTAAGGTACTAAACGAAGGTGCCAAAACCACGGAAGCAAGAGCTATTGGGACTCCAAAACCACGTTAGGCCATCATCGTCACCCTAGAGCCATTAAACCCTTGGTACACTACTGCTTGAAATGTTAACTTCGGAAGCCTATTTATTATTATCTAGGAAATATCAGTTTTACCATGGTAGTGAAATGTTCTATATTGTCATTGATCTGACTTTGAATGAAGAAAAGAGTTATACATTTTTTTGTCAAGAAACTTCACATGAAAGTAATTTATACACACCCAGTCACCGTCATTTCTCGCACGTTCCGCGCAAAAGTCATTGGCTCATTTCAAAACATTGCAGGATGGAGAAAACAGATGAGTTCATTTTTGAAAGTGGAACAAATCTACGTCAACTAATTGGATGAGAGAAACCCAAAGCACCTAGGAAAACTGACAAGTTTGATTGAAAATGCTATCTGCGCATTTCTCTGCAAGTGAATGATTTCACTTTTACCCAAGAATAGTGTGTATGCATATATATATATATATATATATATATATATATATATATATATATTGTGCTCAAATACAAATATTGTCTATTATTGCAGATTGCAAAATACTTGTTGACGTAATGTTTAATTCAGAACACCTAGTGACAGACTTCTTTGCAATTTAATTGAAATGTTGCATTGAATAAATGAATTAGGTCAGGAGACTATATGCATAAATAGGGACTTGCTAAATAAATAATTCATTGCTATCTTACATCAGTCTCTTAAATCTGTTCCCAGAGATTACGGTTGTGTTAATGTGAAGCATTGAACCTTACAGTTAAATGTGGCGAGTTTAGAGATTTTATCACATTTAGACCAGGGGAGTATTTGGGGATCGGTCATTCGACCTTTATTCTTAACTTTCCTCCATGTCAATGTTACAACTTCTATGGGCCCAGTGTTCCAATTCAATGAAATTGACGGGATATTTTAAATCTGGTTTGCGAAAGAGACAGCTAAACTTCCAAACCGTGTGAAATATTCATTCTTCAAAGTGGAAAGTTATATAACGTAATTCAGAGATTCTGACTGATGAAACAAATGTTTGTCTTAGGAAAGTATTTTAGCAAGCCCTGCTTATGATTGGCTGAGTCAAATTAAGGCGTACATCTTGAAACAAATGGGCATAAAAGATTTATAGAGTTAAAACTACAAATATGAAATATTTTCGTTAACGACAAATACCTATTATATTTGCTTCTGTAATGTTTAAATAATCTGGAAATGAGTAAGGATCTGTGAATTTTATGAAATAGTAATCAAACACCTAATAGTGGGCCCCGAGTGGCCTAGTGGTGTAACGCGCTTTCCGTTACGGATCACTGCCGTCTCACCTCTGTCTGCGTGTGTTCGAATCTAAGATTCGGCTAATGTAGTTATGTGAGAAAGCTAGTCAGTAGCTTCTCGTGGGTCGGTGGTTCTTTCTGGGGGTTTTCCCGGGTTCTTCCTCCACCAATAATACTGGCCGCCATGTATAGCCTATCGTGTGCTGAAACATGCCGTTAAACCCTAAAACAAACAAACACACACGTAGTAGCATACGGTAAATTTTCGATAGCGAGGTCACGTAGTAATTTAGGACAAGGTAGCTACTGTAGTAGGCTCTCCGCAGCGTCTGAATGAAGAGTGTTCTGAGTAACGTAAATGGAGGAATTTTAAAACATCTATAAAGTGGTACATATAGCGATTTAGGGATAATTTTGTCTTTTAAGGGAACAGTTTTCCCGAGGGAGAAGGGACTCGATAGTCCAGAGACGGAGTCCGATAAAAGAAAGAAAAGGGAGAAGTGACGAGTGAGTTCCGAAAGGGGGAAAGTGCCGAGTAGAGAGTAAAATCTAGGAAGTCCAAGAAGGACGAGGCAGTCGGAAAGGGAAGGCACGAGGAAATGGGAACGGTATAACACACTTGATGGGAAGGTGATGTAACCAGTCGTGGACATTGTGCTCTTTTCATCACTCGTTATAATGATGTGATAAATCCAAATTAGACACTGCTAATAAATACTGTTGATATCATTTAAGTTGAATTGAAATTACCACTATTAATTCGTTTTATTAAATATGTTATATTTCTTGTCTAAGGGGGCTCGTATGACATTATATTTTCTCAATAATTTTTCCCCAGTTCTATGTTGATATTCGATCTTTCACTCACACCGGGTCATAATATCGAGGGAAGTTATTCCATAGATAACGGTGCTAAATCCAATTAACTAAGCAGTAGACCGTTTTACAATTAAGATATAGCTCGAGAGGAACTATTTATTTATGTTCTTCATTGAAATTACTAAACGATCATTGCCGTTTGATTAACACATTATTTTGAGTTATTGTGAACTCTTTCAAAACCATTTTGGTGACATCATTGTGGTGTATCATGATATATAAGACCACTGGAATTGATTTGGAACATTATATACTTTTTGACTTAGGAGAAGACTATACGATTATCAGGGATTTAATTCACGATATTGTAAGAATATTCACTTTATATTGCAAATAAATAAATAACATGTTGAATTTGCTGAAATGTTGGTTTCCCTTCTTTCATTTACTTAATTCAAGACCCAGAATCGTAGCAGAAGTTAGAGAGCAGTTAGGTATTTCAACTTGTTAAAAACGTTTCAGAGATATCAATTTTGTTTAGTAAAATTCACTTTTCATCGTACCTGTTACGGCTCTACCGTCTTATGATAAGAAACAGAAAAAGTATACTTTTAAAATTGAACAAATATTTTTTTAAGCGTTTAGAATACATATTGCAAATTTACAAGGATCTTTGAATTAAATCCCAAGTAGTCGTAAAAGTTTTATCACACGTCCAGATATACATCCTAATCCGAATGAAAGCAAGTGGTTCTCGGAATAAATTCCATTCTTGAATGTGTTAATGTTCTAGTAGACATGAATGTGTTAATGTTCTAGTAGACATTAATGTGATAATGTTCCAACAGTTTTTATGAATAACAATGATATAATCTAGAATAGCCTTTAACGAAGTCACAAGAATTCCAAAACGAGTGATTTAGTCCTAAATCAATGAGATCTGTGAAACTTGAATTAATAATTACAATTATTAAATATCTCAAATTGTAATTAAAAGACAAATGAAATACTGATTCCTCTAGACAGTTGATACTATTAGGAATGATAAATTCTGATGTAAACAATCTTATTATGAAAGCAAATAGAGTACGAGAGAACCAGGATGATGGTCAACAGTTCATTTCCAGAACATTCTAATTTAATTTGTAAACTTAAATTCAAGTAAAATGTTTACCTACAAGTAACAATACCCTTATAACATAATCTAACATCATAGACAAAAATTAGCTAAGTAATGTTTTTATACATTAAGATGACTTTTGGCTCTTATAAAGAAGAGCACGTGGAAAAGCTGTCTTTATCCTATTGCTTTTTTCTTCTTCAGATTGTAGCAATCAAAAAGAGTGTATACCTTATTCTTACAATAAGTGCACGTACGACGAGATCAGGATTTCTGATCAGTCTTATCAGAAGTTTGATTCCTAAAAGTTGTGTCCGACTGATATTTGAAAGTACGCATACGAGGTGAGACTGACATAATATTTTTGTACTAAAATCTGCTGAGAGGAACATTTATTGACAATTGAAACTGCGAGTCATGAATAGTCATCAGTACAATGTCAGTATTTCTACATTTTGCTCATCAAGGTCTGATCTGACGTCATTGTGGACGCAATTCGCGAACTCCACAATCTGAGTTGAGTTTATCGTAATCTTGATCAATCTGAGCTGAGTTTATCGTAATCTTGATCAATCTGAGCTGCGTTTATCGTAATTTTGATCAATCTGAGCTGCGTTTATCGTAATCTTGATCAATCTGAGCTGAGTTTATCGTAATCTTGATCAATCTGAGCTGAGTTTATCGTAATCTTGATCAATCTGAGCTGAGTTTATCGTAATCTTGATCAACTGTGGACAACTTATCACATAGTTGTTCTCTTTCCGTAGCAAATTCGATATGAGTTTTGTCCAGCTTCTTTGCTATAATTCCAATACATTTATCGATTTGCCTTTGGTAGAAAATCATAACCCTTCAAAATACATTCCTTAACCACGTTACAACTAGCACATTGAAAATCATCAGCAATTTTCTCAGAAAAAAAGAAGAGTGATTTTCCGTCAGCAATTTCTATTTCCTAAATTTCAAAGGCATTTATTTTATTTCTCTCGCCATCTGCATTTCTCTTTCTTAATTTTGCATTTCAGCTTTTATTGATCTTTCTTCGTTCTCTCTCTTTATTTACATTTGCCTCTCTTCTTTTTCTTCTTTCATCATTTGCATTTTTGTTTCTCTTTCTTCTGTATTATTTTTGGATTTTTCTTTTCTCACTTCTATTATTTTCATATGACGTTAAAGCTTTTTGTAACTGTTAATTTACATTTTCTTTTTAATTTCCCTGAAAAAGATTCAGCTTACTATCCAAAGCATTTTTATCCAAAATATTCTTTACCACTAAATATTGAACCCAATTAATATTGATGTCTTGATTAGTTAAAGAAGCCTGAGATAGATGATAGTGTCCATCAAGTTTTAGCAACTCGTCTTCTCACTCGATATCATGGGTAGCAACTCGTCTTTTCACTCGATATCATGGATAGCAACTCGTCTTCTCACTCGATATCATGGGTAGCAACTCGTCTTCTCACTCGATATCATGGGTAGCAACTCGTCTTCTCACTCGATATCATGGATAGCAACTCGTCTTCTCACTCGATATCATGGATAGCAACTCGTCTTCTCACTCGATATCATGGATAGCAACTCGTCTTCTCACTCGATGTCATGGATAACTACTCGTCTTCTCACTCGATATCATGGGTAGCAACTCGTCCTCTCACTCGATATCATGGATAGGCTTTAAAGCAACTCGTCTTCTCACTCGATATGATGGGTAGGCTTTAAAGCAAACGTTCTCCACTTTCGATAACATTGTAACAAACTGCTGGTTTAACCAAAGATTTATTAAATATGTGAAACAGAAATGGCATAGTCTGTGAAACTTCCTAAACAACGTGAATTTAAATTTTAAAATCAAGTTTTAATTTTATGCGACATTTTTCAAATTTTCATAACCTTGATTAGTGCCCCTAATATTATGCAACGATTTTATAGTCTTCAACTATATGATAGAATAAAGCGACAACCATCAAGTTTTGTAAAATGCAACAAAATAATTTATTTCCCAAGCATATTTGTATAAAGAGGAACTTACAGTATTCTGAATTACATTACAAATAGTTCTTCAATTTGTGTCATAAGTCCATAATTATAGAGTATTCGGAATGAATTTCAATGGTTTTTCGAACACATACCAATCTAACATTTAGTGATGTGAAAGCAGCAATGAATGTGATAATGTGCCAAAGGGTTTGAAGTGTCATCCAGAATATCACTGCATGAATTCACAACAATTATAAATTAGTGATATAGTCCTAAATCAATGAGCTCTTTGCAATTCCAATAATTTAAAAAAAATAAATAAATTCCTCTCAAATTATAACGTTTCGCCTTTAATAGACTGATACCATAACATGGATGATAAGATTAAGAATGAGAAATTCTGATATCAAAATCTTATATAAACAAAAAAACAATAAGAGGACCAGGATGAAGGTCAAAAGTTTATTTCCAATCCTTTCTTTTACTTGTGTTTTAGTAAGGAGCATGATAAATATCTGGTAAAACAGGAATTCTAAATGGGATAACCAACATGCTGAACCCAAATATAGGTATCCATGTTTCCTTACAAAAAAAATAATGAGCTAAAAAAAATCTACCTTAATATACCAGTCTTAATTATATAATATGTTGTTTACAAAATCAGACTTTCGATACAGAAACATGGACAAATAATTATACATACTCAATTTAGATATGCACAACACCTGTTCTCATAAATAAAAAAGAGATTTATCAAATAAAGCTTTCTTTAATACGTTACGACTCTAGGGTGACACACTTTAGTAGTAACTGAAAAAAAGCAAAACCAACATAAAACTTAACAAACAATTTAATTGGCAAAGTTATAAACGGAAAAGGTGAGAGGAACTTGCATTCTTATGAAGTAAATCCATGCTAGTCCCTACAAAGGTATCTGAAAGTCATAAATGAATGGAAAGTTCCTTATAAATTTCAATGCTTGAAATTAATACTGTGCATTAATCATATTCACTTGACCTCGCGCAACCAATGGGAACCTAAGAATTATCTGGAATCGTAGACATCCTAAAAGTCCCTGAGAAATCGGCGCCATTTTAAGTTTTATCATATTCTTAATATTGCTATCAATAAATTTTTAACCGGTACGTAAACATCTATTTATAAATCCTATTTAATTTGCGTTCTTAACAGAGCCAGGTCGCGCACAAAATTTATAGCAAAACATATTCTATACACTTTGCAGCCATGAATCAAAATTGCGAATATTAAATAAAATTTTAAAAAATCATGTACCATATATATGTGAAAAAATAATATTATAATTACAATTGCACAGGAGGCTGTCTTATTAATGTCGCAAGACATATACTAAATATAGGAATATAGTACTTCTATACGTGTGAACATGACCGTTACATGCTACAATCTTGGACAAAAAGAATGAAACGCACAATAGAATCTTAAGACTAAGTGATCCAAACTAAGTAATATAGAAAAGCGAAAACCGGTAAGTTTTCTAAAATTTTACAAATAATTTATTTCCAAAAATGAAAATTTAAAAATAGCTTACAGGATTGTCAACTAAATCCCAAATATGCCTGAAAGTTCCTTCACAGGTCTAAATGTTACGAAGTTCAAACTGAATTCCGGTTTTTTATTGAAATAAATTCAAATATTAAATGTGTTGATATGACTGTGGTCAAGAACTTACTAATCTACTAAAGGTCAGGAGTGTTGCAATGTGCTAACAGTCTTTTGATGCATAAATGTAATATTATTTAAAATGCTTTTGTATGAATTCACAATAATTTCAATCTAATGTTTCAGTCCAAGAATACTTTTTAGCTTTTTGTAATTCAATAAACAATATCTTTAAAAATTAAATATATTCAACCGAATTAAAACTGAACACAACAATAAGAACGAGTAATCCCAATACGAACAAGATTACAAACCCTGTACTCGACCTAGGTCGCAATTACTATTTTCAGAAATGCTGTATGAACATCATACGAAATTTCCATTCTAGAAGTTTCAAGATCAATAACAAGACTGCATCTTTAATTCAAATTGAAGTAAACCTTTAATTATGATCTTACTATTTACTATACAATCTTAGAAAAATAGCACAGTTCCGGTGGCCCAGTGGTTAGAGCGTCCGCCTTCGAGGGTTCGAACCACGGCCGAGCCATACCAAAGACACAAAACTGGTACTAACAGCTGCATCGCTTAGCGCTCAGCATTAAGAAGTTAGTGTTAGGTTTGGTATGCCTGATATCAGGATAATGTGACTTGGTGGAACATCATGCTACATATGGCTGCGGCATGACGCCCCATCACTATAAACTGTCACAATGCAGTCATAGTACCGAGATGACTGAAAAATGGTTAAAAGTTACATTACAAATCCTAATCACACACACACACACACACACACACACACACACAGACACGCACCAGCGAGAAATATAGGGTTTTGTATTATGTTCTTTACAAAAATGATTGTCACTAGTCACGAACACCATTAACTTGACTTTTCAACAAAGGTCATATCCAAAATACAGATATACACAACATATCATTATGAAACGCCAACAACTAATACAAATTTAGGTATACATAGCAAATGGTCCTTTGTAAATAATGTAATTTCACATCATTAAGAAACGCCAACAACTAATACAAAATTAGGTATACATAGCAAACAGTCCCTTGTAAAGAATGTAATTTCATATCATTAAGAAACGCCAACAACTAATACAAAATTAGGTATACATAGCAAACAGTCCCTTGTAAAGAATGTAATTTCATATCATTAAGAAACGCCAACAACTAATACAAATTTAGGTATACATAGCAAACAGTCCTTTGTAAAGAATTTAATTTCACACATTTGAGAAATAAGTACTCAAACCAGCAGGAACCCGTCGAAAACTTTGTTTTAATTCCTACAAAATATCTTAGACTGGAAAATGACGAGATGCTTGAATAAACCATACTGTATGATGTTTCTGAAGCGAAGTAACAAATAAAGAATATTTGAATCAATCTTTAGTGGAAAAGGAAATTGTGGAGAGAGAGCGAGAGAGAGAGAGAGAGAGAGAGAGAGAGAGAGAGAGAGAGAGAGAGAGAGAGAGAGAAGAGAGGGGGTCGGTAATGCAAATTCAGAGAGTGAAAGAGGAAAGACAGTTGCACATACATACAATGAGAAGAAAAAAGCGGAAAGTAAATGCGGAAGTAAATAGAGAGAGACAATGAAAAAACAAATGCAAATGTGAAGAGAAGAAAAGCAAAGGCATATGCATAGAGGAGAAAGGGAAATACATTATAGCTAAAGAAATCTGGAACTGGCAAGCTGCAGAGGCACCCAATACTTCCATTGTTTCAGCCTACCAAGCCTAGAATTGTTGATATTGTTAAGGCCTTCAACCCTCAACAACGTATACTTTCGTACGGTGCAGTATACAGTATGCAGAGGCGTAGCGAGAGGGTGGGGGGCGGGGGGGGGTACATATGTCCCCGGGCGCCAAGGTACAGGGGCGCCAAAATGAGGCTTGAAACGTTACATTATAATAAGAAAACAAGGGTAATAAATCTGTCACAAGATGGCTGGGTTGCCAATTTCATAGTTTGTCCCCGGGCGCAAAATATCATCGCTACGCCTCTGGCAAGCTGAACACTCTCAATCCATGAACATCCCCCATAAACCATCCCATTTAGACAGAAGCTTGATGTTACCACCCCATTTAGACAGAAGCTTGATGTTACCACCCAATTTAGACAGAAGCTTTATGTTACCTTCCCATTTAGACAGAAGCTCATGTTTTGATGTTACCATAACTATTAGGTTAGTACCAGCTTTTTAGGACAAAGATGTAGACACATACTATAATCACCACGAGGCAATTACTGAAAATTTCATATGGAAAGAATTCGGACTTTATTATTGCAGAGTGTACTTACTGAAAAAGCTTGTGAAGTCTAGACTTCACTGTTAGTACAACAAATTGTTAACTATGATGTGGTTAAGGAAATTATATTGAAAAGTTATGATTTGGTATCTTACACATATATATGTAGGTTTAGGTATTGAAGAAATTAAACTGGACAAACCGTTGTCGAATTTCCAAGTGTGAAAGAACAATTATTTAACAGGTAGTACTCAGCCAAGAAGGTTGATAAAGATTAAGAGGTTGCTCTTAGTAATGGAAATGTTCAAGAATTGCTTCCATTATAATGTCAAAACCTCATATGAGTACTTCTAAATCTCAATCTGGCACAACTTTAAAGAATCAAACCTCTGGTCAAGCTGATCGTAAATATATATATATATTTCTACGTGCATTTATTCAAACGGCATGTTATTTCTGATTGTAACAGACTGAAACAAGAGCAATGTAATCAAGACAGAGCTATTTTCATATAACCTAGTTTCTATCAGGTCGAGTTGACAAAAGATAATTACTCATTATCGAACAGGATCAAGTTCCAGATATATCTAGCTACTTTCAGATTGCCTTTAGTGTAATTGAAGCCATTCAAGTCTATATTTGCTACTTTGTAAAAACAAACATGAGGTCCTTATGAGAAGAAAAAAAAAAACAATGTATCCCAGCTGATGACGATTGGTCAGTGGGCCATCAAAGTATCGTTCCTCTATTCATATCGACAGGACATCTTAGTCTACCCGATACAAGCTCCGTTGGATGGCTATGTAGAAGTCAGTACGACTTATAAAAAAATCTGGAATTATTTTTTTGGGCCGAAGCATAAAAACAATGTTTCTAAATATGGTAGTTCTTGTCACATTTGTCAAATGGTAGGATGACTCAACGAGAAGATACCTAGGCTTATATCCCTGCAATTGACGAATAAAATCATGGTAGATTATGGCGGTCACTTACCAAAAAATAAATAAAGTTTTCCAATATGTGTTGACCCAAGATTTCCAGAGGCAATTCATTTCATAAATATTATAGCTAAATTATTATTAAAGAATATTTCAGGATGTGGATGAACCAGGCATCCAGCAGTTTACATCCTATCACCGTCAAGGTCAATTGGCTTTTGAAGGCTTTCATGATATCTAGAATATGGTTTGTTCATATTTCTATAACAGAGGAAACGATTGGCATGTGGGTGTTTATTTGCCTTTGTTTTCTTGTTATCGGTTGTGGAATCCGTTCAAGATTTATTTTATGTCAGTCCTTTTGAACTGGTTTTTGGACTTAATGGCTCGCAAAAAGCTGGACATTATTAAATTCGTTTCATAAAGTGTGTGTGCGTGTGCGTGAGCGCTTTACTTTTGTCCATTATTATAGATTAAGACCATTAAGACGATGTTACTTTGCAAACAGGATGTTTTATTGAAACTTGTGTCTATGTTTGCAGGTTGTAAATAACATGTTGACATCACGTTTAAGTTCAGAACGGTCTAGAAACGGACTTCGCTACAACTGGATAGGAGTTTTCATTGAGATGACTTACATCTAGGTCTAGACAAAATGTGTATATTCAAAAGACATTCTGTCTTGAAAAGACCTACAGGTTACATCATTGTTTAACATAAGGACTATCAAAACTATTCGGACAATACCATACTTTTGGACTTGTGATAAGATAAATATAATAGTACCATTGTACAATTTGTGGACAATGGAAATCCCAGTCGAAATGGTCGTGAGACCCTTTAGGGACAAGATTTATGGGGATAATGAAAATCCCAGTCAAAAAGGTCCTGATAACGTTTAGGGACAAGATTTATAGGGACAATGGAAATCCCAGTCAAAAAGGTCCTGATAACCTTTAGGGACAAGATTTATAGGGACAATGGAAATCCCAGTCAAAAAGGTCGTGATAACCTTTAGGGACAAGATTTATAGGGACAATGGAAATCCCAGTCAAAAAGGTCGTGAGAACCTTTAAGGACAAGATTTATAGGGACAATGGAAATCCCAGTCAAAAAGGTCCTGATAACCTTTAGGGACAAGATTTATAGGGACAATGGAAATCCCAGTCAAAAAGATCGTGAGAACCTTTAAGGACAAGATTTATAGGGACAATGGAAATCCCAGTCAAAAAGGTCCTGATAACCTTTAGGGACAAGATTTATAGGGACAATGGAAATCCCAGTCAAAAAGATCGTGAGAACCTTTAAGGACAAGATTTATAGGGACAATGGAAATCCCAGTCAAAAAGGTCCTGATAACCTTTAGGGACAAGATTTATAGGGACAATGGAAATTCCAGTCAAAAAGATCGTGAGAACCTTTAAGGACAAGATATATAGGGACGATGAGACTTATCATTAATAAAGAGACAATAGGAATGGAACAGGTGAGGTAACGTCACGGTATGGAAGATTGGTAACACTGTAGCAAGTGTGTAGCGTTCTGGAAAGGTTGGGGTGGGGTACTTCCAAAATATTAATTAAAATATTATAGAAGTTCCACCTGGCTCGTGAATTTAAATTTAGATTAAAGACCAAATAGGTATACGGCTCTGAGCCCCCAGTTATATACATATATATATATATAACACGAAGATGGAATTCAACAATAACAATTTAATGAAACCTATAAAGTTAAATGTCATATAATCACTTGTCCTCTAAGTGATAGCCTATTTCATCTTATGATTTTCAGTGTGAGTTCGATTTTCCACCTGGCCTTTAGTTGTACTCATCTATTATCCTATCCTTCCGCTCTTCCTGAATTTCACCTCTCCCGATTTCTCTCCTCCCTTTACTTTCCTACCTTTCTTATCACAACAATTGGGGCCACTTTTCTGTCTGTCCCCCGAAACTTCCTCTTCAGATTTCCCTCTTTCTTCTCTTCCTTCCGTCTATAACGGAGACACTGGGACCACTCACTAGTCTGTCCCCCGAAGCTTCCTGTGAAAATCGCAAGGCGTTAACGTATGGTTTATCAAATCTCACCTCACACTAAATCATCCATTAACCATCAGATAAGGCTATTACGTTTTAGGACACGCATACATACACATCGAAATTCCCACACACTCTTACAGGGAAACAATGGCGTAATAGCACGATATCATATATTCATACATCATATCACATAAGTATATCTAATATATATATATATATATCTATTTAATCTCATTGTACTTAACAATATTACGACAGCCAGACGTATGTCTGTACACTACACTCCCGCAAGCGTACACAAGTATTCCAATATTCATATTATTAATTTCTCAAGTGAAATCCTTTCAAAGATAACATTCAATTTCTATAATTACATGGATAATGTGCTATTGTACTAAAAATAACCACATAGCGAATTATAATAGTAGTAATTCTTACTACGGCTAGCAAGCAATACGATTCTTTACAAATAGAAACCCATTCTTCAAAATATACAAACATATCAACATCACAAAATAATTATTCCTAGTACGATATTAGTAATAATATGTATATATAAACGATCTACAATTAAATGCAGTCGCAGAAAGCAAAGATCAAACAAACAGCTCACTGACCTTTCTAGAAGCTAGCTTAGAAAATTCTGTTCCTAAAGCTTTTCCCGCCAATTAACGTATGGCTACGGAGTTCCAATTCTTTACAGACAATCCTCCTTAACGGGTAATCGGAAACTAAAGCTAGCCGGCCGGTTAAAGATATTATATTTTAAAATAAATCAGGGTCCCACCCCTTCCTCGATTCTGATTGGGTAGCGCTGGGGCCCTATCCACTCGACTCCTTCAATCTTGCGGTCCGTCAGCGTATCCAGAAGATAAGGCACGCCCACTCCTTCTGACAGCTTCTTTGATGTCCAAAACATCATTCCAGCCCAAGGTGCTAATTACACATCTGACGGGCCTTGGTCAGCTTCCTCTCTTAACTATGGTAAACTTACGTAAGGGATGGTGTTAGCCTGCGGTCATGTGTAACAATAACAGTGGCTTGTCCAACTTACTTGATAACACATGGTCCTAATTTAATTTTGAGTCGGGCAACGCCACATTCCCCCACGCTTGAGAATAAAATCGGGATTTTATTCCCTCAAAATTACTCCAAATGCAAAGGCTTTACAATACGATTAAAACTAAAATCATCGTGACACTACACGAATAAATAACAAAGTCATCGTGACACCACTCGAATAAATAACAAAGCCATCGTGACACTACACGAATAAAACAAAATCATCGTGGCACTACACGAATAAAACATGAATATATATATATATATATATATATATATATATATATATATATATATATATATATATATATATATATATATATATATATATATATATATATATATATATACAGAGTGATTATTAAATTTCAGCGCTTCTGCTCATGAAATCAGCGCATACGTTCTCTGTACCCTTATGACGGTATTCTCCACTTCCGCGCCCTCTACCTCTGTCACGCCCTCGTCCACGGAATCCCTGTCCATCACCAGCAGGTGGTATGCCAAAATAATTGCGTGGACCCTGATAGTAACTGTGGAAATAAGGTCTTGCATAGCCATCATAGTAGCGACGAAAATATAGCCTGCGTCTAGGTGGACCACTAAACTGGCGTTGCTCTTCAGGTTCCTCCTCCTGGTACTGTTGGACTGGTCTCCTCCTGTAGAATCTACGATAACTATGCCGTTCTGCAGCATATTTGCTACCCTGGACATTGGTTTTACCAGGTCCAGTGACGTTAGCAGCTTCGTTGCCCTTTTCCCCCTCCACCACGTCAAATTCTACAGTCTCACCATCCCCAACATTTCGAAGATATTTCCTGGGGTTGTTCTTGATAATGGCTGTTTGGTGGATAAACACATCTTCCTTGGTGTCATCCCTATTGATAAAGCCATATCCGCTTTTTACGTTGAACCATTTTACTGTACCGGTGACCTTCGTCGCTATTACTTTCTTTCCAGCCTTTACCGACCTCTCCGGTTGGTTTTCGGAGTCGGACATGACCCTTGATGGTAAAATAGGCAAATTAGGTGTTCCTCGTGTCACTACCGTGGTGACAACAAAATCGCTGACGGTCTCTCTTTCTGTTCCCGCTTCAGCGTGTTTGTGCAACTGCGCCAGAGTTGCGTTTCCCTGTTGGAACTTCCTCAACTCGGCTGGAAGTACATTACTCACCGGTGTCGCTGTAACTTGGATCGGCTTCGCTTTCGTCTGTCGGCTCTTGGACCTGGTCTCTACAGCACTCACTGGCATCGGTGTGCAGGTTTTGGGGTTCGGCTGGGGTAGCACATAACGGCATCCCAGTATTACGTCATGTGATAGTCCATCCAAGCACGCAGCTTCAATTTTCCCCTTTACGTACTGTGAATCGAGGTCAATGACAGCCACTGGCAATGAGTCACGCGCTCTGTTCGCGTACTGAACTTCTATTACCTCCCCTGTATAGTCCTCCGGTTTGACATACTTTTTGTCGACAAGCGCGGGGACGCTGCACCCAGTGTCATACAAGATGGTGGCACCTTCACCATTGACAGTTGCGGCCGCAAGGTTGGCTGGGTTGCGACTCGCTTCCGGCCCACACTCCTTCCTAGCAACGACATTCACCTGGGTCTGCCTGCCCTTGGGACAGTCCCTGGCAAAATGCCCCAGGCGCTTGCAGTTAAAACACGTCGGCGGCCCTCGCCGACTTGCAAGTCCTGGTTTCGTGGGTGAGGCCTGTCCAGGTCGATAGGTGGCATCCCTACCTGTAGGTGTCCCTTCGACCTTCCGGTCGCCCTGACAGTTGTGGACAGCCGGCTCAACCTCCCCCATACGACGCGACTCAGAGGGTCGGGGTCGATCCACGCCCCCGGAACCTCCACTCTTCGAGTGCGCCTGTTCATATCGCTCCGCCATGTTAGCGATCTCTTCGAGCGTACGGTGCTCCCTCTCTGCTAGGAAGACTGTCAACTCGCGACGGTAAGTACTCAGGACATGTTCTTTGAGTATAACCTCGCGTAGCCCCTCGTACGAACGTTCGACTTCAGCCATTTTCATCCACTTCTCAAATAAACCTCGAACACGGTTGTGGAATTGAGAATGGGTCTCCGTTACCTTTTTCGCCGAGTCCCGAAAAAGTTTCCGGTAAGTCTCGGTGGTCAGTCGATAATGGCAGAGAAGGGCCTTCTTGAGGGCATTGTAGTCATCAGCCTCTTCTGCAGCTAAGCCGTAGTAGACTTCCCGAGCTGCACCTTGCAAAAAGGCTGAGACATTAATGGCCCAGTGCTGTTCATGGACCTGATGAGCGTGTGCGAGTTTCTCGAACTGCACGAGAAAATCGTCAATAGCCTCCTCCTTGTCATTGAAGCGTGGCATGTTGATCTGGACCATCCGGTGGTCGATGAAAGGTCGTCCGGTCCCTCCAGAGCTCGTACTGGAGTCGTCCCGGTCGTTAGACCTAGATTCTACCCTCACCTTTTCCATTTCAAGAGTGTGAGTGAGTCTGGCTAGCTCTTGGTCCGCTGCTATTTTGGCTAGCTCTTGTCCCGCTGCTATTTTGGCTAGCTCTAGTTCTTTCTCTCTCTCTCTTTCTGCTGCTCTCTCCGCTGTTTCCTTGGCCAGCGCTTTCTCTGTCTTCCATTCCTTGATTCTTTCTTCGATAAATGCAGCCAGACGATCTCCCTCGTATCCAAGATCTTCCGACCCCATGGCACGGTACTCTTTGATCATTTGCCTTTCTGTAGCCATGTTTATATACTAATACGAAGTGATACCTTATCTCAACCCTGCTAACAATGGACAGATTTTACAACTTCCTAGCCAAATACTTACCTGACGACAACTAATTCCTTTCAGGTAAGATATTTGCTCGATATTTGCTTCACAATTACTGCAGGTAATTAAAGATCTACAAGGCATGCAAATATCAAATATAACAAACATAAGATGAGAAAATCATAAAAATTCAAAATACACAGGATGGAAAATAACTCACAACTGTTTCACACTGTTCATTAATACTCCTAACAAATAAACTTTAGGTCTTTAAACTAATATTTATGTCTAGTTCAAATCCCGGACGAAAGCGCCCACTGTAGCGTTATGCAAAGGTTGGGGTGGGGTACTTCCAAAATATTAATTAAAATATTATAGAAGTTCCACCTGGCTCGTGAATTTAAATTTAGATTAAAGACCAAATAGGTATACGGCTCTGAGCCCCCAGTTATATACATATATATATATAACACGAAGATGGAATTCAACAATAACAATTTAATGAAACCTATAAAGTTAAATGTCATATAATCACTTGTCCTCTAAGTGATAGCCTATTTCATCTTATGATTTTCAGTGTGAGTTCGATTTTCCACCTGGCCTTTAGTTGTACTCATCTATTATCCTATCCTTCCGCTCTTCCTGAATTTCAACTCTCCCGATTTCTCTCCTCCCTTTACTTTCCTTCCTTTCTTATCACAACAATTGGGGCCACTTTTCTGTCTGTCCCCCGAAACTTCCTCTTCAGATTTCCCTCTTTCTTCTCTTCCTTCCGTCTATAACGGAGACACTGGGACCACTCACTAGTCTGTCCCCCGAAGCTTCCTGTGAAAATCGCAAGGCGTTAACGTATGGTTTATCAAATCTCACCTCACACTAAATCATCCATTAACCATCAGATAAGGCTATTACGTTTTAGGACACGCATACATACACATCGAAATTCCCACACACTCTTACAGGGAAACAATGGCGTAATAGCACGATATCATATATTCATACATCATATCACATAAGTATATCTAATATATATATATATATATATATATATATATATATATATATATATATATATATTTAATCTCATTGTACTTAACAATATTACGACAGCCAGACGTATGTCTGTACACTACACTCCCGCAAGCGTACACAAGTATTCCAATATTCATATTATTAATTTCTCAAGTGAAATCCTTTCAAAGATAACATTCAATTTCTATAATTACATGGATAATGTGCTATTGTACTAAAAATAACCACATAGCGAATTATAATAGTAGTAATTCTTACTACGGCTAGCAAGCAATACGATTCTTTACAAATAGAAACCCATTCTTCAAAATATACAAACATATCAACATCACAAAATAATTATTCCTAGTACGATATTAGTAATAATATGTATATATAAACGATCTACAATTAAATGCAGTCGCAGAAAGCAAAGATCAAACAAACAGCTCACTGACCTTTCTAGAAGCTAGCTTAGAAAATTCTGTTCCTAAAGCTTTTCCCGCCAATTAACGTATGGCTACGGAGTTCCAATTCTTTACAGACAATCCTCCTTAACGGGTAATCGGAAACTAAAGCTAGCCGGCCGGTTAAAGATATTATATTTTAAAATAAATCAGGGTCCCACCCCTTCCTCGATTCTGATTGGGTAGCGCTGAGGCCCTATCCACTCGACTCCTTCAATCTTGCGGTCCGTCAGCGTATCCAGAAGATAAGGCACGCCCACTCCTTCTGACAGCTTCTTTGATGTCCAAAACATCATTCCAGCCCAAGGTGCTAATTACACATCTGACGGGCCTTGGTCAGCTTCCTCTCTTAACTATGGTAAACTTACGTAAGGGATGGTGTTAGCCTGCGGTCATGTGTAACAATAACAGTGGCTTGTCCGACTTACTTGATAACACATGGTCCTAATTTAATTTTGAGTCGGGCAACGCCACAAAGTGGCTGACCTGAATACACGCTACTCTATGGATAGACAAATGCATTCGAGATATAGACATATACAACACACAGACATAGATTGATGAACATCACTCTATCACATCTAAATTTTAAACTGGACTGAAAAAAATTAGGCAAGAAAGCAAATATTTTCGAGGTATATGAGTGGCCCTGAAAAGGACCTTTGGTATTTTAGTCAACATTACGTTAACATAGAGAACATAGAGAACATCACATAGGTCTTCTTCTCCTTCTCAAACTTCTTCTGACTTCTGGACCGTAGATGAGAACTCGCTTCAAACAGCCTTGTCTCTCCACATAAAATCTTCTTTTCGAAAAGCTCGAATCGGTGATTGGGATAATTATCCATGATGATTTCACATACATGGGCAAGTCCGTGCGGAACAGCATCGACGATACGAGGGTTGATGATTCAGTGTTAATCCACATCTTGTGACGTGAACAGGTGAAGGGAGTGAAATGAACCGCGTTTATTTATGGTGGAAGAGCGCATCGAAACGTATTGAGTTCTTTCACCATCCTAACACGCGATACAAAATTCAGTCACAGTGCGGAGTCTGTCTTCCAGTCCGAAGAGCGCGGTCTGTGACGTCACATTCCCTAGACAGGAAGAAGAAGAATCAGCAGAGAAGAAACAATGTTTAGGATAAAAGGAGAACAGCAAAAGTCAAAATGTGACGGTACTCTTAGACATTTTGGCAGAGTTAAGGAGTCTGAAACAAGTGTATCAGACTTCTTTATTCCGACCCAAGAGAAAACGATCTTCCCGAGCCAAATAGTCCAACCTTGTAACTACACCTGAGATACCCATCCTATTGATTTCTACCAAATCATCATAGACAGGAGCCAGTCCAGAAGTAGTCCTTGGCCGTGGCAAAAACTGAAGACAGTTATAGTTGATAACATCCCGTTCCTGACTGTTATTTTTAATATTTTTAATACAATAACACCCAACGATCCTTTTCAGGGCATCTGATCTCTCTCGAAACGAAATAATATTCATTTTGCCAAAATCAGTTAAAACTCAAAATCCCCGTTTTGTCCCATGATGTACGTGTGTGAGTTGCGAATAAGTGCGTGCTTCAGAGTAGGTCCATATTCTAAAAATCAAAACCAAGAGAGACTTACGTTTTGTGTCTGATCTATTCTGGTACACGTTTTACAATCCATATCACAACAAAACAGAACTTTATAAAGTTCATAGATTTCTTCTGTGCCTTTGTTCACTCGCACTAATGTTTTTATTTCTTTACTTTTACAGGTTGTTCCCCCTCTTCTTCCTTAGTTTCGGGAGTGTATCTCTTCTTCCTGTTCTGAACCCCTCGCTTCATCTTTCTCCTGCTTTAGTGCATTCTGAAGTCCAAAGTTCTTTCTCTTCACAATGATAACAGGTATCTTGACTTTTTCACTTCTGACACCTGTCTTGATGTTTTCATGGTCTGGATATTCTAAAGACCAATGACCTTTCTTCCTACAGATATAGCAAGTATCCTGACCTTTATCTGGAAAGGATGGGGAGTAGTCCGTCGGCTTGTCTAAAGAAAACGTTCGTATGACACCTCTAAAATCTCGGATCGATCTGTGTGGGACTTTCTATCGTTCTGGTAGGTTTTGAGATTGAAATGAATACTGGGAGGGAAGGCAGTGACCTTTTATATAGGGAAGACACTAGTCTGACACGGATATAGTGGAAAATGGCGTTTAAAATGTAGTCATTTGACTTTCTGCAGTCAAGATGAAACAATCGTATCATGCAATGGAGAAAGGAGAAGAAAATAAGAGGCAGATACGTGATTTATTGTCCCACACAGTAGCTGACATTTTGGATAAAGTTCATGCCAGCGATTTTGAAGATGACATAACGGAACTAGAATCCAGACACAGAGAGTCTATAATCCAATCAACCACCACCGCTGAAAAAAGCAGAAGAGTTCATCGCCAAGGTATGGGATCCTTTGTTAACCACACTGAAACGACAATGTGAAGCCAAAGAAGACGATCGCTTGAGACCTTCCATTCATCACGACAGTTTGAAATACTCCGTTTGGATCGAGTTTAGCAGCCCAGTAGAATTGACACCTTCCAAAGTCATCGACAAGATTTAACACGTGCAACAATCCAACGACAAGTTTCACATCACCTATGGAAAAGCAACACTGTTCATGACCCACGTTTCTCTTCCTCAAAGAACGGGACGAGAAAAGATGTTTTATGTGGACGACCTTCGCAACACCAAAAAGAGCTTCGTTTAAATTAGCAACCCTCAATACCAGATGTGTTTAGCCCGTACCATTGTGGTGGGACGAACCGATGCCCACCAGAACGACAAGCTAGAAGGGAATAGAGACTGGGCGAACAATTGAAAATCAAACCGAGCCAAACAACAAAGTGAAGCAGTACTGTTATTCCAAGCGTGACTATCAAGAGGCACACCCTGTGGCATTCCTGAAAGGCAAAAGTTGCCAGATGCCTTGGCTCCACGCTACACCTTGAAAGTGCACCGCAAGAAGTGAGTGGACATGTGTTGTTTTGAGACAAAAATTTCAAAGACGTTAAATACATTCATGTCTACCATCACGATGAACATTTCGATGTCATAACCAGTATCACTGCATTACTGGGATATGATTATTACTTTGAGAAATGTAACTATGGCTATAATAATCGAGAGCAACACAAGCATTGTGGATCAAAATGTAAGGGATGTTTGGCCTCTAGACCCTCTCTGGACGAAGAACAACGAGTGCATTGACCTGCTGGTCAAAGCACTTTTGTCAGCCCTGCCTGTCACCACCAACATCTAAATACACAAGGTTCACAACAGAAAATTGCTTGTCAACTCCTGAGATTGTGACCTAGTTGTGAACAAGGCATACGTACCAATATTATCAAGTTACACGTTTGTCGAGGAAAGAAACGATGTCACATTTGACACCAAATCGTGGACATGGAACACAAATGTTACCCTAAAAATACAATTCCCACCAAGAGGAGGAAGATGTCCTGAAGAAAGGATAGTTATCTTTTTCGATTTCGAATACATGCAAGAGACCGGCATTCACATCCCTAATTTCTGTGTGTCTTATCTCGAGTGCGAGAAGTGCATCCAGGTGCCAGTCTTTAGTAATTTCCCTCACTGTAGCAAGATTCCTGGAGGACGTGATAAAATCTTTCGGTGACTTTGTCCAATGGATCTTAGACCCCATTAGTGGACATCAAACGTTACGGAGATTGACATCTTGGGATACGATGGACAATTTCTTTTCAGATATATACGGAACAAAGTACCGAACGTCCTAAAGTGACTTTGAATGTATCCAAAATCATTTCAATGCAAGTGAGACAAGTACAGTTCAAACATTCGATGAAAGTCTAATGCCTAAAACCTTTTGGTTAACAGAAGTTGCCAAAGGCTATTTTCCGCACTTTTTCAATACCGAAGTCAATCAGTATATATCCAGACCAATGATGTGTATGTGTGTATATACACCCAGGCCAATGATGTGTGTATATATATATATATATATATATATATATATATATATATATATATATATATATATATATATATAAATATATAATCTAAACCAATAAGGGACATACTTCCTATACCTTCTTGATCACTGTTTTACTTTGCAAGGTAAAGTCACTGTCTTGTTTGCAGTAATGCTGCTGTTGCTTTTGTAATGCAGATCAAACAACCCCTCTGAGATTGATTTTTGACCTATTGACCCCCTTTTGTAACGCATATCAAACAACCCCTCTGAGATTGATTTTTGACCTATTGACCCCCTTTTGTAGGAAGAGGTCATCCCCTTTACTAAATCACATAACTGTGAATGGACACAAAAGATGGACCCATTTCACAAAACACTCAGATAATCTAAAAGCTCAAAACCAATTCTCCTGTGACCTTGACTTTGATTTTCAATCCCTGAGAATGCCATATGCATGCTGAATCAAATTATAATATCTTTCCATAGACACAAATAGATTTTGTTTTAAGCTATGAGCTTTATTTGTAAAATACAGAATATTAAAAGTTGGGAATAAAAGAACAGTTTCTTTTTTACTGGTTCGAAGGCCACTGTTATCTTGGACTTTTTATCATGGTACATTTTTCTGCAATGTCTGGCGTTGGTACATCCATGACATTATATACTACTAGATCCAAATACATTTACTGGTGAGTACCAATTTAAAATTTAATTAAAATGTTTATTCCTGTGACCATGACCTTCCTTTGACCTAACTTGGCTCTTCCTGTTACCATGACCTTTTGACCTCATTGGCCTTAATTCCTTTCCCCTGATGCTGTTATGGGGGTAAAGTATCATAATCCACAGAATCAGATGTAAACATTAACCCAATACTGCCTTTGTCCTGAAACAAATTTGCCCAGCAAGGCTTTATGAAACAGGAACATTGCGAAACAAACCCAGTATTCAACAATAATAAGCATAACAACAATAATAAGCATAACCATGCAAATTGGTTATCAAACTGTCATACAATCTTGTCAACATGAAACTGCAAGGCTAATCAGTCTGAAATCTGACACACCTTAGTTATCACACTGCCACACAATCTTGTCAACATGAAACTGCAAGGCAAATCAGTCTGAAATCTGACCCACCTTGGTTATCACACTGCCACACAATCTTGTGAACATGACACTGCAAGGTAAATTAGACTGAAATCTGACACTCCTTGGTTATCACACTGCCATACAATCTTGTCAACATGAAACCACATGGCAAATTAGACTGAAATCTGCCACACAATCTTGTCAACATGAAACTGCATGGCAAATTAGACTGAAATCTGACACACAATCTTGTCAACATGAAACAGCATGGCAAATTTGACTGAAATCTGACACTTCTTAGTTATCAAACTGCCACACAATCTTGTCAACATAAAACATCATGGCTAATTTGACTTAAATCCAACAAAACTTGATAAAGCAGCAGTCAAAACGTATAATTTATTACAGTTGTATTTATAAGGTGGATCCTGGCTACATATACCTGTGTACACTACGGACATGAAAAACTTTGTTAACGGGGTGTGAGAAATGACACAACAATAATTTGACTAGTTTATTATACAAATGTACAAAAAATATATTTTCTTCGTATGAAGATGAAAGACAAATAATAATGTTGCAAATATGTACAAAAATTTTATCTGAAAGAGACAATATATTTATTTTCTTTATTTGTAAAATACATAATTAAAAGTTAAGTTGGGAATTTAAAAAAATAGTTTCTAGATTTGTTCTAAGTAAAATTTTGAAAATTTCAAATTTTCAATCCCTGAATAAAATCAATAAGAAGTCTAAAAATGTATTTTTTGGGAATATCTATATTTTATATATTTCCAGCCATGTCAGTATTGCTACAAACTAAATGTCTTTGTGTTTGTCCAGCCATGTCAGTATTGCTACATACTAAATGTCTTTGTGTTTGTCCAGTCACCATAATTACTCTTGAAAAGTTAACTAATCTTCTTGTAACGCACATACACCAACAAACCAAATGACTTTGCAGAATCATGTCTTTTTAAAATAGACACGTGCAATCCTCATTCTTGATCCCACATAGCTGAATTAATATTCCAATCATGGCTTTATCATCACAGCATCGTGCAGTGCATGAAACATTTGTTGGCATTGAATAGACTCAACAATAAATTTCTGATCTCAGAATAAACTAGAGACTAGCAGTGACAGGCATTGCAAAGTGTGCCACACTTTACAGGATAAACTAGAGACTAGCAGTGACATGCATTGCAAAAAGTGTGCCACACTTTACAGGATAAACTAGAGACTAGCAGTGACATGCATTGCAAAGTGTTCCACACTTTACAGGATAAACTAGAGACTAGCAGTGACATGTATTGCAAAGTGTTCCACACTTTACAGGATAAACTAGAAAGCAGTAGTGATATGTGTATTGCAAAGTGTTCCAATCTTTCCATGATAAACTAGAAAGCTGTAGTGGTATGTGTATTGCAAAGTGTTTCACTCATTACAGGATAAACTAGAAATATCAGAGGCCATAAGTCCTACAAATCATCTTCAGGAATATGTCCAAATTCCAACTCAATGTCACATCAGTGTGAGAGTATGTGACAAATTTGACCGAAATCCATTAAATTTAAATGAAGTTCTTTTCTGGAAAACAAAACGAGTTGGACAAGCAAAAGATGGGTCATAGACTCTGTTAAATGTAACTAAGTCAACATACTGTATCCATGATACAACCCACATAATGCAAGATGTACCCATGATACAACCCACATACTGCAAGCTATATCAATGATACAACCCACAATATGCAAGCTGCAGCCACGATACAACCCACATAATGGAAGAAATCTTTTATCTGCAACACTGACATTTTTTTTTCATCAGATGATTACCTGTTTAATTAATAGAAATACTTATAGGTTTGATAGAACCCATCAAATCTAGGTGCATCATTCTATAATTAATAACCAGAATGTAATCATTGATTAAACAGCCGGCCTTTATTAGTAACCATTTTAAACAAAAAGAAATAATTTCTGACCGCAAATCTGGCATCTTGTGACATGGTGTAAGCCATCAAACAATAAAACGAACATCCATTATAATACATCCAACAAAAATTTTAATAATTTTTTGATAAGAAAACCCCAATAATTTCTCCTTTCTTTTCAATCATACTTCTTAAAATCTGTTTCAGATATTATTACTGTCCACCTCCAAAATCTGGATTTTATTTGGTTGAAGTCAGAGGCTACAAGTAAACTGCAGTGATTAGAAGCAAAGTCAATACATCCATATTTTCCTTAATTAAGAGCTGAAGACCTCAGATGAAATAGTGCATACAGTTCACTCATTTGATTACTATTCATTATGTACAATAAACAACCACCCTGCCACAGGTAACCTATCACAACATAGAATAAATAGTTACTAATATGAATTATAAAATGATTTTTTAAAAGTATTATTAGGATTTTTAACGTAGCTTTTAAAATAGTTCAGTCATATCGCTACGATGTCTGCAGTGAGGCAGTTTATAGTGATGTCAAGCACTGTTCATCATGCCGCAGACAAGTTGCATGATGTCCCACCCAGTCACATTATCCTGACACCAGGCCAACCAGTCCTAACACTAACCTCTTAATGCTGAGCGCCAAGCGAGGTAGCTGTTAGTACCATTTTTGTAAGTCTTTGGTATGACTCGGCCGGGGATCGAACCGACAACCTCCCGCTTCTACAGTGGACGCTCTAACCACTAGGCTACCAGAGCAGTTTGAATTATTAATTAATAAACAAGATTATTCCTACTTCCAGTTGTCAGAATGGGACTAACTTCTATGTATGCAAGAATGTTTAAAGAACGGAAAAATGTGTGTTGACACAATCTAAACACAAATACTTAACCTACATTAGTAAAGAACCGAAAAATGTGTGTTTACACAATCTAAACACAAATACATAACATACATTAGTAAAAAACGGAAAAATGTGTGTTTACACAATCTAAACACAAATACTTAACCTACATTAGTAAAGAACCGAAAAATGTGTGTTGACACAATCTAAACACAAATACTTAACCTACATTAGTAAAGAACAGAAAAATGTGTGTTTACACAATCTAAACACAAATACTTAACTTACATTAATAAGCATAAATGTAGGTCACAGTAATCTTTGGTTATAAAAGTGTCACATGGTTCAAATTTAAACACTATGCAAGGAATTAACTTGCAACAAAAAACTCTTAATTATGAAATATAGTTCAAAAACCTCTTGCATTTATCCATGTTTTCCTTGTCAAAGTTTTGTGATCCTGGGCAGGATAGTGTCCACATAGCATTCTAAAATCTCAAAGTAAAATAAACAAAAACTGATGTTGGTCACAGTGACTTTTTGTATGGCACTATGGACCTTAATGATATACATATGAATAGTAAAAATACAAAATTTAACTAAAGGCTGTTAAGTGTGCAAATATGGGTCACAGCAAACAACTTTTATGATAATAGTATAGTACTCAAAATGCATCCTATCACCATGATTCCAGGTTCAACCATATTATACTGGCAGCAAAACAACTGTGTGAGTATGATTTACATGAAAAATATTTACAGAACTCAGTCAAGTTTGAAATGCAGGTCACAGTGGTACTCTTTCATTGTAAAAATGTGGTACTAATAAAATACAGGCAAATAGTCTAGCTTGAATCTGTCATGAACAGTGCTTGACACAGAACCCAAACCAGTGAAGCGTTAAAAAAAATAATCACAGATCTATTTTTGTGATGAAGGTGTGGTACTAATCCAAGATGGAACATCTCACCAAACTTCACAATTCCAGACATAATTTTATTTATACAGATTGCTAAAATCCAATCTGGTGATGAGCTAAATGAACAGTAACCTTGTTTTGTTGAAAGGCTGTGATACTAAGAGATACAAATAATCTGATAATTCATTCATTACTTTCGATTGTGAAAAACATGAAAACATAAACCTCAACCACAAACTGGAACACAAAATATGGATAACTGTGACCTATTTATTCGTAAATATTCATCAAGATGTATCTACTCGCCCAATTTCACAAATCATGACCTAAACAAAGTAACCTTATCCTATGACAGAAAAATGTGCAATGTAGATCACAGCAACCTAAATTCTTCACAGAAAGAGAGTAATACTAACAGGGATGCCCAAGATCATAGTGTCTGATGATTCCAGATTGAAGAAAACGAAAAATAAACTTAAAATGGAAAAACCCAATGATCAATGAGCACAGTGAAATCCTTGTACACAAAAGTAACAGAACTTTATAAAGTTTCCTGAGTTTAGGTAATCACTCAAGTGTTTTAGTATAAGAACTTGAGCTAAGCATAAAACAAAAATTTACAAAGAATGTGCAGGTTATTTGTAAGTTAGACATCTCAGTCACTTCCCCAGATTGCATGTGCTATAAACCCCACTACCAAATGATATTTAGGATCTAGGAAGTAGAAATGGTGGAGATTTAATGAGGTTGCGCATATAAATATACTTTGATCTGTGAACTCACTCACAAACAGATGTGCTAAAAATACAAGAGAAAAATATCTATTTACACAAGACCTATATATCATCAAATATCAATCTACCAAAACTGAACAAAATCTGTCCAATTTTCCTTCAACAATAATTATGTACTAAACTCAATATTACGAGATCACAATGTATGATTATTATACAATAACTTCACAGTGTGCTTATTATATTATGACATCACACTGATTATTATACAATGACATCACAGTGTTCTTATTATATTATGACATCACAGTGTGCTTATTATATTATGACATCACAGTGTGCTTATTATATTATGATATCACAGTGTACTTATATTATGACATCACAGTGTGCTTATTATATTATGACATCACAGTTTGCTTATTATAGTACGACATCACAGTGTACTTATTATATTATGACATCACAATGTACTTAGTATATTATGACATCACAGTGTGCTGTTTATATTATGACATCACAATGTACTTAGTATATTATGACATCACAGTGTGCTTCTTATATTACGACATCACAGTGTGCTGTTAATATTATGACATCACAGTGTGCTGTTAATATTATGACATCACAGTGTGCTGTTTATATTATGACATCACAGTGTGCTTCTTATATTACGACCTCACAGTGTACACATTTTATTGTGACACTAGTGTGCTTATAATGATAACACACTGTGTACCTATTGGGATGAGCTTTACTATAAAACAAATTTACCCTATTAATAATTTTTCAAGTACATAGTGCAGATAAAGTAAAGTATAAAGAAGAAAGCCAAAACAAAGATGTAAAAATAACACAATCCAGATTTTGCCTAATTTCCATTATAGATTTTCTTGCCAATTTCAGCTCCTCTTCTAAACTTGATATAAAGTTGTCCTGATATATGTATTCATAATTCACACTGAAGCTGTACAAGTTCTTTCAAAAATACCAAAAATAAGTGTTTTCATAATTCACACTGAAGCTGTACAAGTTCTTTCAAAAATACCAAAAATAATGAATAGCCCTGATAAACATGATGAAGCGTACATTATTTATTTAGAAGAAAACAACTTTTTTTCACTAAGCGAGTCCCATTTTTGTTTGCTATAAGGGACCTCTTTATGCTGACTACAAGAAATCCCTTTATGTTGACTACAAGAGATCCCATTATGTTGACTACAAGTTACCCCTTTATACCATCTACATGATGTCCCTTTTTGTTGATTATAAGAGACCCCTTTTTGCTGACTATAAGACCCTTTTCGATAGCTACAAGAAACTTTCTTTTTAAGTGCAAGATACCCTATACGTCAACTATAAAATACCCGTATTTGTTGGCTACAATAGACAACTTTTTGTTGACTATAAAAGACCCCTTTTTGGTGACTTCAAGAGACCTCTTTTGCTAAGTGACCCCTTTATACTCACAAGAAACCACTTTTTTGTTGACTACAAGAGACCCCTATTTACTGACTACAAGAGATCCTTTTTGTTGACAAGAGACCCTTTTTGTTGACTACAGGAGTCCCCTTTTGGTGACTATGTGGCATCTTTTTACTGACTACAGGAGACCACTTCTTTTCGACTACTAGAGGCCTCCTTTTACTGGCTATGAGATCCCATGCTGTTGACCACAAGAGACCTCTACTTATGACTACAAGGGCCCCTACTTGCTGATTATAAGAGACCACATTTTGCTGACTAGTGGGTATGGACCCCAACATACTGATAGATGGACACACATATGGACAGACACCAAAATTATCATATTATATATTTTCCATGAAGTTATATTTAACAATTTTTCAAAACTACTTATCGATAAAAAAATTTAATTAACAGATTCTTTAAAATACTATCACACTTGTGACTTCTGTCATGATCACACACTTTCTGGTATGTCAGAAAATCCTAGAATATTATGGTATAATCTTTTGGCATAAATAATCTCATGAATGTTACATCAACTTAAAATGATTTCATCAACTCTAACAACATAATTGCTAAAGAAATTAAACTTGCATTTAAAAAAACATCAAAATCAAACTTTTGACAACAGAGTATATTTTAATATTTGCATCTCTCTTTGTAACATGTAACAGTTCTGTGATGTATTTCTCTTCCAATTTGTCTTCATTTTACAGGTTGATGTATCATGTATTTGTGACATGGTGAATTCCACTTGAAAACTGGCTGTAAAGAGATTCATCTTCTGGCACATCTGTCAAAAAAAGATATATTCCTATATATTACTGATCTATTAGTAAAATGTTGATACCATGATTTTATTGCAAGGAAGTGTATATCCATTGAAAACTTGGGTAGTCACTTCTTACTAATTGACCAAATCTGTCAAATAAAGCTTTTTTTAAAAAGATACCAAGTATTAATTTTGCTTACTTACCTTGCTATCTTTGAGAACGTATGAAAATGTGGGCTAATTTAGTGTAGCTTAATTATATTATTTACACAATATTTATAAAATTGTTCAAATGATTCAATGAGTTGACCAGACACACGACTAGGTCCATTAGTTCTTAGAAGAAGGATTCGCATACCTTTTAACTTTTCTTTTATTCCACCCCATTATTTGCTTTAATACAAAATACATAGTTAATTGAGCATTACAATACAACAAATACTTCTGCATGTTGGATACCAAAACACAGCCAGTACTTAATGATGTTCTCACAAAAATGCTCACAGACACAGTTGTGTCATGTGTGATGTGATTTGGATTTTTAATGTAGCTTGAATCATTTTTCAGTCATATCACTATGATGTCTGCAAAGTGGCAGTTTAAAGAGATGTCTAGCACTGGGGCATCATGCTGCAGACATATAGCATAATGTCCCACACAGTCACATTATCCTTACACTAGGCCAATCAGTCCTAACACAAACCTCTAATGCTGAATGCCAAGCGAGGCAGCTGTTAGTACCATTTTTAAAAGTCATTGGTTTTACTCGGCCAGGGATTAAACACACAACCTCCTGCATCCTAAGCAGACGCTCTAACCACTAGGCCACCATGTGGTGACATAACTGTGGAGTAGACATATTGCATTTGTGATGATTAAACTGAAACCGAAAGAGAAGTTGGAATTAAAACACGAATTTCAATCAACAATAATTCATTAAATTGGTGTTTTGAAGCTGACAATGTCATGATATTGATTCAATTTTCCAGATAAAACAAATGATATCCCAAGTTTTCATTCACCAAACAAATAACATATAGGCACCATTTCAGGGGTATATTCTAGTCTGAAAACTAGGATTCAAGCTGACACTATTATAAGCAGGTTCACAAGTTATCCACAAGTCATCAAAAGATTATTGTGTTTGAGTGAGTTTGTGTGTGTGTGTGTGTGTGTCTGTGTGTACTGTAGAAATATATAACTTTGGAGTTGTATAAAGGAAATACAAGGTATAAAAACAAGATCATCTCACTTGCTTATTACAGAAATAATATGTAGTTACTGAAATTGCAAAAGAGCAATGATATCATAGTCTAGGTATACAAATTATCGCTCATGGATTTCATGATTTGTACAGGCAGATATTAGCTAAACACAGTATCAAACAAATTTTGGATGATTGATAAAAAATAAGTTCAAACTTGCACACTGTATGGATAAACTTAAGCATAATCTGTATAATTTATTTTACAACAACCTTGACCAGGCCATTTCCATGTACATGCACATACAAACAATCTTACCAAATTGTATGACCAAATCAGTTACAAGTACATACAAACAATCTTAACAAACTTTATGACCAGGTTATTTACATATGCCTACTACATTTCATCATGTTAAAAGACTTACTACAACAGATGGACTGGACATGTTTTATCCTGAAACTGATGGACTGAAAGTTTCTTTTCTCCAAGACAAGACGGACTGAACCAAAATTTTCTTGGACTCAATGGACTGAACCAAATCTTGCCAGGGTGGAAAATCAAAGTATTGAGAATACTTATAACTTGCAGAGTTTAAGTGAAAATAATCAGATAATCCCAGACATACTGCTAGTCATAGTCTAAACATCCTCTAAATTTTTAAAAACAATATTTTTTCTAAATTTCTTTATATGCCAAAAAAGAATTTCTTTAAAAATTCAAAACATTATTGAGGGAATACTGTGGTTTCCTTTTTAAAGCATTTTTCACCCATTTTATAAAAAGGAAATTGTGCAAGGTGCAAGGTAGATAACTACTGTGTGCTCCAACGTTTTTAAAGTTATCTCCCTTGACAAATGCAATCTGCCTGAAAAGTTGGTGACTACTGTTGGTTAAAAGTTTTAACAGACAATAAAGTCTGTTACTATTAAAAGCAATACAAACTTTATCTAATAAAAGGAAAATTGACGCTGCCTTACACAAGAAGGGATGAAATCCCATTAAGCCAATGAGCTCATGTTCCGTAAACCACCAGAAAAAGAATGATTAATTATGAATTATCTACAAAATACATTTCATATAATTTTAGTGTTTAGATGTTTGCAAAATTTATTTTAAATGATTAAAATGATGTAAAAGGAACAAGGTACATACAAATATCTGAAGCCACATTAACATATTCTATGTTATTTGTTGCAACTTGAAGATCTTCAGTGTGGGTCTCTTCACTAGATTGCTGTTCTGAAGCCACATTACCATCTTCCATGTTATTTGTTGTAATTTGATGAAGTTCTTTAGTGTGGGTCTCTTCACTTGGTTGCTGTTCTGATCTCATGTCATCCTGTTCCTGCTGATTGTCTAACTTTAAAACAGCAGTCTCCTCATTAGGTGGGACACTAGGGTTATCATCTAAATCCCAGGTAAAATCTGAATATCCTTCCATTGTCAATGCACCTTGTTCACTGAATGAGATCTCTGAAATGAATTTAAGTTTAGTGATGATTTATACGCAATAGTCACAAGTGCTCACACTATTCATGTGTACAATGACATTTGTCTGAACTGTGCACAAAAAAAAAAATGTTCTGAAAAGTAAAAAGTCTAAGTCATTTGTGGGAGGGGGACAATAATGCATGCAACATCATGACCAAAGTGTTTCATACACACACACATAATAATAATACACACACACACACACACACACACACACATTATATATATATATACATACATTATAACAATAACAATGTACTTTTTTAGTAAGGCCACTGTGGTTTCTTCTGAATAAAGCAAGGCATACTCCAAATTCCAAAGGGAATTAATACATCAAACTGACAGCCATAGACCATTTCATGGATACTTCGGCGAACTTCGTAATTTGCTCGGAATTTTTATCACGTGGCGGGTGGTCAGCTGACCGCAATAGCCACTCGATAGATGGTAGGCAAAATATGGCAGACGCTTCAGAATCAGCATCAATTTTCAAAGTACGTCAACCTTGTTTATCGAGTTGTAAGATGCCTATTCAACATCGATGCTGCCGCAGATATTGACGAAATTTAATATTGGATCCATCCTGTCTTATTTTCTGGAACCAGGGCGGATTTCAAAGCCATACAAGAGAGTAGTTTTTAGTTGTTTACATCTGGGCATGTACATGTAAGTAAGAAAACGGTGTCGAAGTAAACAAATTACATCCTGACAATCAAAGAGCAGGTTTTCCAAACTATTTATATTCATTTGTAACGTCACTGTATTAAGTGAATTTATAATTTTGTTTTTGAAAGTCTGTGAATAATTTACATGTAAATTTCAATCATTTAATTAGCTCAACTTGCTTGGATTTGGAAAAAGCTGAAAATATCGGCTTCACCGGTATTCGATCTCTATCAAGTACACAACTATTTATCAAGTCGCAATACTAATTCAAGTAAAATCATCTATCCCTGGCAGATAATGGAATTTAATGCCACATCCTTGATTGGAGCGACTTTTGCAGCCTCTGACGATACAAGAAGCAGAGTTTTCTTGCTGTTTTATCTATGAAATATTTCTAAACAACAATGGACGATAATTTGGTATGTACATGTACCTACCAGCGCTTGATTGGCTGGAGTATAAAGTGATTCGGGAGGTTATTCGGATAATTACGGAGAAACTCGGTTAAATTCAGTATGAAATGGTCTATTGGCAGTACATTCAAACTTGTACACTTTTAATATGAGTATGGATGCCACCAACTTACAATGCTGGGGTATAGCACGAACATGTTATACTTTGTATACATGAACTAATTAAACATTTATATAAATTAGTAATAAAAAGTCTTCACTTTGTATACATGAACTAATTAAACATTTATATAAATTAGTAATAAAAAGTCTTCACTTTGTATACATGAACTAATTAAATATTTATATAAATTAGTAATAAAAAGTCTTCACTTTGTATACATGAACTAATTAAATATTTATAAAAATTAGTAATACAAATTCTTCACTTTGCATACATGAACTAATTAAATATTTATATAAATTACTAATAAAAAGTCTTCAATTTTTTATATTAAACTGTTGAAATGAATTCTAGGAATCATGTTTTGAATTCTCCCTCTCCCCTCCCTCTGCTTGATGGAAGGTTGCATTCTTTTCTTATTAATAAATCTGGGTACCATTAATCTTAAAATCAAAAAGGGGGACCAACTTGATCGTAGTTGGGACATTTGACTAACTTGATCGTAGTTGGGACATTTGACCAATTTGATCGTAGTTGGGACATTTGACCAACTGGATTGCAGTTGGGACATTTGACCAATCTGATCATAGTTGGGACATTTGACCAATTGGATCATAGTTGGGACATTTGACCAATCTGATCATAGTTGGGACATTTGACGAGGACATCAAAACTATCCAAGAACAAGAGTGCTACAACAATCTATTTCATGGGTGGCCAACCCGCGGCCCGCTGGGTGTCAACTTGTGGCCCGTGGAACTGTGTCATATGCACAACATTTTTTTCTTTTAGTGTACATAAAACCACCAAAACTACATTCCATCATGCGTAGTTCATATCATATCCCATCTATGGAAGTATCTCAGTACATTGATTCAACTATCATGACAATCTGTTCCATATTCGTGTTAAGAAACAATCACAACGTTGAGCTGATTTTAAAAAGCGAGTGCGCCGATCTTGTGTGGATAGCCATGAGCGTGGATGTGCATTGCAAGATGTGGGGCAGGATGCATCGATACCACCACAAGCAGTGTTGCAACCCTAAGCACCAGCCACTCTACGGCAAGCTCGCAATGCTGTCGGGCTTGTGGTCGCTTCCCTTGTGTGTGTTATCACCACATGCCATGTGAGGTTTTGTGAGCAATGTTTAAATACATATTGATAAGAATACAAGCTGCTATAACAGAGTATCCTGTCTACTGTACCGAGTCCTGTCTACTTTTTTAAGTGCAGTGAAGGTATGCAAACCCAGCTTTTATTTTTTAAATTAATCTATGATGCTTGGCTTTAATTTTGTAGATTTCTCTTTCTTTTGTTTTATGTGTTTAATTATGGGTATCTAACCAAATTACCAACCGTGCTGAACACTGGCTTTTGTCTGAGTACCTACTTTTAAGTTTCTTAGTACAAAAAATACAAGGCCTTTATTTAGTATTTAACTTAATTACATACTTTATTTTTATTTTAATAATGAATTAGCCCGAATCAGATACTTACCGTATTTTCCCGCATATAACCCGCGAGTTATACCTGATTTTACAAACCCCGCAGGGGGGTGCGGGTTATATAAGGGTGCGGGCTATATCACAATTTTTTTACACATAATAATATTTCAATATATTGTTTGAACAAACATAACTACACAACTTATATATTGTTCTAGTTTTGTTTTGCGAGGGTTGGATATTATGGCTACTACGGTGACTTCACAACAACTTACGGTATCGGGACCAAATCAACATTTCGGGATAAAAACTTAAAATTTCGTATCTGATGGTCGTTCGTGTTCTGACTGACAATTGGTTCCTCTTCATAAATTTATATACCCAATGCACTCCTCCTTTGAAATCATCAATGTACTTCTCTGCCGCCATGAATTTGGCCTTCAGTTTGAAGGCAACTGTCGAGACTGGTCGATTGTTGTTCTGACTGACAATTGGTTCCTCTTCATAAATTTATATACCCAATGCACTCCTCCTTTGAAATCATCAATGTACTTCTCTGCCGCCATGAGTTTGGCCTTCAGTTTGATGGCAACTGTCGAGACTGGTCGATTGTTGTCCCGCTGGGCCACGATCCACTGCTTCAGGTCAGTTTCAAGATGAGGCCATTTTGCTTTAGGTCCGCGACGAGCACGTTTTCGTGGATTCATCTTCTCCAATGTTCCTTTTTCTTTTCTCCAACCTCGGATTACACTCTCATCAATATCAAATTTTCTGCCTGTGGCTCTATTGCCATGCACTTCAGCATACGCAATGGCAGTTAGCTTGAAGTCGGCTGTGTAAGACTTTCGTTTTGGTATTTTTTAAATTAAACAGAAAGAAATTATTTAAACTGGAATCTACACTTCAAAAGAATACAAGATTATTTAGAAATGTCCGTGTTTATGTAGCCTGTACATGCCGGAATATAGTGGAGGCAGGGTGACTAACTTGAACTGATGCAGAGGGATGAATATGGACCGGGGCCGACTGACTTGATAGCGTAAAGACAAATTTGCATGTTGGGCGGGTGAGTGAAAATGTAGTAGTTGTAGTATTGTTCGTCATCCACGTGTGAGCATTGACGAATTCGGTCCTTCTAAAAACAGTAATGGTAGAAATTGTGAACATACACAAAAAAGTTCATCAATCTAGAGTTGTGGGTTATACAAAGGTGCGGGTTATGCCAACGATTATTTACACAAAACCCCAAAACCCACGGGCTATATGAGGGTGCGGATTATCTGCGTCTGCGGGAAATATGCGGGAAAATACGGTATGGCATTACCGATTTTTACAATGCACCACAAGCACCTCATCCTTTTGTCAAAAAGTTATGTATTACTGATGGCATTTTATTTATTTGTTTAGTTAAAAACGAAGACCCACAATGGCGTCAAGTAGTAAAGATGTTGGACCAAAGAAGAGAAGAGTCAGAGAAGAATTGAGAAGTTTTCAAGACAGATGGACTATAAACTATTTTTTCGTGTAATTTAAAACAAAGCCCATATGCTTGATATGCAATAATTCTGTTTCTGTCTTGAAAGAGTATAACATTAAACGGCATTACGAGGCTAAACATGCAAATACGTTTGATAATTACAAAGGGCAATTTCGACAAGACCAAATAAATGACTTAAAAAGAAAACTTTCTGCACAACTTCAGATATTTACAAGAGCGGCTCAAGAGTCAACATGCAATGTAAAAGCTAGTTATGCAGTAGCCATGATACTAGCAAAAAAATCGAAGCCATATTCAGATGCTGAAATGGTTAAGGAATGTTTGGAGAGTGTCGTTGAAATTCCGTGTCCAAAAAAGAAAAAGGATTTCTAAAAAATAAGCCTGTCTCGTCAAACTATTACTAGGCGTGTGAACGACATTGGAAAACATATTGAAGATAATTTGAAAAATCAAGCATCCAAGTTCATATTTTATGCTTTAGCATTTGGATGAAAGCACAGATATAACAAATACCGCCCAAGTGGCTATTTTTATCAGGGGTGTTGATGCCCATTTTAACAAAACTGAAGAATTAACGGCACTGTATCCACTTAAGGACACTACTTGCTCACAAGATTTGTTAGGAGCAGTTACATCGACATTGAATCGCTTTTCGTTACAACTCAACAACCTATCGGGCTTAACAGCAGATGGTGCTCCAACAATGGTTGGGAAACAGGAAGGTTTAGTAAAATTGATTGAAAATGAAGCCTGCAAAGTTGGTAATACTTTGATGCTAAATTTTCATTGCATTATTCATTAGGAGAATTTATGTTCCAAGTCCCTTAAAATGGACCATGTCATGAAGGTGGTCATCAAAACAGTGAACTTTATTAAGTCGAAGGGGTTGAATCACCGTCAGTTCCAAGAAGTTCTCAAGTCTTTGGATTCAGAGTATAATGCCGTTACATTTTATGCAGAAGTAAGATGGCTGACCCGTGCCAAAATGTTGAAAAGAGTGTTTGATTTGAAGCAAGAAATACAATCATTCTTCGCAAGCAAGTCAAAAAGTATCCAAGAGTTTGAAGACAAGGAGTGGGTTTGCGACTTTGCATTTCTGGTCGATATAGTTAGCCACCTAAATGATGTTAGTACTCGTCTACAAGGGAAAGATCAACTAATTAATAACATGTATGATCTTAATTCTGCATTCCAAATGAAACTTGGGCTTTGGGAACAACAGTTAAGGACAATAATCTTCACTCACTTCCCTACATTGTTATTGCAACCAGACGTCACACAGGGGGCCGTGGATAAATACGATTCGTTGATGTCCGACTTGAACCTTGAATTAGAAAACCGATTTCAAGATTTCAAAAAGCATCATATGCTTTTTGCTGCATTTCCAACGCCATTCTCCGTAGACGTGAATTTATTACCAGGAATTTTACAAATGGAACATTGTGAAATGTGTTGTGATGCACAATTAAAGGAGAAATTTCATCAGGTTGGTTTGGAAGAATTTTACAAAACATATTTGGACAAGGAGAAATATCCTGCATTTTACAAACATGCTCTATCGATGATTTCGCTATTTGGAAACACTTACACATGTGAACAGCTTTTTAGTCAGATGAAGCATATCAAATCCCAAGTAAGAACACGAATCACTGATGTGCATTTGGAAAACTGTTTGCCTGTAGCAATAACCTCAGTCGATATCGACATTGATGCACTTAGTTCTGCCAAACAAAATCAGATGTCTCACCCAAATTTTTTTTTTATATTGTTTTGTTTATTTTTTATTATTGTTTTTTAAATTGCCTAACTCAAATCTAAAACATATGTTTAATTCTCATTTTTGTTATATTTTCTTCAAAAAAATTAATATATTATTTCTTGTTTGCTTTGAATAATAATAACAAAATTTGGTTGTATGGCCCAGTAGGAAATCTCATTTCTAAAATCTGGCCCGGCTGCTGAAAGGGGTGGCCACCCATGATCTATTTTTTTTTTCTCACCAGTATTAAATGAAGAAAATGAAAATCCAATCACTCATAAGCTTTGAAACAGCACTGAATGTGTTAGCTTGTCAAAAAAGAATACAACTGTGATGAACAATCTCAAAAAACATCTCTGTTACAGGAAACTAACTCAACATGCAGTCAAAGATCATGTACAATGTGGAAGCATTATGCTATCATAGGTATCATGTCCATGTGGTAGCATTATGCTATCATTAGTATCATGTACAATGTGGTAGCATTATGATATCATTAATATCATGTACAATGTGGCAGCATTATGCTATCATAGGTATCATGTCATGTGGTAGCATTATGATATCATAGGTATCATGTCAATGTGGTAGCATTATGATATCATTAGTATCATGTACAATGTGGTAGCATTATGCTCTCATTGGTATCATGTACAATGTGGTAGCATTATGCTATCATTAGTATCATGTACAATGTGGTAGCATTATGATATCATAGGTATCATGTCAATGTGGTAGCATTATGATATCATAGGTATCACTGGACAACAAATTTTTACAAAAGTCATGTTACTGAAATAAAATTAGTCAATTCTTATCAATTTTTATGTGATGAACACGAATATGACAGTCAAATTGCAAAATTGGCTCTAGTTATTTTGTAATCTGCAAGAAATTAATGTTTACATAACGAAATGCATTCCAATAGTAAAAGGTCAACTGTAATAGCCTACCTATAAAAAATCAAGTCATTGACTACATCTTAGGTTTCTTCACCTGTCTCTTGTACAGCTGTTCGGGAGCATCTCTGAGGAGTGTCCAGCAGTAGTCAGCCAGCATTGTAGTGGACCATTTTCCTTGTTATCTTTGTTCCATTGTTGCGATATCTTGATGAAAACGTTCGCCGTGTTCATCACTAACAATACCACAGTTGCTAGGAAAGAAATCCAAATGGGAATGAAGGAAGTGAATCTTTAAAGACATATTGCAGCCAAGTTTCTTATACTTCATCAACATGTCTTCTACTAGTTCCTTATAGTTTTCTGCCCAAACATTTCCGAGGAAGTTTGTAAAAACTAGGCGAAAAGCATTCCATGCTTGTTTCACGTCACCTTCCAGCAAGTTGTTGAACAGGTCATCTTTGAAAAGCTCTCGAATCTGAGGACCCACAAAAACTCCTTCTTTAATCTTTGCTTCGCTGAGTCGAGGGAATTTTTCATGCAGGTATCGGAATGCTGGCAAAGTCCGGTCAATGGCTTTCACGAAGTTCTTCATCAAACCTAGTTTGATGTGAAGGGGTGGTAGCTAGATTTTCTGAGCCTGAACCAGAGCTGGGTGTTGGATATTCTTCTCTCCAATGGCTACATTCTGCCTGTGAGTCCATTCCTTCCTCATGTAGTGTATTTCCCTTGCTCGGCTATCCCACTCGCATAAGAAACACATGTATTTTGTATATCCTTGCTGCAGTCCCATTAAAAGGGCAACTACCTTCAAATCACCACAGAGGTGCCAGCTGTACTTGTTATACTCAATGGAATTCAGTAGCTGCCTTAAGTTATTGTATGTCTCTTTCATGTGGACAGCATACGCTACTGGACTAGATGGAAGAATGTTTCCATTGTGCAAAAGCACAGCCTTGAGACTCAGTTTCGAAGAGTTCACAAATAGTCTCCATTCTTGTGGGTCATGAGTGATTTTTAAAGCATTCATGAGGCCCTCAATATCGGAACAGAATATCAGATTACTTTCCTTTCTGAAGAAAGGCTCCAATTACTGGTGGCGCTTTCGATATGCAGTAATTGTGACATCTTCTTCTAGAAGATTCCATTGTTGGAGTCTTGATCCTAGCAATTCTGCCTTGTTCTTTGATAAGTCCAAATCACGAATCAGGTCATTTAGTTCTTCCTGTGTTATTCTGTGTGGGGTTGATGATGCACCACAGTGAAAATCTGGATCACTGCATGCCGTGGACCAGGAGAAGAACAGGTCGACTCACCTTTGTCTTCGTCAGATGAATCAAGAGAATATTCTGCTGGAGGTTCTGGAATAGGAAGTCCCTCACCATGTGGAACTGGTCTCAATGCAGACGGAATGTTTGGGTAGACTATTCTCGACTTCTTTCGCTTCATTATTCCGCCGGAAAGAGGAGGAACCAAGCAGAAGTAACAGTCATTTAGGTGGCTGCTTGGCTCTCTCCACACCATTGGGACTGCAAATGGCATTGATGACCTTTTGCAATTCAACCACTGTGAAAGCTGTGTTGTACATGTAGCACAGCATATATGCGGAGCCCAAGACTTGTCTTGGTCACCAACCTTGCATCCGAAGTAAAGATGATATGCCTTCTTCACTTGAGAATTGATACTTTTCTTCTGGTTGGCAAATGTCATTTCCCCACAAATATAGCAAAAATTGTCCGTGGTATTAACACACTTTCGAGGCATTACTGTTCTTTATTGTACGTAAATGGATAAAATAATAAGTTTTATGTAACAGTAGCTTGAACTGTCTCGCACAACGTCTAAAATATTTTAAATGCTGAACCTATCTGATTGGGCTTTATATAGTACAATGCTTACGTCAGCTTCAGCAGCCGCCTGGCATTAGTATAATAGGCCTACACATTTATAGTACACAGCTGACGTCAACTTACTTCAGCAGCCGCGTGGCATTAGTATTGCATTGCATCAGAAAATGATGCAATCAACTGTGGATGATGTGAGCATGATGGTATTATGCAATGTTACATCATTATTCCGGATGTTGCTGCAGTCCTACTGGAGAAATTTACACAGTGAAACATAGAAAATGAGGTATGTGAATATCTTCAAAACGAGAGCCAATAAAAAAATTTCACGGTTATATTCGTGTTCGGCACACCAAAATACTACAGATTAGGGCCTTTTCAAGTCAGTAATGATTTCACTGTTGACCAGTGTAATATGTCTGGTCGTCAGATGGTGGAATATGTGGTGAAGTCTTTACTGTCTTGAAGAATGACGAGTTTCTAGTTATTTGATGGTCTTCTCTTCTCACTGTTATCATTGATTTCTTTTTGTGGATAACTTCATATGGTTTGGGGTCGAATGGAGTTGACAACTTGTCTCGCGTTTCTTGTTTTACTAGAGCACTGTCTCCAACTTTGAAATTTGATTTCTTAGCTTTCCTAGTTTGATCTGCATAACTCTTCATCTTTTCCTTTTTCTCCGTATCGGTTTTCCTTGTTTTGTTGTCGTCTGGTTTGAATTGTATACTTGGGAGTTTAGTTCTCATTTTTCATCCAAATAGGATTTCTGCTGGAGATTTTTTTGTTGTTGCATGAGGTGTGGCTCTGTAATTGCATAAAAAGTTGTATATTTCTTGTTTCCAGCTTTTGCGTTCTGCATTAGCTGCTTTGATTATTTTTCCAATTGTCCTCATAAACCTTTCTGCTTCGCCATTAGCTTGAGGCCATAAAGGTGTGATTTTCCTATGCTTGAATCCCATGTATTCTGCAAACTTTGTAAATTCGTATCCATTGAATGGAGGTCCATTATCTGCTTTTACAACTTCTGGTATTCCGAACATTTAAAGTATTTTGTCAAGTTGCGGAATGACAGTTTTTGCAGACATTGAGTTAATAATTTCAACTACTGGATATCTTGAGTAGTCATCAACAAGTACCATAAAGTAGACTCCTGATGGAAGAGGGCCACTTAAGTCCATGCTAATCTGGTAGAACTGTCATTTTTAGCAGCTCTGTCGTTTGCTTTGGCGTTGATGCAAGGCATGGTATACAACTTTAACAGAATTCCTCTACTTGTTTGTCAATACCAGGAAACCATACTTTCTCACGAAGAAGTTATTTTGTCCTGACTATGCCCTGATGGCCTTCATGTGCTAGCTCTATCACTCTGTTTTGCAGCCCTTTTGGTATTACTAGTTTCTTGTCACACAGTAGGACAAAACTGTTTGCAACTGGAATGATAGTCAGCTCATGTCTGAGTCTTGAAAATGTTTCCAAGGTTTTGTTTGTAAGACTGTTTCCAGTTTCCAGATTTTATCAATTTGATAACTTGTTGAAGGTCATGGTCCACTAAAGTAGCTGTCCGAATTTATTCAATGGTCATGGCTTTGGGTATTGACGAATATGAATTGAATCTAAGCTTCTGCAACTTCAGAATGTTTACAGCATTCAGTTCCAGCCTTGGGATGTCGTGAAATATAATCTGCTGCATTTGTTTTACCTGGCTTGTAAACTACTTTGAAATTGTATGCTTGTAATCTCAATCTCCATCTCTCGATTCTTGCAGGGGGTCGTGATTTTGGATTGTTGAAAATGACTTCCAAGGGCTTGTGGTCACTAATTAGTTTAAACGTATGACCAAACAGGGACAGATGTAAGTGCTCACAACTCCAGACTATTGCTAGTGCTTCACGTTCCATCTGTGAATATCGTTTTTCCACATCTGAAAGTGCTCTACTGGCATAAGCAATAACCTTTCCATTCTGGGTTAATAACGCGCCTAGACCTACAGGACTTACATCTACAATTAATTGTGTTTCCTTATTAGGGTCGAAATATGCTATTATGGTGCTACTAGCTAGGTCTTGTTTGAGTTTATCAAACGCTTTTTCGTGTTTTTTCAGTCCATTTCCATGGTTGATTTTGCTTGGTTAAAGCTCGAAGAGGCTCATTGATTGTTGCATAATTTGGGATGAATCGCCCCACATAGTTTATCATGCCTAGAAAACTGCGTACTTCTGATGTGTTTGATGGAGTACTGGCACTTTTGATTGCTTCCACTTTCTTTGGATCTGGAGAAATTCCGTCTTTGCTGAAAATGTATCCAAAGAACTTAATTTTGTCTTTGTTGAACTCAAATTTGTATTTATTTAGTGTCAAACCCTTTTGCTGTATGCGAGTGAATGTAGCTTCTATATTTTCGTTATGTTCTTCCTGCGTGCGACCAAATACTAAAATGTCATCACTATTATTCCTTGTGCCTTTAAGTCCTTCCAGTGTTTTACAGAGTGTGTTTTGAAATATTTCCGCTGCAGATGATATTCTGAAAATGAGACGTTTATATCTTCGTAGTCCAATATGAGTCGAGAATGTTGTAAGAAGAGGTGTTAGGTCCACCTCTTCATGAAGTGCACGGCGTCTAAAACGTGTTGACAAACATCCTTGAATTATTTGTGATTTTATATCTTTGTCGACAGCACTTAACTAACATGTTGCTGAAAGCTGCCTTAGCTTGGTGTGGAAATCATCAATCATTTGTCCATTTTGTTGTTTTTCTTGCCGAAATGTGTAGATTTCAAATTCGTTGTTTCTCTTTGGTGCGAAATAGTTTGTCAACTTTTCTACGGTGGTTGGATAATCATCTCCTGTCTCTTGGAGGGTTCCAAAAATGTTGTTTACTTCCTCTCCTGCATACTAGAAAAGTAATGCATGTCGACATTTTGTGTCTATGATGTCCATTCCAATCAGAAGGTTATCAAGTCGTTTCACCCCCTTCTTCCATCGAACATCAGGTGCGTTGTCATGGACAGAGAATGGTGGGAAAACGGGCAAACTTGCTGCCATTATCAGAGATATAGATGTTCACTACAAGTGTGTAACACGGTAGCAGGTCTGTAATAATTCTCTGAGTAGAATGACTCAATTGTCCTTATTCTGCCCCTGTTATCCTCAGCCTTGTGTTTAGCAATATCCTCGTCACCATTGTAATGTTTAGGTTTTTATAATGAGAGAGGAAAAATACCTGTTTCTACAAACACTTCTTTATTCCATAGCATACAGAGTATATCTGACCTGATTGTCTGACCTACATCTAGCACCCTATCTGTCAGCCTTATCTCCAATTCCTAACATACTGATTCAGCAGTGGGAAAGTCTATAGTACCGTATAGCACTGCTTCTAGAACACTACAGCAGCCAGTAATGAAAATTTGGCATCCAGTTCCTGCCAGTGCAGTTGGAACAGATTTACAAAGCACTCTTGCTTATGTCCGTAAGACACTGATTCACCCACATATCATATATAATATAGCCAACGTAATTAACTGAAGAACTATAAGAATGTAGATTCCTATGACATTACTATTTCACACGTACAAATCTGCGTGAACAAATATTTCTTGTCAGTGATCTTAGCTGGGTCTTTAACCATAATGGTTAAAATAAACTTTAAAATCTTTTGATACAATATGCACCAATTAGTCTATGCTTGTTTTCTGTCCTTTAAAAATTAAGTTTTTCCAATAAAAATATTGTTACCAAATTAAAAACCCTATCAATCAAACAACACTTGCTGAGAAAAAGATTCAAACATTCAAAAAGACCATAGGTAGACAAATGTTCAGTAAACCCAGAGTTTTGGAAATGCCAGGTAAAGGAAGAAAAATTGATTAAAGAATGAAAATTTTATCTTGCCTGACTTGTTTTAAAATACAAAAAGCATGTCACCCAGAGAAGTGTCTTGGAAAATGTTACTTTGTAATTGTATCTGCCATGTACAACTTTAATTGCCACCACAATTGCTACTACCATAAAAATAATAATATGTTGTAATAGTGGCTTAAGAGTTGTATACTTCCGCTCCTCCCTTCCCCTAGCTGTTGCCGGGATAGTAGATCCAAAGCAAAATTCAGCAAGGGTTGTTTGATTGATAGGGCTTTTAATTAGGTAAGAGCTTTTTTTTTAAAAAAGCTTAATTTTTAAAGGAAGAAATTAAAAAAGCATATAGGCATTGATGCATATTGTATCGACAGATTTTAAAGTTTATTGTATCCATTATGGTAAAAGGCCTTGGGCTAAGATCATTGACAAGGAATATGGGTTCACATAGATTTGTAAATGTGAAATAGTAATGTCACAGGAACCTACATTCTTATAGTCCTTCAGTTAATTACGTTGGCCATATTATACATTATATGTAACTGAATCAATGTCAAACCAAAAAAAAAAATGTCTCTGCCTTAAACAGCAATCTCATATGAATTCTAAATTTATAGAATAAAAAGGCAAAGGACTGCTTAATCTTTAAAGTAATTTGCATACAGGATCATTTTCCATTGATTCTTGGCCTCTTCTACTGCTACGTTTATTGGTATGGCAAAAGAATTCATGCAATGATATATCAATGTGTTTCACTCCTACAAATAAGCAAGTGCAATATAAATATTAAAATGAAGAATTACTAGAATACATGGCTCATCAATGGTCTAAAATGTGTACCAAATTTCATATTCATATCATAAAGGGATTCAGGGTTTTGTCGCCATTAAAAATGGTTGTTGATAGGTTATACATGGCAGCCAGTAATAATGGTAGAGAAAGAACCTGGAAAAAAAAACGGAAAGAAGTACCGACCCACAGAATCTACTGGCAAGCTTTCTCACATCCCCACATTGCCCGAATCTTAGATTCAAACCCATGCAGACAGAGGTGAGATGGCAGTGATCTGTAATGGCGAGCACTTTAGACCACTCAGACAATCAGGGTCCCCACCCCCTAAAAAGGGTAGAAAATGAATGGACCGAGACAAAAGCTATCAGTTTCATTGCCTACCATCAGGATTGCATTCTATTTCACTGGAACATTTGGCCTCTGAGGCAGTTGTTGTGTTGTCCACTTGGTAAAGTCCATCTGGACATTTCGCTATCCTGTCATAACCTCCATTTACTTCACAACTGACATATTCGAACCCTGAAATGGTATAAGAACAATTATTAATTATGAATTATTACTATATGTATTAATGTGCAAACTTAACAGTCCTGTATGAAATGTTGACAGCAAGTCCTTAAAATATAAAATGGTTCATTTAGCATTTACTTATATGATCATGAAATTTATCACACAATGCTCAAACCTTTTTTGTGTCATAACACTATATCATAACAAGAGACCCAACCGAGCCTTTGTTCATCAGGCTAACATCAACCTAATAGCTAAATGTCTACTGAAGAAATGATATGAAAATGTTTAAACGTTTCTCTATTTTGTATATTTTCATCAAATTTTCATGAAACAAAATCATCATGCCAAGGCTTATACCAGAATGATTTTTTCACTTGAAGTTATTTAAATGCTCTATTCTTAGGCACAATCTCTATACTTGATGGCAGTTAAATACTGACAGTATAAATTTGAAAGGCAAATCTGGTCAAATTATATGGACTGGCTTTTAAGACATTGTTGAAGGTGTGTCTTTTTAAACATGAGAAAACATATTTGACCGATACTTGACACAGTTTAAAAGCCCCTTATATAAGCATGCCTTATGTTCAAATTGGTAAAATTATGTTGTGCGACCTCTGAGAAAGCTCAGCATAATTGAAAGTCTTTGAAGTATCAATATAAAACTAAATGTAATCAACCATCATCATTCTTTCATTTAGTGATCTTGATGTTAAACTAAATGTAATCAACCATCGTCATTCTTTCATTTAGTGATCTTGATGTTAAACTAAATGTAATCAACCATTGTCATTCTTTCATTTAGTGATCTTGATGTTAAACTAAATGTAATCAACCATTGTCATTCTTTCATTTAGTGATCTTGATGTTAAACTAAATGTAATCAACCATTGTCATTCTTTCATTTAGTGATCTTGATGTTAAACTAAATGTAATCAGCCATCATCATTCTTTCATTTAGTGATCTTGATGTTAAACTAAATGTAATCAACCATCGTCATTCTTTCATTTAGTGATCTTGATGTTAAACTAAATGTAATCAAACATCGTCATTCTTTCATTTAGTGATCTTGATGTTAAACTAAATGTAATCAACCATTGTCATTCTTTCATTTAGTGATCTTGATGTTAAACTAAATGTAATCAACCATTGTCATTCTTTCATTTAGTGATCTTGATGTTAAACTAAATGTAATCAACCATTGTCATTCTTTCATTTAGGGATCTTGATGTTAAACTAAATGTAATCAACCATTGTCATTCTTTCATTTAGTGATCATGATGTTAAACTAAATGTAATCAACCATTGTCATTCTTTCATTTAGTGATCTTGATGTTAAACTAAATGTAATCAACCACTGTCATTCTTTCATTTAGTGATCTTGATGTTAAACTAAATGTAATCAACCATTGTCATTCTTTCATTTAGTGATCTTGATGTTAAACTAAATGTAATCAAACATTGTCATTCTTTCATTTAGTGATCTTGATGTTAAACTAAATGTAATCAACCATTGTCATTCTTTCATTTAGTGATCTTGATGTTAAACTAATACTGTTGTAATCAACCATTGTCATTCTTTCATTTAGTGATCTTGATGTTAAACTAAATGTAATCAACCATTGTCATTCTTTCATTTAGTGATCTTGATGTTAAACTAAATGTACTCAACCATTGTCATTCTTTCATTTAGTGATCCTGATGTTAAACTAAATATAATCAACCATTGTCATTCTTTCATTTAGTGATCATGATGTTAAACTAATACTGTTTTAATCAACCACTGTCTTTCTTTCATTTTGTGATCATGATCATTGATTTTTTTTTATACGCCTGATAGGTTTCTTCCCTACCCGAAGTACAAGCTATGATCAAGGATTGGTCTAGGAATAATTGCAGATCTAGGAATGCAATGTAGAACCAAACCTTCAGAAAATATCTTTCTTGTATAATAGCAACCCTGACCTTCAAGCCCAAATTACCAATACTTCTTTAATCCAAATGCAAGCCATCCACAAAGCCTAATAGTGTTATAATGCTGAATTACTAAGTTACTTCATGGAAACGTAAGGGTGATTGAACATGTGTATGAACATAGGCAGTGACCTCCAGGATGAAGCAATTCCACATTGAAGAATGCTTTTGAAGGGCTAGGACTGCAATATCCTATGGATAATCCTGATAAGTGCCTGTGACCAAACAAAATCTAACGTGGACACTGGATCAAAGAAGTAAGCCAATGTACAAATATTCATCAAAACTGTATAAATCAGAGAAATGGTATTCAATACACAATGTATATACACCGCTCCCGTGATAACTCGAACACCCACTGATAATGCAAGGTCAGGCATGGAATTTTTAAACCAAAAAAAGTCACAAAAATGATCACAATTTATTGAACTTTCATAAAATCATTATTAAAATCGGTAACTGTAACATTATGTATCGCTTATTTTATCATCAAAAACCTATATGGGACCTAAAATTATAATCAACATTATGAAATATGAACTTTTAATGAGAAGTTATATTATTTGTTAACCTCTGACCTTCTTAGCGCATGCAATTAACATTATTCAAGGAAATTTTGTAAAATGAAAATGTCACTTACATTTTGTGGAGGCAGTACATTAATAAATAAATACAAATCAATCAAAATTTGTGCTCTAGGTCTATCTTTTAGTTCTTTATAAGTGTATTCCTAACAAAAAATGTGTAAATATACCAGCAATGTGTCATCTTCCGGAAAGATGGCCACCATTGCTTAACTGCTCGAGATAGGCTCTTTCGATTTTGTGCTATATTTATGATATTTGTGCTTGTTCTCTATCATCATCTATATTATTGTGTTTCATCATGCATTGGATGTGTTAATTCATCTCCTTGTTTTGGAAACGAGAACAATTAGCATTTTACTCAGCTGTTTTGTCCCAATGTTAAGACGTCATTTGTTTTTTAATAAACCGCCGTCACGTAACCGCTTACAATACGACGGACCCTCATTAACTGGATTAAATGACCACACCTTGGTTCTAGATACTACATTGTGCTCAAGACTAAATGAACTGGGAATACATTCATCATTTCTTAAATGTAAACGGAAGCGAAAAAAGAAACGTTCTTTCAAAGCTGGCCGGCGTAGAACAGGAAGAATTCCAGTTATCTCCCTTTCGCCCGTAACAGATAAACAACTTAAAAATTATGCCGTTAATTTTAATAACCTGGTTCAAATTCCTCTTAAATCATCAACCGTTGTGTCAACTCTCCTAGGGATACCAGTACGTATTGCATTATTCAACACTCAATCAGCTGGATCACCGGAAAAGCGCACAAAAATTGTTAATTTTATCAACAACCAGAATACTGACGTCTTCTTCCTGACAGAAACTTGGTTAGATTCCGCAGGTGATGAATCTAAGTGTGCGGATTTAACACCCAGCGATTACTCCATCAAGTCATTCCCCTGCAACTCTCGCGGAGGTGGAATTACTGTAATTACAAAGAATTCCATGATAAAATGCCTTAAGTACAACACAACCTTCAATTTCTGCCACACATCCTTTGAACTAGTCCAAACAACGCTCACACTGGAACAAAGGTCAGTCCAATTTTTCTGTCTCTACCATCCTCCTCCTAGTAGAAAAAACAAGCTGACTGAATCTCTCTTTTCAGAGCAGTTTCCAAATCTGCTAGAGTATGGAAATTCGATAGGTGGCAACCTAACTATTCTTGGAGATTTCAACTTTCACTATGACTGTCCTGGTAAACCATACATGTCAAAACTCCTAGATTCCATTCATGTTTTCAATCTTAAACAGTCAGTTAACCAACCTACCCATAAACTTGGTCACATTTTAGACTGGTTTCGTTATAGACCTGATGATAATATTTTGCAATCCACCCTTGTATCCCACGAACTTGCATCGGATCACCTCTACACTGTATGCCATCTCGATGTATCAGTCCCTAACCCTCCACCTCTATTTGCTACCAAGAGAAACCTCCGTATGATAAATAGAACCAAATTCATGCATGACATCCAAGAAAACCTAACAACTTTCTTACATCCAACAGTGGAACAACTTGATAACTGTCTGCATTCATTGCTCGAAAAACATGCCCCAGCCTCCAAATGCAGAGTATCAATAAAAAAGTGTTCTCCTTGGTATAGCAGTGTTAGGGACCAGCTTCGCACTGCTAAAATACATCACCGAAAAGCAGTGAGGCTTTGGCTTTCCACCAGACTCACTATTCATAAACAAATCTACGAAGCCGATAAGAAGAACGTCACAAACATAGTCCATTTAGCCAAATCATCCCACTACAGTATTAAGATCATGGAGAGTTCCAGCTGCAAAGAGCTCTTCGAGATAACTAACAAACTAATGTCAAGGAACAAATGTACACCACTTCCAACAACCTTCTCTCCACTACACCTACCAGATCAATTTGCAAATTTCTTTTATGACAAAGTACAAACCTTAGAGATTCGCTTGACAGCACAATTTCAACTGATTCACCACCATACAGTTATGATGCAGAATTTCAGCGACAACCATTAGGAGCATTTGAACCTGTTCTTATTGATTTAGTACAGACAATCTCTACAATACTCTCACATTGCACCAACATGTCATGAACACATGCAAGGCTGCATATCTTGAATTGAGACGCATCAGTTCCATTCGCAAATATCTTTCAGTTGATGCCACTAAAACACTTGTGTGTTCATTAGTACTTTCAAGACTGGACTATTGTAACTCAATTCTGTCTGGTTCGTCACAATATTTACTCCAGAAACTTCAAAGCACAGCTGCACGGATCATCTTTAGAGTACCTCGATCAGAGCATACTTCACCATTGCTCTGTACCCTACACTGGCTATCAATTCAATACAGAATCAAACACAAAATTTGTTCTCTGTGCTATGTTTCAATGATGGACTCCAGTCCAACATACCTATTCAACCTCACCCATGTGTAAACACCAGCTAGATCCTTATGCTCTTCTTCTGATAATCGTATACTCATTGTTCCCAAGGTGAAAACAAAGTCATATGGACAACGTTCATTTGCACACCAGGGCCCGGCGACGTGGAACGAATTGCCCATTGAAATTAGACACAAAGACACAGTGGTCCCTTTTAAGAGTGCTCTTAAGACTCACCTGTTTCGACTGCAGGGACAAACTTAGCGACCTAATCATGTTTTGTATCTTATATGTTTTCAGCATGTTTTTATGTTTTCCAATTTCATTGTTTTTATCATTTGTTGTTCTGTAGTATAGACATATCATTACTGATGGCGTAAAGCACTTAGAGCTTCGAAAGATTAGGCGCTATACCACTGTGTCTTTGTGTCTACTCGTACAGATACAACTGGTAAGTTTGTCTTTTTTTTCAAAATATTTTGCTGAAACCATTTCATACCTTTTTCTTAAAATGACTTTTAAAAAAATGAAAATCTTAAATTTTCAGTCAGTATTACCTGTATCCCTAATTATTTCTTAAAGTTCTCATTAATTATATTTTTTCTTTATTTTTAATCTTTAATTGTCCTATTAAACCTTGATTATTAAGCACATAAAAGTTGTGTATTTTTAAACCTATGTATATATGGCCACACTGCATTTATAATAATTTTCCTTTTTTTCTCTTAGCTTGCTAGGAGTGTACACCAAAGAGTCAATGAAAAACTACCGAGGTCTTGAGACACACCACTTTTTACTATCAGGATTGGTGCAAACATTATATTATAAATGTCTCCCAAATGTTAATGAATTAACCAGAACAATGGCGGTTGTTTTCACCTCAGCAGTCATAACTATGCACCGAAAATGCCTATATATGAAAAAGTGCCTGGATTCCTTACCAAACCTATGGTTGCACTAAACGATAAGCGAGCCTTCTTTTTTATTATCATTTTAATTTCATCTTTTTAATCAAATAAAAGAGGTAGAACATAAAAAGACAAGTTACACAATATACAAATTCTACATGCTTAAGAATCAGCGACCACAGTCATGTAGGGTAATTCAGTTGCTAAATGGAACCCTGTTACTGTGTAAGTAATCTAAATCATCTACTTTAAATCAACCTTGTCAATCATAATTGTAATTAAAGATACCAAGGCAACCAAACAAAATAAGTACTTTGTAAAAATAAAAAAGAGATTAGTTTCACAGATATGTACAAATGTGGGGAAAAACAAGTTTCAGAGAATTCCTGAATAATTTGCAAGTAGCGATATCCACAAGGACGATAAGGTTTCACTAAAACAACATTTTATTGATTTATTTTAATTTTATATTGTACAGGGTTCACACAGAATTCTGAATGAAACATTCAAAGACTTTCCCAAACTTTCAAAGATCACAAAAAAAAATTTAAGACCTAAGTTACATTACACAAGAAAACTACGAATACTTGCCTTGATTTTCCCTAAGATTTTGCATACAAGTTTTGTTACACAAGAAAACAACAAATTCTTGCCTTGATTTTCGCTAACATTTTGCATACAAGTTACGTTACACGAGAAAACAATGAATTCTTGCCTTGATGAAGAGTGTATATTTTATTGAAGTCACCACCAATTCTAACTTTGGATAGCCAAAGAAATACTTCTTCGTTATTGTGGCAGCAATGAAACTAAAAGCGTCATCCAAAATAAGAAACCAGGAAAACTGAACTACATCTGAATCTTGGTCAACTGTATTAGTGATTATGGAAAGAAATTAAAATGTTTGAGTTTATTTAAAGGACTATATTGAATAAGGGCCATTTTCTGCCCCCTCTCCAAATGTCCTTATATTATGTATACTGTATATATGTGGTGGTTAACATTTATTTCTGACATCAGTTTTGTGTTCCCGTGTCCGTTGCCATGGTTACGGGGTGTCAAAACGCTATAATAAAAGACATGAAAAGTATTCATATTTTCCTATTACTTATCATATATACCGCTGTATCAAGAACTATTCACTCAGTTTTAAATTTTGCAATAGTTTTAAATTTTGAAATATGAATTCATTTTAATTTTGGGTTATAAAGCTTTGTAATTAAAATTGTATTTCTAAAACTATACCAAATTGATCTATTAAAGGCAAAAACAAAACTATATATATATCTAACGTATACGTCAACTGAATACTACACCTAAATTACATTGACAAAAATGGTACTCAACCATAAAATAATACAAATTGTTCAAACATGAAATATTGATTAACATTACTTGACGATGTTTAATTGTAATGAATTAATTGAATTATTGTTTAATATTACTGAAAGATAATAATCTACAAGATGCACTGACAGGGGCCAATATGTTCGCTTCATCACCAAATATATTGGTTTGTTACCTTCACTGGGAATGACAAGTGTTCTTTATGTATTTGTATCCTTATAATTTCATTGAAATATATCACTCACACACACACACACACACATAAGCACGTGTTTCAATCTATAGCAGAAATCAAAATAAATACCTTGAGATCCATACCCCTTGATGTAGCCTCTATTCAATACATGATCCGTTTATGAACTATATATTTGTCCGCATATTAATGTGAATGCCAAGCAATATTTAATATACCTTATACCAACACTTTTGCAAATTTTTCATACTTTTGTGAAATATGAATGATAATGGGTAAATTGACCACCACCAACCAAACACAAAAAATGCATATTTTGTAGGCCTAATGTTTAGCGGCACAATCGATAATGGCGTGAACGCACTTTATGAATATGCCAAGGAAGCACAATAGTCTATTTCAAATTATAAATGAATGATCACACGATATTAGCCGACTATCATAAATACACTACCTAGTCCGTAACTAAGTTGTGTTAAAATAAGTGCAAAAAAAGGCAACAATACTAACCGCATCAGTGATTATATATTAGTTTTAAACATAAATATACTGATAAATCTACACTTTACAAAATTGGCAATTCTAATATTCCCAATTGCAGTCTTCTTTAAATATACAAAATGGACATTTATAAAAAAAAAAAAACACTATTGGTTTAAAAGTTTTAATAAATGGTTAAAAATGTTTTAGAAATAATAAAAATGGAAGGTTTTGCATACATGACCACAGACCTGAATATATTAATATAATCACAACATCATGTATCCCAGTTTTTTACTCTCTCTCTCTCTCTCTCTCTCTCTCTCTCTCTCTCTCTCTCTCTCTCTCTCTCTCTCTCTCTCTCTCTCTCTCACTCTCTCTCTCAAATGTTCATTGCAACATATTTTAAAAAAATAAATTACGGTGGCTGATATGATATAAACATAGAACAAAGAATACAAGAAAGAAACAGACTATATGTACTTATCGTCATAACGCTTATTTTATTATTCACTTTGCTAATGCCATTAACCAGCACTTAGCCTACTAAGACAGCGATTTACAGTGTACAAAAATCGGACGTTGTGGGATGAATGCAACTTCATTCAAACTTGGGAGGAAATCCCGTTTGCAACCATCATGAATGTAAAGTAAAGGTTAATGAAAAGTCATGGTAAGTATTTATGAACTTTTTCATTGATTCAAATATATGACTCTCTCTCTCTTTCTCTTTGTCTCTCTCGTCTATTCAAGTCATTTGCATGAACATAAAATTGGGACTCTCTATGGGGGCATTGAAGAAATTCACACAATTATAGATATATTGGAACGAATAAAATAACGTTAATTGAATATATGTTCATATAAACCATTAAAGTAAAGATAGTTACATTAATAAAATAACTATTATAACTTGAGGTTTCGAAATCAAATTTTGTGCACATATATTTTAAGTAAGTTATCTTATACATGTGCACTATTTGTAGGCCAACATGCATGCCCGTATTCCTACGCATCAACAATAACACACCTTAAAGCTATATAAATAACAGGAGGTAATGATGCAGGTTAAAATGAAATGCACTGATTAAATAATTATTACCTAACATTAGTATTTAAACACAATTAATCGCAAATCCCGATTCTTGTAACATCCACATCATTCCTACCACAATATTTAGTAAGGGTGTTAATACACCTGCTATGAAAATGTTGAGATGATTAACCAGTTTATGTGCTTGCCCATTTAACCTTTGACCCCAAATAGAGACCCCAAGGTATGTGGCCAGAATTTTTCAGTAACACTATTTCCATTGATTATTATATTATTATAAAGGCAACATACACGTCACAAGAAATTATGATGTACTCGGCTACACCTTTTCCATTTTCTATAGACAGAAGAACCAGTGCGATGACTGCACAGTCATCAAATATAAAAAATTACTGAAAACCAAGCTAGTCATATATATATGTTTAACAAATGCTGAAATAAAGTAACGGAATAGGGTGCAAATCATAGTTCAATAAAATAATTTATATATATATATATATATATATATATATATATATATATATATATATATATATATATATATATATATATATATATATAGGGTAGTGTGTTCAAGCCATAATAGCAATCACTCCTCAATTGATTCCCCATTATTTGCACATTCTGGAATAAATGATGCATCCTTAAGATGAGAAGTTAATGATTTTCTCTTTGTCAAATCATCATTTTCCCATCTTTTGCAGCCCAGAAACCATATGACACTTGACACGTGGGCACAACACCCTACAACCCGATCACCAACCTTGCAGGTACAGTACCATCCTTTGATGGGATCCGTGTCATCATTAGGCTTGTATTGGATCCACAGTGAATGTGTTTTATTTCTGGAGTGGCGAGACTGGATTTTTACATGTAACAGACCTAGAAAATCCATGCATAACTTTATAAACACCCTCATCTGTGAGATGTTCATGTGTATAGTTTGGAGCCTGTTTGACTTGATAAATCCCCATTGTGATGTAACGCAGGTAATCAACTGAGAGCCTGGGGAAATCAGTCAGTTCATCAGTGGATGCATCCATCTTAAAATAGATTTTACGTTTATGAATCAAATTATTTTCTTGAACTAGGATTTGTACCCTGTTCGGTTCCTTTGCTTTTTCAACCATCCTTCTAGCAGTTACAGCTGTTGATGGATCCATGTTGGCCAGTGGTGGGCGAAATTTATTCATTATTCCACATATGATTCTAAGGAAGTCACCAATATGTGGAACAAGGGTATTTGGCACTACTTTGTCAAAAAACTTCCACTGTTTCACTCGTGCATTTACGCTCTCTACTACCCATCGCACCTTTGTGACCAGTCTTGAAGTGTTGGCATCTTCTGTTGAATGCTGCTTCTGTCCTTTATGTAAAAAGACTGGCATTTCAACTTTAAATCCATGTTCCTGTAGGAAATCTACAGAGTCACGGAACCCCCTGTCTACAACAAAAACATCACCCTCCTATAACCAATTTGTAATGTCTTCAGCATTTGTTGTTACAATGTGTTTAGTCATGCTTGCATCGTTGTTATAATGATCAGCTAAATATGGGCCTAAAACAGTTACAATATAACCATCAGTTCCCACAACCATCATTGACTTAACTAATGGTCGATTTTTATGTAAACTGTAGGAACGGCGTTAGAAGTTATAGTCTGCACTCTTTTATATATATATATATATATATATATATATATATATATATATATATATATATATATATATATATATATATATATATATATATATATATATGTACCATCAAGGACAAGGACTGCATTGTTGCCTCCAGGATTACATATTTCTCTTGCAGTTGGGGTAGTGTGGACAGATGAGAATACATCATGTGTGATGTGATGAAAACCATGGTGTTGCCCAACAAAGTTAACCATAAGGGACTTTCGCACTGTTTTAATTATTCGTTGCACTTGTGATGTTGTTAGATGGAAAAGTGTGGATAAAATGGTGTTTGGAAGGCCTACCCGCATCTTTGTTAGAAAAACACCCAGGCATGTCAGTGGAGACCTACCATGTGTATTACACAGTGTATTCAAGAAAGAAGACACTTCCAGGAATTGATCCCTTTTCAAGACAGTAAGATGAAAATAGTCATCACCAGACAGGCAAGAAGGAACATCAAAGTTAAAATATGATTTTGTTTTAATTAACTCACGCACATTTTGTAAAAGTGAGGTAATATCTGTTCTTGAAAAGTCTTCAAACTCTTTTGTTGCACTGATAGATTGTAAGGATTCATTAGTGAAGAATGAGTTTTCCAAATGAAACTTGCAGCATCTACTATTAGAGTTTATAACTATACCACACTCTACAAAAGACTGGGTAATGGCACAGATTGGGACATTAACAAGATGATTTCGATGCCCATGTGGTCTTTTACATACAACACAACATCTGTGTGATCTTGGTGTTGATGGAATTTGAAGTTGAATTGATTGTGGGCTTTTCAAGTTGGCAGTTGAAGTAGATGGTAACTGAAAATCTGGATCATGCTGTGGACTTGGTGACTGTGTTACTGACAGATTTCTGTAATATTTACTACGGCAACTAGAGCAAACAACATCATCTTGTGTTACCGGCCTTTGCAATAATTCCTCTGTATGCTTTTCAAGAGTGCCTGTAAGTATTTTTGTTCTAGCTGATGGTTTTACCCTTTTGAAACACCAGGAACATTTATATGCTTTAGGCATTTCAGATTTTGTTAGAAATAAATTAATTGAACATTATGATTTGATACCATTTAACAAACTGTCACATCTGACATAAAGTGTTATATAACTCTCATTTATGGTTATTTTTTCATTATATTGCAACAATTCACTCAGGCAGTCATATTTATTATATATTGGTACTCGAAGCCTGCAACTTCAACCCACTCAGTTCTTGTAGGGATGCAGCCTGAAACAGATTGTATGTAGAATATTATGTATTAATTGTCATAATTAATTTATTTATATAATAATTTTATTGTGTATTAAGTTATGATGTATAACAGAAACCAACATTTGTACTTCTAAATCACTTTGGTGTGAATATATGTTAACTTATGGTTAATAAGTACCCCCCTTTGATAATTTCCCGTACAAAATAAAAAATGTATGTTGGTTATGTTTTAGTACTATTTTACTTCTGCTTGTATTATTTATTATTAATAGTAGTAGTAATATTGATATTCAAGCCAGTTTTACTTTGAATAAAAATATTTTCGCCTGTAAATGTTATTGCATTATAGTTTTGATTTTGTTTTATTATACCCGAGTAGTAAGTTGTGCATTTTTTATGGTGGTTTTGAAAAATGAGCTGTTAAATTTTTTATTTCAAGCTGTAATTCACAGTAACTATTGTGGATATTAATTCTTTAAAAAAAAGAAAATTAAGAAAATATGGAGATTTGAACTTGGTTCAACAATTTGATGCAACAACCACTAAACCGTTTGAGCTATTGAAACTTTAGTTCTCGTGGCTATATATCATGCATATGACAATTTGTTTCCCCTTCTGATCTGTATAATTGCAGGCTATTAGTTGTTGTTTGCATAGTGAATAGTTTAATTTTACAAAATTACTATTGCTACTATATGAAGAATGACTCAGTTAGCAAAATTTAATGAAAAAATACGCCGGTTTTTAGTTCCAGCTGAAAATTGACTGATTTAGATTACATTTACGTAACTACATTGTAATAGTGAATTAACAGTTAAAAACATAACGTTATCAATCGGTATCGTGACTAAACAGAAAAAAAAACTGTTATTATTATATAAAATAAATAATATATGTATATACTTACCCTATTTTTTAAAGTATCCTTTTGTTTTTCCAAATATTGGCAACATCAAAATATAATTTCATTGAATGTTTTCTCCGCGTATTTATTGTTTATATATAGTTTCCAATGCCCCTTCAGCGCCTCTTTAAAAAATCCCGTTCTCTAGGCAATTTATAAAAAGATGAAGAAAAAGAGAAAAAAAATGGATAATATTGTTTTTAAATTATCGGAACAGTTTTTATTCCCGGATTTTTAAAAAATATAATAATGAATGAAATAATATAGCGCACTCTAGAAAGGCTGGTCTAATTGTTCAAGCGTAGCGATACTTAGGCAGCTACGGTGCAACAGGTTCAACAACGACGAAGATACTTAGCCAGCCAAATTCACCAACTTTTTAATTTTTAATGATTAGCGCAAACGTGAACACGTAAATAAATTTTATAAATTAACATTTTGAATAAAAATGAACCAAGCAGTGTAAATACCTTGTCTGATCAAGCCTTCACTTATATTTTATTTCTAGGTTAAAGTTGCTCAAATGTAGTAATTTCTCGTAAATTTCCCATACCAGACCATGTTCAAAGGTCGTATTTAGGTATGAAAAAGAAATTTACATGCATATTTAATGCATAATAAGGTGATTTATACATCTAATAATATAATGAGACACAGAGTTGTGATATTTACAAGAATTTTTTTCACCATAAAAAGGGGGGCAGAAAATGGCCCTTATTCAATATAGTCCTTTCAAAGACTTTTAAAGACCTAGGGGATATCTGCTCAATTTACTTTCAAGGTGTCGAAAATGCTATCTCAATTCTCCCAATCTTTCAAGATGTTTTCTAATTTCATTGTTTTTCTCATTTGTTTTTCTGTAGTATAGTCATATCATTATTGATGGTGTAAAGCATTTAGAGCTTCAAAAGATTAGGTGCTATACAAAGTCCTCATTATTATTATTACTATTTTTCCCAAACTTTCAAGGCCTTGAAAATGCTACCTTATTTTTACCAAACTGTCAAAGACTCTAAGAACCATGTATACTAAATATAATCCATAAACGGTCTAGCAGAAAATGTAATTTTATGAAAATAAGCATAGTCATAAGCGTTTACATGTGGTGTATTGATAATAATTACTCCAAAAGCATAATCATAAGCATTTATGTGCGGTGTATTGATAATAATTACTCCAAAAGCATAATCATAAGCATTTATGTGCGGTGTATTGATAATAATTACTCCAAAAGCATAATCATAAGCATTTATGTGTGGTGTATTGATAATCATTACTCCAAAAGCATAATCGTTAGCATTTATGTGCGGTGTATTGATAAATACTCCAAAAGCATAATCATAAGCATTTATGTGTGGTGTATTGATAATAATTACTCCAAAAGCATAATCATAAGCATTTATGTGTGGTGTATTGATAATAATTACTCCAAAAGCATAATCATAAGCATTTATGTGTGGTGTATTGATAATAATTACTCCAAAAGCATAATCATAAGCATTTATGTGCGGTGTATTGATAATAATTACTCCAAAAGCATAATCATATGCATTTATGTGCGGTGTATTGATAATAATTACTCCAAAAGCATAATCGTTAGCATTTATGTGCGGTGTATTGATAATAATTACTCCAAAAGCATAATCGTTAGCATTTATGTGCGGTGTATTGATAATAATTACTCCAAAAGCATAATCGTTAGCATTTATGTGCGGTGTATTGATAATCATTACTCCAAAAGCATAATCATAAGCATTTATGTGTGGTGTATTGATAATAATTACTCCAAAAGCATAATGGTTTAGCCTTTATGTGTGGTGTATTGATAAATACTCCAAAAGCATAATGGTTTAGCCTTTATGTGTGATGTATTGATAAATACTCCAAAAGCATAATGGTTTAGCATTTATGTGCGGTGTATTGATAATAAATACTCCAAAAGCATAATGGTTTAGCCTTTATGTGTGATGTATTGATAAATACTCCAAAAGCATAATGGTTTAGCATATATGTGTGATGTATTGATAATAATTACTCCAAAAGCATACTTGTTAGCATTTATGTGTGGTGTATTGATAATAATTACTCCAAAAGCATATTCGTTAGCATTTATGTGTGGTGTACATTTCCTTGTAATATGAAATGTAATCACTTAAGATTGTCATGTATATTCCCTTTAGTAATAAATGTAATCTCTGAAGGCTGTGTTTTTTTGCTTCCAAGATGAAAAGAAAAATGCATTCAATAACTTGTATCACTCTAACTGTAACAATAAAGCGTAAAAACACAACATAGACACCAACACTAGTAAATTATGACCAGACAAGAAAAGTTCTGTATGATATAAAGGTTTAACAGAAAGAAGTCCACTTTACCTTTTGGTAGTGGCACAGTTATACAACACACTCGTGTGCGTGTCTCAGGGTTAACATGGAGAAAAAGTCCCGATTCACATCCCGATGTTGGAAATGCGTCCACTATATTACCAGGAAGAATCTAATTACAAAACAGAAAACAAGAACTAAATTTATATTTGCACAAAACATATGCCACCGAATTACAAACAAAATAACCCAAATCCAAAAAGTTAAAAAAGTTACGGAATTTTGCAAAACTCTAATGGTCACTGTGGCGTTGCCCGACCCAAAATTAAATTAGAACCATGTGTTATCAAGCAAGTCGGACAAGCCACTGTTTATTGTTACACATGACCGCAGGCTAACACCATCCCTTACGTAAGTTGCCATAATTAAGAGAGGAAGCTGACCAAAAGCCTGTCAGAAGTGTAATTAGCACCTTGGACTGGAAGGATGTTTTGTACATCAAAGAAGCTGCCAGAAGGAGTGGGCGTGCCTTATCTTCTGGATACGCTGACGAACTGCTAGATTGAATAAGTCGTGGATAGGGCCCCAGCGCTACCCAATCAGAATCGAGATAGGGGTGGGACTCTGATTCATTTTAAAATATAATATCTTTAACCGACCGGCTAGCTTTAGTTCTCGATCATCCGTTAGAGGAGGATTGTCTAAAGAATTGGAACTCTGGCGGCCATACGTTAATTGGCGGAAAAACCTTAGGACAGAATTCTAAGTGTAGCTTTTAAAAAGGAAGCTTCGAGGGACAGACTAGTGAGTGGTCCCAGTGTCTCCGTTATAGACGGAAGGAAAAGAAGGAAAAAGGGAAATCTGGAGGGAAGTTCGGGGAACAGACCAGGGAAAGTGGTCCCAATAGTAGTGATAAAGAACGGAAGGAAAGTGAAGGGAGGAGAGAAGTCGGGAGAGGTGGAAACCAGGAGGAGTGGGAGGATAGAATAAATAGATGAGTACAACCAAAGGCCAGGTGGAAAATAGAACTCACACTGAAAATCATAAGATGAAATAGGCTATCACTTAAAGGACGAGTGATTGTGTGACATTTAAATTTATAGGCTTCATTAAATTGTTATTGTTGAATTTCATCTTCGTGTTATATATTTATATGTATATAATTTAACTGTCGGCAGTGCTGACTGGGGGCTCAGAGCCGTATACCTATTTGGTCTTTAATTTAAATTTAAATTCACGAGCCAGGTGGAACTTTCAGAATATTTTAATCAATACTTTGGAAGTACCCCACCCCAACCTTCCCAGAACGCCAGTCACTATACGCATACAAACATAAATATCAAAATTTGTCAACCTAGAGTAAAATCTGCTTTGAACACTTTACCTCTCATTATTTATTTTAGATGCCCTACCATATTCCAGCTGAGGTCTATTGCTAGGATTTTAAAACTAGGAGTCCAGGACTCCCATTTTGGTAAAAATGGGAGTCCTGCCAGCAAAATTTGCAGTCCCAGAAAATGCTGAACATTGCAGATTAGTCCATATATGGCATATTATTATGCACATGGCTTTGAAAAGATGTAATGTTTATTCATCCGGCAATGGAAATGAAATACATTACTTTGGAATCTTCCTGTTGGCATTTTAGCCAAAAATTGAATTTTCAACCAAAAAAAAAGCAAGTGATCTAACGTTTACAGAACTGACGTATTATGTAGAATTACCAAACCCGCCGAATAGGCTGAAACAGTTGTACATGTCAGTGTTATAAAGAATGTGGAATTTAAACTCAATGACAACCAAAAATTCTTCTAATCTGCAAAGTTCAACATTTTCTGGGATGGGACTACAACTTTTGCTGGTAGGACTCCTATTTTTACCAATATGGGCATCCTGGACTCCTAGTTTTAAAATCCTAGTGAGACCTCTGACTGTCAATCAAATCAAAGAAAGTTTATACATCTATTTATGACTTTAGCTACTCAAACTGCTGACATAATTGAAATGATAATTGAAAAGTAGATATCAGCCATTTTACAATTCTTCCAGAATGTATTCCTTATTTCAGCGTTAATACTTGCATGATATAAAATCAGCAATGCTGTAAACAGGACTTTGATGAAGGCCTTCAAATGATCATTCAGCTGTGATGAAGTGCACATGACCTGAAATTAAACATTATTCTTACTAGTTGGAAAAACATTATTAAAACAACAAAGAACTAGATTTTTTGTAAGTAAATTAGTATGACTTCCAATACAGAATAAAAATTAAATAATGCAGACAAATTTTAAAAGCTGCTATAATGGAATAAAAATCCAATACACATACCTACTACATGTATATTTGATTTGTCTACAACCTGTATTTTTAATGTCAAAAGTTACACAAATTACAGTTTTTGAAAATAATATTATATTTAAACAGTTTATCTGGGCAATGGTTTTGATTTTTCAGTAATTTTGGTAATGTATTTCATATCAAGACTAAAATTCAACTCCATTCAGCAGAATGCACTTTCATTTTACATGCTTTGTGGCTATTATTTAATTAGCCTTCAAATATATGAAACAATAGTCTATACCAAGACTGGTAGGGGACCAGGAAAAAGTACAGTCATGAATGGTGCCCTATCAGTCATGTACAAAAAAAGTAAAGAAGGGAGAACAGCATGCTGCTCTACATCAAGTACTACCATAGTAACAATCATCACATTGACATCGCGGTCACATGGAGGGTTTCCTGGTCTAGTTGGCAGAAGAACCATATTTATTGACAAACTATTCAATCAAAAATCAAAAGCTTTCCTTTAAAGTCAATAAAACTTGTTCTAAAATCTAAACCAATACTTATTTTCAAGTTGTCTATGTTCCTCCATCAGATTTCATCTCTAACTTACTATCATGTGCACTTAGAATAAATGTCTTTTAAAAAGGGATATTTTAATGCTAGAACTCTTAATGTCAATCATTAGAACTCATGCCAATCATTAGAACTCATAATGCCAATCATTAAAACTCATATCAATCATTAGAACTTATGACAATTATTATCCTTCTCAAAATTTATATTCATATTAAAGGTGTCTTATGATTGCAAACAAAAAGCATTTGTATTGCTGTATGTAAAGATTTTACTGATACAGCCCTTGGACCTATGAACTAGTCCGCTTATAGCCCTCATGGTTATTTGACTTGCCAATGGAAATACATCTAGAACTAACAGTCGAAAGCATTGAAAAAAGTTTGGAATAAAATTAATAACATCAAGACTGGCTACCATTCCACAAACCATGATATACAATGCGATAATAATTTTAGAAATAAAAAAAACCAAACTCAGGGAAATGAAAAGGGCCTTACATGGCTTAATAATCAAATCAAGGTACAAAGTTTGTATACACCACAGACTTTATCTGATTTTGTTTTTTATGGTTTAACGTCATTTTTCAGCACAATATATAGGCTATACATGGCAGCCAGTATAACGGGTGGAGGAAGAACCTGGAAAACCTCGGTAAGAACCACCAACCCACGAGAAGCTACTGGCAAGCTTTCTCACTTAACTACATTAGCCGAATCTTAGACTCAAACCCACGCAGACAGAGGTGAGGTGGCAGTGATCTGTAACGGACATCACTTCAGACCACTCGGGGCCCCAACTTTATTTGTAACCAATGTGGAAACACAAGCCACACTCCAAACAAATTCCAATACAATTTAGAGGAAACCCAAGCAGCGACAAGCAAAAAGAATAAAGACCAAAACAAACAAACCTACATGGCAATGATAGAAATCTTCCCAAAAACAAAACACAAGGAAGAACAGATGAAACAACAACAATTACAACAGGGGAAAAAGCAGCATGACGAAAAGATGAAAAGCTCACAACAGCAATAAAAATAAGAACAAAAACAGTCAAGAGAAAGCAATCCCATCAAAACAAAAACAAGAACAAGAAACTGGGAAACAAAAACAACAACAGAGAAAACCAACAGCAACAATTAGGACAGAAAAAACATCAAACACAAAAAGAACCAAAAAGAACAGCAACAATATGAAAAACAGAAACAAGAGATTGGAAAACAGAAACAACAATAAGATGAGACTCAAGAACAGAAACAAACAATGGGAGAAAACACAAAGTAAGAAAATAAGAACAAGCAAGCACAAATGAACAATAAGCTGAGAAACATACAAGGAAAACAAAAACAGATAGAACAAAGACCTGGTCAAAATGATGAACAAGGAGACAAGCAGTGTAACATATTGAACATACAACAGCAACTAAGTAAAAAACAACAGAACCAACACAATCAGACTTGACAGAAGAACAGATAGATAGATAGATTAGTCCTACACGTAAGACCTGATGCTGATATTTATGTTTTGGGCATCAGGGTCTTACTGCCTAACGAACAGTGCTGTGTAATGTGTTTTGAACTCAATTGACAGGAGAATAAGACGTGAAATTTTCATGATTATCACATATTTGACAATAAATATCAACATTCATCCACATATTTAAGAGTTATTGATATAATTTGTTGTCTTGATCGTGATCGACTCAAAATCTGACATTAGCAAATGAACGCATTTTTATGTTCCTTTGACACACATTTCAATTTGTTGCAAAGCGATGGTGGCTGAGGAATGCCGAAGTAGGTTTCAACAAGGCCGTTTTAGTTTAATGAAACGAAAGTATCAAAATATCAAGTACTTAAACAGCAAGCAACATTTTGTTTCGTTCAAGAAACATTTTCTGATTGGAACCTACTTGAACATACTTCAGCATACCTAGACTACTGTCACATTTCAACAAATTCAAACGTATGTCAAGTGAACAAGAAAATGCATATGTTTGCAAGTGTCAGATATTGATTCCACCAGGATAAAAATAGCACAGTAAATATATTATTTAAACATAAATTAGTCGAAGAGTGTCGATATAGGTTGCCAAGTATGTGCGATATTCCTGAAATTTTGACTACTCATTCCGATGTCGTTGACATCGGAACAGACTAAACAAAGCCATTATTCGGATCAAGACATAGCACCTAAACAAAATCAAGATGTGCTATGTCTTACATGTAGGACTAATTAGATAGATATGTACCTATTAGACTACTGTACTATGAATGCCTATAATACACGATGAGCCAACTAGAAGTACTAGGAGACAAAAAGAAAATTACAACAGCAACACTTAAAGCAGCGCAAACAATCCGGACAGAAGAAATAAAAGTAGTAGACAGAGATAGATGCTGAACAATGGCACATAAAAGACAACAAAAAAAAAAAAAGAGAAAGAGCAAAACATAACTATTAGATGAAGATTGCCTTGAGTAGATAATCAACAAAAACAATATAATCCCCAGAAGATATACAAATAAACGATAAAAACACAAAATCATAAACCATAATATTGGGAACAATAAGGCAGGAGGGCTTCTATAACTGGTCCGTAAAGATCAAGCAAGAGAGAGAGAGCACCTGCTAAAAGAAAGAACATACAGGCCAAAGTATCATGAAGGTAAGCATCTTACTTATTATTCAGTAATTTAAAAAAACAGAATAGGACTCCAGGCTTTGTGCTGGTATGCAGAGAACTCGCCCCATGGAGAACTCGCCCTGGGAGAACTTGCTCCATGGAGAGCTCGCCCTGGGAGAACTCGCCCCAACGTATCTGGAGAAGTCGCCCCAGATCGGTTGGAGAAGTCACCCCACTTCGTATGGAGAAGTCGCCCCAAATCCCAGATAACCTTTTTATAGCAGAATTAAAACATCTTCAACGTGATTCATTTTTAGATTTATATTTAAACTCTATCACAAAAAAAACAAACAATATTATAGTAATATTTCTAAGACGAAATTCAGTTTGTATATAATCTAATGAATGACGACAGTATAGTGATTAAAAAGGATGACTAGTCAAACACTAATATTATTATGAATCAACAAGATTATTTTTAATAAGTTGAAGGTCAATTAAATGATGAAAACTACTACAAACATATTGGCGAAGATCCATCAATGGAAATTAAATTTTAAAAAATCAACATGCATTAATGCGATGGTAAAATAAATAATTCCGTATACGAGGAATTTGATACTTTATCTCTTAACATGCGTACACTTCAATTCTAGATGTTTCCCAAAACTCATAATGATACAACAACTTTCATTAAAAAGTTGAAGTCTATTCCACAGCTAGGATTTCAATCCTGGTATTATTAGATGTAACATCACTATATATCAACTTTCCGCATGCAGTTGGTATTGAAGAGTGTAAAAATTTTCTTGATTACAATCCTAATAATAGCCCACTATCTTGTGAAGATATTTTTATAATATTAAAACTTCTCTTGGAAAATAATTATTTTCAATTTAATAATACGAAATACATATACATAATGTTTACGGCAATGTGTATTAATATGGCTCCTTCATACGCATTCCTTTCATGGGTAAATTTGAAAAGGACTTTCTTCAAAACGAAAAGTTTAACCCATCTCTTTGGTTCAGATTTTTTTTTTCGATGACATATTTATTGCTGGAAGCAGTAAACCGAAGAAATGTAAAATTTTATTGATCGCCTAAATCATTTTTACCCGACAATTAAATTTACTTATACTGCATCTAGTACGCATGTTTCATTTTCAGATGTAAATGTGATATAAAATATTGATAACACTATCTCTGCAAATATTCATATCAAGGAAATTAATATCCACCAATATGTGGAATAATCTTCATGTCATCCCATGTCATGTAAAAACGGTACCACATAGCCAGTCGAAAATAAACCAACGTATTATTTCAGATGATTGTCAATTACAAAATTTGTTGAATAAATTCCAGACATATTTACAAAACAGAAATTATCCTACACATATAATTGATTCTGTGCTGAACAAAGCCAGTAATATTACTCAACATTGGGCTTTAAACAAAGCAGTATGTACAATAGAGAGAGAGAGAGAGATGTAATTCCTTTCAAAATACAATCGAATCCTTCATTATCTAATCTACGTCGTATAATTAATAGCTTTTAGTCTCCTAAATTTATCAAATAAATTTATCAAGTTACCAGCGTAAAAACACTTTACAAAAATAAATCAATTATCGCTTAAAGAAGGCCCAAGAATTTGCAAGATTTTATTTATTAGTACTAAACAGACAGAAAAGAAAAAGAAAAAAGAACATTTTCGTCATCTAAATGTAACATACACCGGTGCTCTTTATGTGCAAATATCAGAGAAACTACTATGAATAATCATCGCTTTCATATATAAAATTATAGAGATCCTCAGTTTTCATATAATAAAATAAGTTCTCCGTTTACTTTAAAACATTTCGTACATGAAGACGCATAAATTAAATGCAAAATTATTAAACCGTTCATTTTGTTAAGAGTTGACTTATTTTTTAAACTATTTTCAATGGAATTTAAAAACAACAATAAATAAAGCCTTGACAAACATGTGGCAAAATCTCAGAATTATTATATATTATCCTTGGGGCGACTTCTCCAGGCAAAGTGGGGCGAGTTCTCCAACCACTATGGGGCAACTTCTCCTGACACCTGGGACAAGATCTCCCAGGGCGAGTATTCCTTTGTGTTATTACATCATCCCACACCCTAGACATTGTCTGCAGTAGCAATACCAATCGAGATACTCTGGCCAGGCAAGGTCATGGTTGGCCCTATGCCCCGTATACTCCTAACGCCGCCTCTGTTGATTTGTAATGTCTTATTTTCACCAGAGCATTTGCAAGGGTGTCGCACACACCCACAAATGCGTCAAAATAGGTAACGAAATACGCTCCCTTAAACTTTGGAAAGGAGGTCATCTAGTTTAAAAGAAGAGTCTGAGAAAATAAATCTTTGTCACTTGCTATCCATACTTTGCTAAATAATAAACGTTTCTAAAATAATGACAGATATCACAATGGTAGAAGTACATTTCTGAGTAAGTGTGTACAAAAGCGAGGAGTCCGGATACGGTCTAGTTTATACTATAACAGTTCAGCTTTGGGATGGTGGCAACGTAAATAGGCCTATCGGGTGAGATGTCTTAAAGTGTAGGATTACCTGCATCATATATTTTTTCACAGACCGTACCATTTTTTCTTTCTTCTAGCATTTAATTTGCACCTCACCGGCCGGTTACAGCCACTTGCCTTGCTCGTTAGGCATACAACCAGTGAACCACGGCCAAACTTGACAGGTTCCGGTGTTTGTTTACTTGTAAAATAATGGCTAACGCAAATTCGTATTAAACAAAACACATTATTTTAGATAAATCTGTTAATCAATCATAATACTTATTATATATGTTATGATAATCGTTAAAAGTTTTATCTTAAGAAAATATATATATTTTTTAAATAATTTAATTTCGGAATATTTTGTTTCGGAATTAAATGCGTTTGCTGTGGAATAAAATGGGTAGCCTAATTATGGCAAATTTAGGTCTTGGATAATGATATCTCATTCATTTGTATGATTAATCAAAACTGGAATACGGTATTTTAATAAAATGTTGTGTTGTAGGGTGGTTTTTTTTCTCCCTCAAATATAAGCTAAATATGGTAATTAAATATCAACAACGGTGATAATGTGAGTATTGTAATATATCTACGCACCCAATATTGATATGACTCACTTGATATCAAGTAACGATCACGAAGCCCAGCCTGTTTAAAATCATATCTCCATCGTCAAACATGCAGCATACGTAAATACAAACATACATCTTCTGTACAGTCTGTTGTTCCAGTCAAATACTGCAAATATCCGGTCACAAATGCAGTGCAGTAAATGTATTAATTTATGCATCCAGTAGTCCTATTTCACATGAAAATCGCGACAATGTAATGTATAGTTTTGAATGGGACATTCTTGGGTAAACATGTACTCTAGGATTACATTGTACCGTATCTAACAATGTGGCATCACATCACATTGATCATTCTGTTTTGTAAAATGATTTTGTCGTTACAAAATGTTCTGTTGATTCGGATGGAAGCTTTTTCTTTGATTTATAGTTTGTATAAAAGAAAAATCTAAATTTATTTGTTCAACTTTGTGACCATAATTTACGCACAACAAATGAAAGGTGCACCGGCTGTCAAAATAAACGATATTATTCGTTCTTCTTTCTATCTAAATAATCTCCTCTGAAATAAATACTATGTGACAAAAATAATCACAAATGGGTCATGATTTAATATTAAATGTATTCAACCCGTTTCATAAATTCAATATTAAATCGTTGCCCATTTGAGATCTTCTATACCTACCATGTAATAAAGTGGAGATCTGATTTGAATCAGATTATCAAGCAGCCATTATGAATCACCTACCGATCATCAGCATATATCTATCTATAAGTACATTGACTCAGTCGCACTTGACTATTAAAGATAAAATAAAGATGGAAGTGATAAGACAGTCAGAAGAGTAATTATAGGAAAAGCAGAAATAAGTAAAAGAGTGTCAGTGTACATTTTCGTCCCTTCATACTCAAACCAATCCGGCTACCGTAGCGGCAATGAGATATGGAAACCTCAACCGGCACAGCCCTGAGAATCACTAGGTCTTACTTGTAGCTGTCATGACTTGTTCGTTAAAATGTGATTCTGGAAAACTCCTGCTTGTGAGATACCAAGTCGGGAGCTTCTGCAAGTGTTGATGGTGATTTGTTCCAAGTTCCTTTTGTATTTGGGAAGAAGCTGAACTTCAAACAATTTGTCGATGCTGACTTTAATTGGAACTTTTTCTGGTGGTTTGACCTGGTTTGTCTCTATGCCAGGGCCAGGTATTTGTCAGCTGATATTTCCACTAGGTTATTCGCAATATTGTACATCATGGTCAGCTCCCACTGGAGATGGTTCAGCATTGCATTGACAATGCTAGTGTTACGATATGTATTTATGGTGAATCTAGCAGCTCTCCTCTGAAATATCTCTATCTTATTTATAAGATCTTTATTATGTGGGTTCCACACAGTCGAGTAATACTCAAGACCTGGTCGGTCCAGAGTGAAATATGCCGCACGTTTTACTTCATTGTTTATTAGGAGATTGCGGCGCAGGAAACCAAGGTTACTGTTTCCTTTTTTACTATCTTGTCTATGTGTCTTTTCCAAGAGAGGTCTCTAGACAATTCAACCCCGATATATTTTGTTGCTTGCTCATTGAATAACTTGTGCCCCTTAAGAGTGTATTCGGACAAGATTGGTGAATTTTTTCCCTGTAAACTCTTAGGATGCTGCATTTTCTGGGTGGAATGAGTTCGAGGTGGATGCGGAGAAACAAGGAAATGCTTCTGACCACGATTTCGAAGCCATGGTTTTCAGAAGATGCTTCAAACTAATCGTTTCGAAGCCATGGATTTCAGAAGATGCTTGGAACTAATCGTTTCGAATTCATGCTTTTCAGAAGATGCTTCGAACTAATCGTTTTGTTTTGTCCAGTTTCGAAGCCATGCTTTTCAGAAGATGCTTCGAACTAATCGTTTTGTTTTGTCCTCAGTTTCGAAGCCATGGTTTTCAGAAGATGCTTCGAACTAATTGTTTTGTTTCCAGATGACTGAAATTATCATTTTGGTTGGTTTAAGGCAAAATATGTCCTTAAACTGGCAAATCTTACTTCGTATTGGTTGCAACAGATGTACAGTGTGTAGTAATCTATCAATTTACGAAGCTCTTTCAAATTTATTTTTATAGCTGATGAGTTTGATACAGGCGTGTGGAAACTTTACAAGTACTTTATGTAAGCACGTTTTTCAGTAACATTAAAAGCATTCCTTACTCCGATACGTTTCAAAGACAGTTAAAGCGAGGGCTATGTATGATGATGAATGTGTACCAAAACTGAGGAGGAAATGTCTTTTGATAAGTTGTTATTACAGAAAATGTTCGATAAATTTGATAAGAAATAAGTGTGAAGATACCAGGTTATAGATAGGAAGATGGTTTCGTTGTTCATTGATATAAAAATTAGTGGAGACATTTTGAGGTTAGACCTTAACTTTGCTGTGGAAGATACCAAAGTCGCGAACTTAGAATAACTTTATTGAAGAAAACCTGAATTTAGAGAGGAAATGAAAACACCTGCAGAATAACAGTTGCCATGAGCAACAAAACTACAAGGTAACAGTCAGCGAGAGTTAAATTCTAAAATATGAACAGAAAGAGGGTGACTGGCCAAGGAAGTGTATGCCATTCTAAAATATGAACAAAATTGGGATATTTTTTTAAATACAAAAAAACATAAACGCCGAAATTTTTTGGTTTGTGTTGTGCTAGTAGTAATATGGGGCGATCTAGCGTCAAGGGAAAATCCAGTCAAGAAGATCGTGGGCCTGTCTAGCGTCAAAGCATGGTGGGCCTGTCTAGCGTCAAAGGGAATTTAACATGGTGGGCCTATCTGGCGTCAAGGGGAATTTAACATGGGAACTATTTGGGCCTATAGAGCGTCACGGGAAATTTAACATGGGGAATATTATTTTTATTTGGAACTGTCTAGCGACAAGGGAAATGGAGGCAAAGAAAGCAAATATCTTTCCGAGGTATATGAGTGGCCCTGAAAAGGGCCTTTAGGTACTTCTTTTATTTTCTTCCGTTGTTCCACCACCTTTTGATTTTACCAGCGATTCTCTTTTTCTTCTTCTTTTCGTCCTCTGGAATCCAGTCAGGATGTCCCTCAGCTCTAAACTTTTCCTGAACTTTGATCTATCTCTCATTTAGTTGATCAAAGTCCTCTTTCTTCTTTTTGTTGTATTGTTCTTTTCTCTCCTTTGTCCAGTTATCTTTAATCTTGATCACCTCTTCTTCCATCACTTTTCTCATCATTGCTTCCGCTTTCTTTAGTCGGTCTAGTCTCCGCTTCACTGATTTTCATTTTATCAAATTTAATGTTTCTTCTAGAAAGCACCTGACTTTGATGACATTATCAAGTGCCTCCTTCAAGCTCCCTACTCTTACATATTTTGTTGTAATAAGTCTTCTTAATTTCTTGGCTTCCTCCTCTGTCTTACCTTCTAACAAATCTCTCGCTTATTTAAAATTGGCTACAAAGTCCAGGCTACACTGAAATTCTTTCTCAAGCCTTTCGAAAACCAGCTGTGTCGGAGTTGGTTGAACATGTCGATGGCCATCTCGTGGAATTTATTTATTTTATATGAATTAAGGTCGCATGCGCAACTATGTGCTTTCGCGACCACTTAATGCCCAAGGGTCGGGCTATTTAATTGGTCGGGACCAAAGGTAACTTTGACTACACTAGGCTGTGTTGTCGCAGTGTCCCCGGCACACGCGTTAAATGGCAGCCTCGCCTTAGAGTAACATGTCGGGTCACGGCAAAGCAGGAAGGCAGAAAAAATACCAATAATGTGTAAGCCACCTGTGAAATTATATCAAATAGCAGCAGAGAGGGTGAATCCTACAACGTTTTTAGACAAAATTTGATTGAAATCCTAAAACGAGCCGTCTTATAATCTTATTTTAACCAAAAAAAGGCGAACCCTACAACGTTTTCAGACAAAAAATTGATTGAAATCTCCCTATGAAATCATTTTAACTGAAAAAATGAAAACGATTTTTTAATTAATTTTGGTCGCAACTTGTTGTCATCCACCCTCTCTGCTGCTATGGGTTAATAAAAATAATAAAATGATTTTAACCGAATATTTGATCAAGTCCGATACGATATCGTGTCCGAGGATCATGTAGATTTATTGTTGCGAATCCGTGTGGTTTTGACTGAGCATGACTAAAGAAATCTCGAAATTGATTGAAGTCCATATCAGAACACCATGTCTGCCAAATATTTCTAAGAGTATGAGTATCAACTCCGTTGAATACAGACAATAAATTGCAGTTATCTCTGATGACTTTTGGAACCTGAGTGTAGCGTTGAGTGACATATATCACGTCAGTGTTTTTGTGACGCCCACGGGAAAATATTCTAGCAGGATTTTTTTGTTTATCCAACATTATATCGTTGTATACGACTAAATTGTTAATATCTCCATCAATATCATCAATGCTCGGTGCTTCATCGATATCGGTTATAAAATCAATGGCGTTCTCACCCTTAATTTCTGATGCATTCTCGTTAAAATCTTTTAGCACTTCATAACATCGTTGATCATCTACGCTAGGGGCAATTAAATACAACTTATCCCACTTCATCCATCTCATTATTAAATTGAGCAACAATTGCGTTTTACCGGATCCAGATGGCCCGATTATAATCATCCGGATAGAGTTTGGTAGCGCTGCATGATGCTTAATTGGTTCTCTTGTTTTAGTCGCTGAAAAATCAATTATATCCATATTTCTATACATAAATTATGGATCTATATTGTGTGAAGTGTAAAACGCGTACTGGCACAGATGACTTGACGACGATTACAACTAAAAATAACCGATCAGCGCTTTCTGGTAAATGCGTGCAATGTGGTACAAAGAAATTTAGATTTGTGTCTATGAGATCTGATTTAAAAAAAAACGAGGAGGTGATATCGCAGCCAAATTGGCAAAGCTCCCTGGAACCCTATGGGCAAAGTACCCCGGAGAAAAGCACCTTCCAGGATATAGCTACTGTGGACCGGGAACCAGACTTGATATCAGACTCAATAATCAAAATCAACCCAACCCCGGTGAAGAACCAATAAACGCCATTGATAAGGCCTGTCACCTTCATGATGTTGCTAATAAAAGCAGCAATCTGCAACACAGGCATCTAGCAGATGTGAAATTAATTCATGCGTTAAATGATATTCCTGATAAATCCTTCAAAGAAAAATTGTCTTCATTTTTGATAAAATCGGCTATGAAAAGTAAATTGATGTTAGGTGCTGGTAATTAATAATATGGAATCAATTTATTATTCTCCGAGGGGATACTGGAGGGGTAACGCTGCAATCAATAAACTCGCTAGAGCTGCAAAAGTGAAAAAAACCACTGCGGCTCATTGGTTATCCAAACAGGCACTATGGCAAATTTATCTACCACCGCCTAAACAAATTCAATTCTCGCATTTTGATGTGACCGCTCCTAATGAAGTTCATCAGGCTGATATATTATTTCTGCCACATGATCGTGGTTACAAATATGCGTTAACCGTAGTTGATGTTGCGAGTCGATACAAAGAAGCAGAACCGCTGAAAACAAAATCAGCCACTGAAGTCGCTTCTGCATTTGAAAGGATTTATCGACGAGGTCCTCTGCACTGGCCAAATCTATTGCGGGTTGATCCTGGCAAGGTATTTCAGGGTGTAGTGTTATCTACAATGAAACATCATAATGTCACCATACGACGAGGGCATACTGCGCTACATCGCGATCAGGCCATTGTAGAACGATTTAATCGGACGATTGCTGAGCGGTTATTTGGATATCAATACGCAAAAGAATTCATTCAAGAAAAGCGATCCAGTGAATGGGTTAAAAGATTACCATCTGTGATTACTGCACTGAATAACGAGATTACTAGAACAATCAACATGAAACCTATTAACGCGATTAAAAAGAAGTCAATACCCGTACAACCACAAAAAGATTTCAAAGAACCAATTCTTGGTAGTAATGTCATTGTGAGGTACTTATACGAACCAGGAGAGCTTGAAGGGGGTAGAAAAAGGGCTGCTGATCCTATTTGGAGCGTCACTACGCATAAGATATCTAGTATAACACGATCAACTGGTAGACCTCCAGTCTATAAACTGGATTCAACTGCCCCTCAACGAGGATTTACTCGACAACAACTACAAGTGATTCCCGAGGATACTCAATTGCCACCGCATGGTCTTAACTAGCACCGTTGCGTCTATTGCACTCAAGACAAGTCAACATCACATTGTTTCTGACATGACCGAGACTGTTATTTTTTCTGTCTACGGTGAATTGGCGAGGATCCTTATCCGAATACTGCCAACGCATTATACAATTGCAACTCGCGCAGTGATTATTCTGTTGTTTCTTCAAAGTGATTATTAGTTCAGCATCAATATCAAATTCTCGTTGTTTTTTTTTGTCCTGTTGTTTGTAACCGGAGAGTTTTTTATTAATGATGCTAACATCAATATCACTTATTGTTGTGTCATTATCATCGAAAACAACTCTTCGAAGTTGATTTATGTTTCGTACTCTGGATACTGCGAGATAGACTAAATTCGACCATTCGATGTGATTATCCACCATCCAAACAATTGTATTCGATATAGTCAATCCCTGTGAAGAGTGTATTGTTGCTGCGTATCCTAGCGTCCACGGGGATTTATTAGCACGCAATGCATCTTCAACGACATTGATATCAACCAGCACAATATCATTTAATACCAGAATTTGTTTTTCATTCTGTCCTGGAATATCAACTTCAATGTTTTGTTTTCGTGTATCCGATGGCCTATAACAAAGGGGTACTGGAAGCGTTGCAAATTTTTCTTTATGCAATTCAAATAACTTCATCTGAAGTGTATCCCTGACTATTTTTCTACTTGCAATGATCAAATCGTTTGGTCTCCACGCTTCCCAGAAATCATTCATTGGGGTTTCTGAAATCACTTCACGCGCTATTTCGCATTGGATTCTATCCGGTTGTAATCTAATTAGCGCTTTGAACTCGCGTAATCGTTCATCAAGTGATCTATAATCAGTGGTGATTTCTTCATAGTAGTCTACAAAACCCTTTAGCCATTCATGTGGAGATGCACCGACAAATGGTGGTGGTTGGCCGTGATCCCCGCACATGACGACTTTTGTGTTTTTGTTTAACAACCACTCAAGAAATGTTTTTAATACATCTAATGACACTGTGCATATTTCATCCCAAATTATGATTTCAGGAATGAATTTATCACCCATACGCTCAGGAGTCCATTTGTCACCTTTCCATCGAAAAAAACTGTGATAAGTGCAAGCATTTACCCCTCGTTGTATCATCTCTCTGGCGAGTCTATGAGTCGGTGTTAGCACAATCATGTTAGAAACGCTAGCGTTTCCACGACGAAATAATTCAATTGCACGAGTTGTCTTTCCTGACCCACCACAACCGTTTAAATAAACTGTCTTGTATCTACATATTGGATCAGATACCGGTGGTGCATTAGAAAATTCTGATTGAATTTCAATACGGTTACAACAAAGATATTTATCATCCATGGCAACGTCTGCGGATTCACAATACTCATGTAGCATCTCCCTTTTAAATCGCCAACGCCCCCAATTTTCTTCGGGATCTGTGAATGCCGCTACAGCTGATTTGTACTTATTGTGTATATACATCGAATCAGTGGCCACTCTAACCGCGGTATTAGGAAATCTATTTATCATCGAAAATAGATTAATAGAAGCATAGGCTAGCATTGAACTTCTCAAATGTGAGTACTGGGAATTATATCCATCACAGTAGGTAACAACCGTACCTAATTTCTCACCATTGGATAGAAAAGCATCCTTACGGGATACAAGTTTTCCCTGTTTCATTAAATCCGCTACAATAAAATCGTATTCAGCGACATCTATGATCAACCGCGAAGAGTATTTTGCGTTATCGTACCGTCCACCCTGGGTAAATTTACCGATTATTCTTCTTCCGAGATCTTTTGCTTGTTCTTTTTTAATTTCAAATAACTTCTTAGACCAATTTATGATTTCTTCTTCACTGAAATCTGGAAACTGTTTTCGTAGTTCGTTGATTATTCTATCTAGATCGGGTTGTGGTAGCCAAACTTCTTTCTGAGCTCGATAGCATATAATAGCCTCGGAAACAGTCAACGATATTAGCATACCACAATCAATCATATATCTCAATAGCACTATTGGCATCCAGTGTTTTTCAGATAGGTGTCTACCGAGCCAAACATAACTACACGGATGTAACCCTGTAGCTAATTCGAATGATATCACACGAGCGAATCCGGTTAAATCAAAATCAGGCAATGGTCCATTAATCGCAACACGAGTCATTTCATGCGTGGGGTGTCCAAATCGTTTGAAGTACTCAGCGCATTCCCCATACCCGAGAAAACTTCCGGGATAACACGCGGATATATCAATTGAAATCATACCATCACGTGAGTATTTCGTATTCCACAGTCCTCCATGACCAAATTCGACGCAACTCAATTTAACATCCTCGAGAAAATCACTTCGTGTTGGACGCCATGAGTTTTTTTCTCTTGCGAAGTGAGCTACCACTGATGGAATAGTAAAACTATCCGTGAGTAGTTTTTCATGGGAATTCTCCGGTGAAAAATCACTAGCGATTTTTCTCATTCTGTTATCTAATTCTTCAATGCGATATAATTCACCATTTGGTTTTACAAATTGATCGAATTCTTCATCACTTCTAAGTAACCACACTGACACAGGATCATCCTTACACAATGCATGAATAGCATCGAATAACTTCTCTTCATAGAAAACATCCCCGACGAACTCCTTAGGGATATATTTCACGGTTCGTTCTCGTGGAAATATTGTTACCGCAGGTGTCCACGCGTGTTTGTTATGATCAATAATCTGTATTGGCGCTCCATTTTTGTTATATTTCGGTTCGTATAAAACCTCTCCGGTTATCGTCATAACTGTTATTGGAAATCTTAATGATGTTTCTAATTTAGCTATATCAGAAATCTTTGCACCATGCTGTTTCACTGTCAGTTCCCACTCGGTTATTTTCCTACGTCGCAGATCAGTTAGTTTATTTCCTCTGGATGCATTTCTGAAGTGTTCTATTATTCGTTCTGCTACACAATTAAGCCCTGACGAATATTTCATAGGAGCTAGTTTTGCGATATCGGGTTTATCATTTAACGGATATATCCCATAAACCATTGCTGTTACGGGATAAGATCTTTCGTAGTATGGTTTATCAATGCCGGTTAGAATCCCTGGTTTGGAATCTCTACTCACAATGACAGCTTTTTTATTCTTGAGGATTGGTTCAAATTTATCCTTAATAATCCATTTGCCATCGACTTCGATAATGAATTTGATTCGGAAAAAATGCCGTTTTTCCCCAACACGTGAAATTATTACTGCTGCTTTTTCATCAGTCATGGTAGCATCAACAACACCATCAATTCGAAATGTTGACCAACAATAAGATGCTCCATCACGCTTGAATTCATTAAAACAATCTCTGATTTTACTAATCATGGCTTTATCAAGAATTGTATTCTTTGGTGTATTAGAAACTATATCGAGATTGAATTGAGCATCTTTCCAGGGTAATCTCTTGGACGTTTTTTTGGTTTATCGAGATTAAATCTAGGACTAATTTTCAATAATCTCTTAAACTCTTTCATGTTTCCGTCTATTGGACGTTTTTTGGGTTTATCGAGATTAAATCTAGGATTGATTTTGTTACGTTTTTTGGGTCTATCGAGATTAAATCTAGGATTGATTTTTAATAATCTCTTAAACTCATTCATGTTTCCGTCTATTGGACGTTTGTTACGTTTTTTGGGTTTATCGAGATTAAATCTAGGATTGATTTTTAATAATCTCTTAAACTCTTTCATGTTTCCGTCTATTGGACGTTTTTTTGGGTCTATCGAGATTAAATCTAGGATTGATTTTTAATAATCTCTTAAACTCCTTATCAGCATTGAATTCAGCATTTTTCGAAGGCGTTTTCCTTAATTCCTTCATGCTATAATTGAAACAAGCATTTAAATGAAAGATTTTTATATAATGAATCACTGCAAGTGGCTTATGATTGGATCAATAACCCCGTGTAACAAATCATGCAGAAATGAGTTCTGTGGGTATCATATGCAAAGCTTTCGTCGTGGAAGCCTTGGTCCGTTACCTTGTATTCTATGTGGAGTTGGGGTCAGGGGAAAATCTCAGTTGTGTCTAAATTGCGGTGGTAAGCGATACAGGGAGTTGAAGCGATATTATGATAAAAGAATAAAAAATGGACAATCAATCAGAAATTTTGACCCTGAAAGGTCCTTGACCCTGACAGCATCAATGATAAAATCATAAGAACCCCTCAAGACTACATTGAAAGATTCATTATTGAACCAAACGATGAATTAGACAAACAATAGTATAATATATAAATGAACCAAGAGTTCAGACAACACCCTGTGATCACAAATTATGAAGCATCCAGTGATGGTGTTGTAAGAAACCGCAGACTGAAGAAACCAGTTGGGTGGGATAATGGTATGGGGTATTTGATGTTTGGTGCTGGAAAGAAGAAATATTACTGCCATCGTTTCGTGTATGAATGTTTCAATGGATTGATCGAGGATGATTTTGTTATTGATCATATCGATTCTAATCCGAAAAACAATTCTTTATCAAATCTGCAGGCTATCACACAAAGTGAAAATTCCGAACGAGGGGGGACTGGGAAATACTCGAAAAAAGCGAGACCTGTGAAATCTTTGAATACGATAACTAACGAAGAAAACATATTTCAATCAATGAATGAAGCCAGTAGGCACTTCGATATTTGTATATCCTCAGTACGATTCGTTGCAGAGGGAATAACCAAGACGGCTATTTCAAAAAGGACGGGACAAAAAGTTCAATTTAGTTATGTCTGATGCGTCATATTTTTCATTTAGAAATATATAATTGTTATAGAATAATTAATTCTGAAAACATGAATAGCATTTTATCCGAGATTTCAAAATTGAAAAGTTGGGATATTGAACTATCAGATGGGTTAAATCCTGATCAAATCATGTCTGATTTTCAGGATATAGAATACGGAGTTAACAACAATAAATACATACTACCAAAGAAGTATGCGCTCATCAAAAGAATTCAGAATTCTATTAAGGACTCTCTCGCATTTTCCAGTGACGTAAGTGTGTTCGCTCCGTTGTATACCATCGTAGAACGAATACGAAAAGAATTGGGGTACGAATACGAATTGAAAAAGGAGGTTAATTCTAAAGTTAGAAACCTACGGGCGTTAATTCAAGAAAATGAACAATTTTGATTGACCAACCATTTATCATTATTTGATTGTGACCGTCCCTCATAGAGATTTTAATTTTTTTTAGCATTTTTTGATTAAAAATGTCAAAATCAGTGAATGAAAAATTGATGGCTGGTTGGTCCGGTATCAAATACACTAAAAAATTCAAAGTGGGAAACTATCAGTATTATTTATTTTTTATACAAGTATGATACTTTCCCCATCATTGATAGGATGAAATAACACTTCCATGACCATCCGATGGTGTTAGGTCGGATTGAAAATTTGTTTTGCAATTGAAAAATTGTTTCTGATTTCAAATAATGGTCAATGAAGCATTAACAACCCGATTGGCTCGTGAACGACTGGATGCAATCAGGAGATTTGTACCAATTCGTGACTCTGTACGGAATAAACTACAACAACGACAGAGTCTTCAGACTGATTTTGCTATGGGATCCGAAGAATTGTTTAAACCAGTAACCACAGCAACGAAAGGGATAGAGCGTGCTATACTGGGAGATGTTCCCGAGACGGGAAAATCTGTTATTGGTGAACTCGAAAAAATAGCAGCGAAAACTGAACAAACAAAACAAATGGAATCAAAAGAAATAGTAGATGATTTACGCGTGATATTTAACGAGGCGGGTTTAGCAGCGATTAATAAGACTGATTCAACAGAAATTCCTGCGCTTGTTGATACGACTTATAAAAACAGGAAAAATATGTTGAAACCAGAACATCATAAGTTTGTTAGAAATTTAGATCATTGGGCTGATATATTCTACAAAATCAAAACTGAAAAAACAGGTAGAATTAGGAAGAAGGATAACGCATCATATATTGAATATAGAAATGCGGTGGATATAGTGTATAATCAATACGAAGAGTTTAAACAACAACAAAAACCGCAAAAATTGCGAGGAAGGCGACAGCAACCTGCAAAGAAAATATCTTTTTCACCTAAAAAACAACTACCACCACCTGATCGAGATGGTGATGTTTCTGATTATTTCCAAGAAATTGATTTAGAAAAACTAGATGAAGCAACTGGTTATAGCGGAAGTGGATTGCAAAACGCTAGCGTTGGAAACTCTTCGAGGGAAAATCCTTGGATTTCATGTCCTGGTAGTGTTCTCAGTGATATATCACGATTAGAAGTTCTTGTAGGAGGGTTCCGAGCTGGAAATAACTCACCGGAAATAATTAATGAAGCATCTGATATCTGTAGACGATTATTTCAGGGTGGTATCATGGATATCAGCACATATCGAGATTTCATTGGCGAGTTAGTGGAAAGTGGGTATCACAGTGATTAATCACCGAGACTGAATAAAAACGCTAGCGTTTCCAAATGAAAAATGGTTTCTGATTTCAAATAATGATCATACACTACAATCATGATAAACCAACCCCCGTCTACGTAGTTAATTCACGGTTTCCAGTTTATAGAGCATACTACGGAGATGGTTTAGGCAATACCATTGCAGGGTTATTTGCGAGAATGGCTCCAAAAGTGATGCCGTTGGCTAAACAACTAGGAATGAAAGCAATTGAAGTTATTCGTGATAAGGGTATTAGTGCTGTTGGAGATTTTGCTGGAAAAGCGTTTTCAACTGCGAAGAATAAAATAACATCATTAGTGAGACGAAAAAAGAAACCGTTACCATTGCCATCTACAGCGGAAATGCCTGCAAGTGTTAGTAGAATTATAAATAACGCAGTAGACGAAAAATTAGCGTCGATGGCTTTAACTCCCGACCAAAGCAATATTGCAAATATGATAGCAGGAAGCGGCTTTAAAAAACTACGTCGATGAAAATCGTTTATGATTTCACGATTTAGACTCTGATAAATAGAATAAAATGTTCAAAAAATCACATGATCCGGCGTTTGATATAGACGCCCCAGTTGGCAAGGATGATTCTGTACGCGATTATCAATATTACGCCTATCATGCCATAGACTCAAATAGTCGAGCAAGACTTGAACTTCAAGTCCATGATACCAGTAAATACTTTTTGCCCTGTGAAGCGTTTATTGAAGTAGAAGGAGAACTTGTAACAGCTGATGATACTCCTGCTGTACCAGCACCGTATCCAGATGGTACTCAAGTCGGTTTTGTCAATAATGGTATTATGGCGTTATTTGAGAGTGCTAGATATCTCATTGATGGAAAAGAAATTGAGTCCATAGATCGCGATGTTGATATGGCTACAACAATAATCGGGTTAGCGAGATATTCCGATGATTATACAAGATCAGCAGGACCCTCTATGATGTTTGCAAAAGATGGTAAGAATACCGCTGGAGGAAATCCATTTGTTGTAAGACGACCAAAAAAACGTGATAATAGTGATGCTGATGTCGAGAATATGATTATAAACAACGACGTTAATTTCAATCTAGGAGCTGCAACACGAAACTCAATGTTGCAAGGAGCGCGTAAATCATTTTCATGCGCGATTCCACTGCATCACATATTTGGATTCTGTAGAAACGTCAGAAAAGTTATCTACGGGGCGAAGCATACAGTATCGCTTGTACGAAAGAGTGATGATAGTGACGCAATCTGGAGGATTCCAGCAGATGCTGCAAATCCAAATACTGATGCCGGTAAAGTCAGTTTAACAAAAATATCATTGTGGATGCCAGTGTTGACTCCAGCAATCACCGCAGAAGAACGATTACTATCATTTATGGACCAAGGAGGAAAGTCGTTGTTGAGTTGGCTAACCGTGAGTACAGATGTTAAACAATCAAATCTGAACGGGTTATTCACGTGGAATCTAGCATCAAAACAAGGCGTTGCTGCGCCACGTCATATATTTATTGCGTTACAGGATAACACACGAGTTGGCGATCAACGTTTCAGTCATATGATATTTGATCAATTAGGTGTGAAAGACGTCTCACTGAGAATAAACGGCCAGCAGGAACCATCCGAGGATATACAACTAAATTACACAGAAAATCATATTGCTCGCGTGTATCATCGTCTGTTGTCATTTATGGCACGCGATCAAAATGTTGATACTGGTTTGCAAATATCACAATTTGATTTTAAAAATCTGTATCCGATCTATTACTTTTCACTGGAACATCTTGATTTAACAAGACAATCTGTTGTTGATATACATTTTAGAGCTAATGTGTCTCGTGGTGCTATTGCTAATTATAGAGCAGTTGCTGTCATTCTCAGTGATAAATCAATGCTACTTGAAGGTGTTGGAGGAAGAATGAGAGTGGTAGATGCACCAGTGGAAAACATGTAATTGAAATTGTAAACGATTTAGAATCAATCAATTATGTATAACATGTCATATAGTACTATTAGTGTTGCGTTAACTCCCGGTCAATTAAAAAAATTGCAATCGGAATCAGCTAAAAAATGTGGAACCACAATCACGTTGAAACCCAACCAAATGACTGGTGGTGCAAATAAATTATCACTGACAACTCGTCAAATAAAACATTTCAATGATGCACTTGCAGCCAAAAAAGGTGTTCAGATTACTCTTTCTGCGGCTGCTATCAAAAATATGATTAAAACAGGCGGTATATTTCCGTTGTTAGCTGCGATTCCAGCATTGATTGCAGCAGCAGCCCCAGCGGTGGCTAAAGCGGCAGCGTTAGGAGCCGTTGGTACTGCAGCAGGAATGGCACTAAAGAAGGCAACTGGGAAAGGATATAAAAAAAGGGAAAGGGTCTAAGACTACCAGGAACCCCGTATTCGTGGTACAGCGGAAAGGGTCTAAGACTACCAGGAACCCCGTATTCGTGGTACAGCGGAAAGGGTCTAAGACTACCAGGAACGATTTATTAATTCAGGAACCTATGGTTCCCAAATCTTCGATGGTTCCTATGTCCAATTTTGATTTAATGGATGCTGCTAAAAAACTAGCGATTAAAAACTTCAGAGGTGTCTTTATGAAAGATCAATTACCACATCAACCAAACAGCGTTGAAACCGGAATCATTAATTTAGATAACAGCACCGGACCTGGAACTCACTGGGTTGCATACGCTATTGATCCACGTGGGATTGTCTATTTTGATTCATATGGATTAGCCCCACCAAAAGAGTTTATGCGGTATATAAAAACCCTTCCAATGAAGACTTGGTATTCTACGCTACCAACACAAACGATGATTGACCCACCAATATGCGGCAGCGAAGTATTAAATGTCCTTGACGCTATTTCTAACTCCTTGAGTAACCCAAGCGGAAAACCACCACATGTTGTCGTTAATGAATACACTAGTAATCGCTGGAAATCGAAACGATTTTAGAGAGAGAAAGAGTTTTACAATAACATGATTGATATTTGGGGAGATCTTTGAAACCCAAACCCGATGGCACTGCACCACCTGATTCTGTCAAGGATATAAAAAAAATAATTGAAGATGAAATCGCTGAGACGTTGAACTTAAGAAATGTTGATCCTAATGAAATAGTTGTATTTCAAGACAAACAGGGTAAATTGAAATCCAGTGATGTGTCGTTGGATGATATTTTAGTTAAACAACGAAACGCAATCGAGAACACTATCGCGTTATTTTCGGATCAGGGTAAATTGAAAACCAGTAATATTTCTCTGGATGATATTTTGGTTAAACAACAAAACGCAATCGAGGATACTATCGCGTTATTTTCCGATCAGGGTAAACTCAAACCGGGTGTACTCGTTTCGACGATTACAGATCGATTAAAAACTCTCAACGATGAGTTAAACAATTCTGTGTTTGTACTAACAACACTTGAATCAAGAATTGAAGAAAACGGAAAACAGTTTTCAGTTTTTCGTAGAAATATCATTGATAAATTTATTGGAACCCAGTTGGATAAAATTGAAATAAAACTCCCTGATATTAAAAAATCCATCGATGAGACGAAAACTTTCATCGAAGCCGTCAAAGGTGATTTTTCGAGGAAGATAACAATCATTGAAAAAACAAAATTTCCTCATGAGAAAACCAATAACGTAGTATATACAATCCAACACGGATCATTTGAGTGGACACCTACAAACAACAAATTAGATATCACTGCAACCGTTAAAGGTATTTATCGATTAACACTAGTAACACCATTAACTCAATTTAATATATCATCGTCGAGTTCATCCGGGGTCAACAATACGATTTCAACGATCATCGACAAGGATAAAACTGAAAAGTTCACTATAACATATACTGATTAAAGTTTGACTAAGGCTTTAGTAACCTGGTATGTGGAATTCGTAGCAGATTTAAGTAAATAAATTGAAAGGATTTCACAATTGAAAACGCTAGTGTTTTTAAAATAAAAATGATTTCATCAACTCAATGTCGCTATGATCAGGTCAGAGAATTTCAGAATAGACTCAAAACCCTCACTGAGGAGTATCAAATAAAAATAAAAAAATACCGACGAAGAATCACCGCAATTGATGTTATTGTGTACTCGGTGTCAAGCGTTCTCACTGGTGCCGGAATAATACTAGCATTTGTTACAATGATTGCCCCGGTCGTAGTTCCAATTTGCATTTCTGCGGTGGCTACAATCGGGGGTATATCAACCGGGATAGCAAAAAAGATATCATCATGCAGCCAGAGTAAACTGCAGAATTACTTACTTCAATTTCATATTGCATCAACCGCATACTCGCAATTATCATTGATGATATCGTCGTCACTCGATAATACGATTATATCAGATAGTGAATTCTCAGCGATGGTCAGTATTTTTGATTCCGCGATATCGAAATTAGAGCGACAACATGAGTATAATAACAATGACAACACCGATGGAATCAGAAAACACGAGCCCAAAAAACAAAATGATCTCAATAATATCAACATTACCAGATTGTGAGTACTCAGTGATGGTCAGTATTTATGATTCATCGATACCAAAATTAGAAATCAATCATGAGTATAATAACAATGACAACACCGCAGGAATTACTTCAACGAATAGTGGAGAACACGAACCCAGTACAAACAAGCATGATATCAATAACATCAACGAATCCAGAATTCAGTGTGAATTTCCCCTCTCCGGTCCCAGTGAAGGAGATAGCGCTAGCAAAACTACGAATGTATCACAGTTGGCCTAATATCAGATCAAAATCATTTGGTGGTCAACAACCGAATAATTCTTTAGTGTTTGCAAATAAGAATAAACCCGACGGAACCCCAGACTGGAAAGTTGTTTCGATACCAACAGGGTCATACCAAATAGAACAAATCAATAATGAATTCGCGCGTAGAATAAAATCGATTACTGGAACAGAATCGAAAATCGCTATAACAGTTCATGAACCAACACTATCATCCGCCATTGAGATAAGCACAGAAGGATACGTAGTAGATATCTATCAAAGCTCAATAAGAACCGTACTAGGATGGCCTGAATTACCACCAGGGGGAGAAACCGTTGATGTACCAGAACCACAAAAATCTGATTATATCACCGACAGAATAAAACCCGATAATCCAATAAGGAGTTATGAAGATCACAGAATCACTATACAATTTTTTGGTCTTGGATACCAACCAACTGGGAAAGAGAAGCCAGGGGAGGGAATAGAGGGATATCATTTTGTTGACAAACCTAAAATCGTTAAAAATTTCACAGCAATGAATAATGATTTTTCACTGTAGTTGATATCTCTTAAATCCGGCTCTCTCACCCGAGATGAATTTATCAGCGTCGTAGAAACATGCAATAAAATTATCGACGATATGGAAACATTTAACCTAAAAATTATTCAGGATATATTAGATGACGATAATCCCCTATCGAGAACAAGATTTGCATCAGACTATAATATCCCCGTTAAGGATATTCTAACATTTAAACTACCCGGATATAACGTACCAGAACTAAAAAAACTTCTCAGTGATGCCATCGATGTTGGTTTCAAAATAATTCATGATACATGGAAAAAAACAGCATCACCGGAAATAAAAATCCTCAAACACAATAATGACCCAGACGGTGGCGGCAGGCATATCGCTCCGTTCAACGTGAATATTTCAACGGTGATTGCACTTAATTTAGTGTGTGATGTTATCGAAGGAAGCTATCAAATTAATCTCGAACGATCAAATCAAGCTCAGCAAGGATATATTCTTTATTCATTTGCACCAACAGCTCCTCCAGGATTCCTAATTATTGAAAACCCAATTAATCCTGTCTATATGCGATGCCATACTAATTCATTAACCAGAATTAATTTCAAACTCACCGACCAGTCAAATAATCTGATTGATTTACAAGAAGAGGTGTTAGCGATTAGTCTGTTTGTGAGATCATAAAGACTCGATCAAATTATTTATTATTTTTGTTAACCCAGAACTGAAAACTTTAGCAGCAGAGAGGGTGGATGACAACAAGTTGCGACCAAAATTAATTAAAAAATCGTTTTCATTTTTTTAGTTAAAATGATTTCATAGGGAGATTTCAATCAATTTTTTGTCTGAAAACGTTGTAGGGTTCGCCTTTTTTTGGTTAAAATAAGATTATAAGACGGCTCGTTTTAGGATTTCAATCAAATTTTGTCTAAAAACGTTGTAGGATTCACCCTCTCTGCTGCTCAAATCCATATAGTCATATAAGTTTTCATCTTTCCTATCAATGAATATTTCTAATACAGAGTTTACATGTTGTAGGTCCTTAACAAATTAAATTGCTGAAATGTCTTTGTCACAGAATTAGGCGAAAATCAAAATTTATTTTCTTTTTGATTTACAAACTAATCTCACCATTTTTTTTTGTTTCGTCGTACATGCATTACCTGGGGTGAATAAGTGGTTTTCTCCAAAGTAAGCGGCGTGTAACGATTTGCATGTGCCTGACTTCGTATCACTTGAAGTCAGGGAACACCAAGAATCACGGGGTGCACGGTAATCTTGCCGTGATTTCTGCTCACCTATTTGAGAGTATATAAGGCAGAATATTTTTCATAATAATTACGGGACCAAAAGTATCTAATCATAGGATAGATAGCTCGTCTTTCAATCTCCAGCTAAAGGGGTGAGTGTTAAATTTATATTTCGTTTTATTGTGAATTTTATTCCGTTTATCATTTCATGTAATGATGTCTTTATTGCAATGCAGATTTTAAACGTGGAATATTTGGAATTACTAGTCACCATTAGACTTTAAATGCAATAGCGTGATCTAAGGTTTAGATTATTTTTTTGAGACAACTGTTATTAGTCTGGTTTCTTTATTGTAGCTGAGTACATCTGAGTACATCTGATTACATCTGATGACGTCGGTTGTTAACATCTGATAACGTCTGTTGATAACATCTCTGATAATATCACTGAGAACATCTCTGAATTATAGCTGATTTATTGCGGAACATCTCTGATAACATCTGTTATCGTAGCTGAAATTGTTGCTGATTTATTGTGCAATCGAATTGAAGTATCTGACTGTCTGTCTGTCGAACTGTCTGTTCGCCTACATCTGTCGTGACGTGTAAATATCCGGAAAGCTAGAAGTCCGAGTGTTGGAGCTGTCTAGAGTTATAAACATCCGGGGCGACATCTAGGGTATTGAGGAACGTTGGTTCTAGTAGATGTTGTATGCTATCTGTACGTATAACTGTGGTGGATCTGTGAAGGGCAAACGGCCGATAAAAGTATTGGTCAAACCCAAGGTCTTCGGGGAAACTGGGCGCCGATTCAACTGGGGGTGAATCGTACGGTTATACAGGGTCGAGACACGTGTGTTGCAATTGTGTACAATTGAATACATAGTTGTATTTACATGGTTATTTCAGAACACAATAGTATTTCAAGGCTTTGCATGATTCTCAATAAAAGCTAGCAACTTGATTGAATATCTGTATATGTTCGTGCTAGTTGTCGCAATCCATACGTGCGATAGTATAGTTAGATGTTTGTGTTTATTATCGTGATTTATACGTCAATATAACGTTTGTAAAGGTTCCTTGGATCTGTGTATAGTCCAAGAGATTTATTTGTGCCTGTGTTTTATTTTGTATTAATATTTCATTTATTAATGTATTGTGAATGGTTGTGAGTGTCATTTTGGGTTGAACGCATGAGTTATTGTGTTGATACATCATTATTTTTAATTAATAATTTATTTCATAAATTTACATTATCTTTCACACTTGTGTTTGTGTTGTTCATTTAATCCACCATCCACTCGGTAACAATTCTGTTACAGTCTTAGCGACATAAATGAGTGTAGTCACTGTTAGGTATTTTAGCTTGTTAATTTTGAGCGGTGGTCAAAATTGATCAAGTCAGATTTCGAGAAAGAGATTGTTCGGAAAGGGTTCTCATACCAAATTAGAACCCTGTGAAAAAAAATTAGAGTTGGAGTGGGGTGTGTTTGGTGTTATTTCATTTCTTTCCTTTTCTTTTTCTCTTCTTTTCCCTTTTCTCTTTCCCACTTTCTTCCTACTCCCTTCTTCCCTCTTTCTTTCTTTTTCCTTATTTTCCCTTTCCTTTTACTTGTTCTTGTCGGTTGGTTGGTGTTATGTTTCCTTGAGCTATCCCGTTGTTCTCATCACATTTTTATTTATCTTGCCACTTTTCGGTTGACTGGTTTTACTGTAACTACATTGTGCCACTACTTAGTGTAATGTTCTCTTCTTTTTTTTTTCCTTCTCCTTCTTCCCTTTCTCTCCTTTCTTCCTCTTTTCCTCGCATTACAATGTTTATATTATCCCCCCTTTCCCCTTTTCTATTTTTTTTTATATATTTATTTTAGGGTAATGTTAAGTTGTTCTGCTTTTTTAAGCTAGCGGTATTACTATCCGCTCTGTCCCATTTAACCGATATGGCCTCGTTAATTATTTATTTGCTTGGTAGTTATAATATTTATTTTTTGTCTGTTTATTTAAGGCATTGTTACTTCGGTCTGCTTTTGAGCTAGCTATGTTATTATCTGCTCTGGCCCCTTGATTGATAAATATTAACTCTATGGCTATGCTTATGTTTATTTATTTATTTGATGGTTTTGATATTTATATTTTATGTTTTATGTCTATTGATTTTAGGTAATTAAGTATATTTATATAGGTAGTATTTACGTTTTTGTTATACCTTTTATCTTGAATTTGGGGGAATGATGTAACCGAGTCAAGTTTTCTTTGTTGTAGTTGGAGGACGGTACGTTGTCGATGGTCTTTGTGACATATGTTGAATACATGTTCCAATGTTTCAGTTTCTGGACAGTGTGGACATTTATCCGGTGTGGGTCCTGTACTTATATGTTTCATAAAGCTGCCATTTAGTAGTGTTTTACCTGTTCTGATTCTGTTGATGATTTTAATATCAATGGCTGCCAGGCATTTTGGTAAATGTTGGCTTCTAGTGACCTCTTTTTGTAGATGGTATATATGTCTACCCTTTGTGGAGTTTTCCCATTGTTGTTGCCATTTATTATTAATTCTGTCCCTGACTTTACTATATAGTTCCTGAGTGTTGTACTGTACGGGTTCAATTTGGTCTTTCATCAGACTGCTTTTTGCTGCTTGGTCTGCTTTTTCATTTCCAGGCAAATTGATGTTAGATGGCACCCACAAGAAGTGTATGGTTTGGTGTGCTTCCGTGATGGTCAGCATATTCAGATTTGGTTTGGTGAGATTTATCTGCTTCCCTGATGGTCAGCATAGTGTCCTCTAGCAGGTTTTGTCTACTTTTGGAATTACCTGTCTCAATACTTTCAAGTACACTTAGTGAGTCTGTTATGATGACGTCCTGTTTTTGATTTTGTGTTACTATCCATTTTAGGGCTCGGTTGATGGCCCAGAATTTCGCGGTATATATGGAACATTCATCCGGTAGTCTTTTCGTAAATGTGGTCTGATGTTCTGGAATCACTACCGCTGCAGCCGTTCTATGTAGTTCTTTAGATTTTGAGTCGTCAGTATAGATTTTTACATATCCATCATAATTGTTGTTGACGAGGCTTTGTACTTGTGTTAATGTGATATTGGGGTTGTGGCGCTTATGTACCAGTTGGAGTGCTGTTAGGTTGATGTTAGGTTGGTTATTTCTCCAAGGTGTGGGGTCCTTGATAAGCAGCTAGAATGTTTGTTCTGTTCTCTTGGGTTTTTGGTGGTGTTCGTACTTTGTACATGTACCACCGGTTAATGTGTGCACCGCATACTTCTTAGATTATCCACAGGGACGAAATTGTGCCACGTCCCAGGGCATTAATGTGTATATGGAACACTACTTAAATTCTGGCCGTCTAGGTTGGTTCTTGGCCGTCGGGGCAGGTTCTTGTATGGAGGATGTTTCTGACGTTTCTGATGTCATAGGTCGGTGCTGCTTGACTCCAGGCTAGGTCTAGACATCGCCGTATATTGTAATTTTGAATGATCAGTGCTGTTTGGTTAGAAAGTCGAGAATGGAGCCAGGGATGTTTTTTTTTTTTAATAAAAATGTTGTTGTTTGTTGTTGTTGATTGTTTTGTTGGTTGTTGTTGTTTTTGTTTGTTGATGTTTGTTGTTGTTTGTTATTGTTGTTGTTTGTTTGCTGTTGTTATTGTTGTGTGATATATATATATATATATATATATATATATATATATATATATATATATATATATATATATATATATATATTTCTTTCTTTTTTCCCTTGGTTCCAATAGGTGGGAGTAGGGAAGGAAGAGAGAGAAGATGTTGTTAGTCATGCAGAGGCCATATGTTATGAGAGATGAGATTATAGGGGTGGGGGATAGGTTTGTTTGGTATATTTTAAGTGTGTGTGTGTGTATGTATAGGTTATCCTACTTGTGTTAGTTATTGGTGTTATATTTTGTTGAGAAGGCCTGTGTCTTTAAGATATTGTAGGATATTCCGGTATGTTATTTCGATATTATTGTTTGTGTTTTGAAAGATTTCCGGGTATGTATGAGGGGATCCGATTTCCGCCTGTTTTAATATTAGTTCCTTTCTTTCTTTTCTCAATTTCGTGCAGTCGTTTATAATGGGTGGTAAGTCTTCAGGGACTTTGCAGTGATAGCAATTTGGGTTATTTGGGAATGGGCCGAGGTATTTGCCGAAACTGTTGGCCAATTTTGTTTTCCCTGTTAGTAGCCGATTTATAAGTATTTGCTCATTAGCCTTGAGTTGAGGACTTTTGCGATTTCGCCAGACTTTGTTAATGACATTGAAAAGCCTTCTTCCCAGGGTGAAAGCATTCCACCCGTCTTGCCATTTTTGGTCGATTAGACTTGAAATAAAGCCATATAGTTCCTGAGTACTGTAATCTAGGTGTATTTGTTCGTTTTCGGATAACTTTTGTTTCGCTGTTTGATCTGCGAGGTCATTACCTCTGATGTTTATATGTGAGGGGACCCACATAAACTCTATTTGTTTATTATTTTTATTAATATCTTTGATGATTTTATTTGTTTGTCTTAGAAAGTTCCCTCTGGAGGATGTGTTGTTATTTTCAATGGATGTCAAAGCGCTAAGAGAGTCGCTAATTATGACTGTTTTTTCAATTTGGTTGGTTTGGGCCCATATTAGCGCTTCTAATATGGCCCAGAATTCTGCCATATAGATGGAACAGTGGTTAGGTAGTCTTTTGCCGAATTGGATATTAAGCTCAGGGATGACATATGCGGCCGCAGTTCGTGGGGAGTTAGCTGTTTTTGCGCCATCTGTATATATTTTGGTGTATTGCGCGTATTTGTGATTTATTTCCTCAATAACTTGGGATTTAATGGCGAGTTCTTGCCCTTGCTTGTTTCCCTGTAGTGCTATGGTGGTGTTGACGTTTATTTTACTACAGTCCCAAGGTTCTGAGTCGTAGTAGGTGATTTGTTCCGATTTTAGTTCATCGACTGGGAGTTGTTCAGTTAGTTTATGTGTGATGTGGCCCGCCGGGATGTATTGCGGGTTTCCTAACGTATAGTTTCTTTTACAGTTATTGATGGCAACACGGGTGGGGTGCGTTGTTGGATGTATTGATATTCTCGCAGCGTGTCTCAATATTAGTTCCTGTCGCCTAAGATGTAGAGGGAGTTCTCCCGTTAAGATTTGTAGTTCGGAGAGGGAAGTGGATGGTAAAGTGTTAGTGCATAGTGCGAGCGCTTGCCTTTGAATTTTGTCTAATTTTTTTAAGTGGGTTTTTTTTGCGCTGAGTAGTAGCTAGAATGACGGGTGATTAAGTATATATATCTGAAGCAAGGACGTGAAGGAAAACATGCCTTACACTCACTTTTCATATTATATACTATTCACAAACCATACAATTTACTATCCAAACACACGGGGAAGCAGCCTAAACAAACCACAAAAATTTACCATCCACACACGGGACGCAGCCAGAACAAACCACATAATTTACTATCCAAAATCACACAACTTACCATCCACAAACGGGTAAGCAGCCAAACAATCCCACATAATATACTAACTAAATTCGCAAAACTTACCTTCCACACACCGGTAAGCAGCCAAAAAACAAACACATAATCTACCATCCAATATCACACAATCTACCGTCCACACATATGGGAAGGAGCCAAAACAGAACATACAATTTACTATCCACACACGGAGCAGCCAAAACAAATCACATAATTTACCATCCACACACGGGAAGCAGCCAGAACAAAGGACACAATTTACTATTTAAAATCACACAATTTACCATTCACAAACGGGCAAGCAGCCAAAACAAATCGCACAATTTACTATCCACACACGGGGAAGCAGCCAAAACAAAACAAACAATTTACTATCCACACACGGGGAAGCAGCCAAAGCAAACAATATAATCTACTATTACAAATCACACAATCTACCATCCACACAGACGGGAGCTAAAACAAATCATACGATTTACTATCCACAGACGGGCAGGCAGACAAAACAAAACATACAATTTACTTATCCACACATATGGAAGCAGCCGAAACAAAACGGTTTAGCGTTGGAAACGTTTGGATAGTTTGATGTGAGGGATGGAAAAAAATTGCAAAACAAACGACATACGCATTGGTTTCAAAAGATGACATTTTTATTCAAATAACAAACTACTCAGAAAACACAATTGTTTTCAGCTAACAAACATTTTATTTCATTCACAAACTTTTTTTTTAACTAAAATTTTTTTTAAATAAAAAAAATTTTGTTAAAATAACACAAATACATTATTTTTGACATGGTTGACAACGTTGTGAATTAAATTGAGATTTCCACTGATGGAAGTCATTGGGCCATTGATGTACACTACGTTTCCTAGCTAAAGACAACAGATAACCATAATGGTTACAAAACCATCGATCTACTTTGTCGTCATTACGAAACGAGTGACGATCAAAATAAGTCACTAAATGGTCTGAAAAATATCCAAGATGATCTCATATCTGTGGAAGAAGTCCTAACCACAATAAAAGAATTGGCAAAAGGTAAATCACCAGGTAGAGATGGCCTCACGGCGGAATTCTATAAGAAATTCCAATGTGAGGTGGCTCCAATTTTAGAAACATTATTCAATAATATTTTATTAAAAAACGACAAAATGACAAAATCCATGCGGGAGGGTTTGATTACTTTAATATACAAAGGGAAAGGGGACAAAACAGACTTAAAAAACTGGAGGCCCATCTCCCTCCTAAACACGGATTACAAAATACTGAGCAGAATTTTGGCAAATAGGATTAAGCACGGAGTAAACACCATAGTAAACACTAATCAAACATGCGGGGGTAAAAATAGAAGCATACATGACAATATACTTAACATTAGGACAATAATAGATTTTGTAAACACAACTAACTCGAAATGTGCTATGGTACTCTTCGACCAAGAAAAAGCTTTTGACAGATTGGAACATAATTATACGCAAAAAGTACTGGAAAAATTTGGTTTTGGAATAAACTTCCTGAATTGGACTAAAATAATGTACAATGAAATAACTGCGAATGTACAAGTAAATGGGGCGAAAACCCAAAAAATTAATATACAAAGATCAGTGAGGCAAGGATGCCCAATATCGATGTTATTATACGTAATAGCAATTGAAATCCTGAGTATAAAAATCAGAAACAATACTAATATCAAAGGATTAAAAATTCCTAACTTAAAAGAGGAATTTAAAATGCTACAACATGCCGACGATTGCAGAAACTTTATTAATGATCCGAATTCTTTTATTCACTTACATAAAGAATATGAGGCCTTTGGGAGGGCCTCAGGATCGAAAATAAATCATGATAAAACGGAAATATTAAAAATAGGAAACTGAAGGGGAAACCACCCTGGATTACCCTCCCCACTTAATTAAAAATAGAGTGAAAGCCCTGGGAATCTTCTTCGGGGCCAACGAAGAAAAGGAAAACTGCTTAAAAGTAAAAAAGAAAATTAAAGAAGTAATAGATATCTGGGCTCTAAAGCCGCTTAGTCTAATAGAACGTTCACAGGTTGCAAAAACATATATGTACTCAAATCTGACATATTTAATAAACTCTGTGGACATTAAAAACAAAACACTAGCAACAATAGACAACGAAATAATAGACTACATATGGAATTTCAAGACACATTACATAAATAAGAAAACCTTATATAGAGCAAAATTAAAGGGGGGATTAACCCTACCTAATCCCCTTATTAAAACTAAAAACAATCTTAAATAGGCTTAAAAGATTAAATGCTACACCACATAAACCATGGGAGGCACTATACATTTGTTGGTTAGGATTTGGAATGCGAAACAAACAAGAAATATACACAAACAACAAATTAGTGAAAAAAATAGTCGCACCACACTTATATAGGGAAACTAAAGAAATTTTATATAGATATAGGGACATTAAGGAATTATGGGTATTAGGAAATGACAGAACATATGACTGGCTTTTGGAATCAAGATCAAATCAATATATATATATCAAAGGTACAATTACAATACCCTTCTGTAAACTGGGACAGAGTTTGGAGGCATTGGTCCGGCATTAACTCGTTTAAGGTACAAAGTATCATGTACACGTACCTCCACAACGCCTGGCTAACAGGCGAAGTGGCAATTAAACGAAGATTAATAAGGACCCCGGTTAGCTTCCCTCTATGCAATAATGCCCCATACACAAAAGACCACACAATTACAAAATGTGACAAAACAAAGGAAGAAAGGATCAAACTAATTATCGAAATAATGAAGGTTGACAAATATGACAGACGTCAATTACTCTTCCTGGACGGAAATTTCAATAAACAATTTGTTCGACTAATAACGGATTTTATAACGAATACTTTAATGAGATGTGGTCCACTAATGAAGGCTAGGGAACCAAGACTAAAATTTATTTAACTTGGTGAAAAAAAAAAAGTTTAAATTTTACAGTTTTAAAATTTTAAAGTTTTAAAATTTTTGAAATTTAAAAAATGTTATAATACATGTATATATATGAATAATAAAAAATTGTGAGGGGGAAGTATAAATGAGGACGCCATAGGGCTAGATCACAGGGCGCTACGCGAAGTGAGCAGGCCTGTGGAGGAGTTTAGAAAACACCACCCAAAAGTTAACAAATACATTCTACTCTGTCTTCTCTTTATAACCGTTCTTGATATTTTCTCTGGATTCTAAATCCATGCTTTCTCTGTCATGGCTATATCCCGTAATAGCCAATACTTAAAAAAAATTTGGACTTTCTATTAATACAATTTAAATAACTAGAGGCCGGACAAATTGAGACAGGAACTGTACAGCCAAATAAATTTGTATAGTTTCTGTCTCAAGGAAAACGGACCTATTTTACTACTAAACTAGATAAATTGATACACACTTAACCTTTTAAAATAATACACCTCAATTTATACCAAATTCGAAAAGCAAAAATTTAACTAACTGAATTAAAAACTTTCAAAATTTTATCTTCCATATTGGCGAAGATAAATAACAAAATAAGACAACTGGTATGATTTGGAAAAAGAAACGGCTATCCTAAACAAATACACGAGTATATAATATACTCCTATAGCAAACATACAAATAGCACCAAACACATAACATACACCAGGATAAGAAGGGACCACTAGCCATGGTCAGCAAAATTAAAAGTAGCCTACTAGAGTGGGTAGGTCAAATCCCAACTAGAAAGGAGTACTTAAAACATACACTAGGAATCAAAATACCCCTTATCAAATATTTATAACCCCGATGGGGAAAACTAATTGGTCTTTAGAGTTAAAGTAATAAATAAAAAACAACATAAAAATATTGGGGGAACACACAAACACATAAACTTTTTTTAAAAAAAATTTTTATTGGGGGGGGGGCATCTGTCTGGTGCCCCCCCCCCCAAAAAAAAATATCCAAGACTGCGATGATGCAAAAAACTAGACACAATATTGTCAACACACCATAGAATCTGTGCCTTGTAATTTCACATTATTGAATCGTGTCGTCTGGGCATTTCTTTTCATAAAGTCAATGATATCGTCTTCCAAAGGGGGAAATCCATACGAATCAAAATACTCCACACATACCTATTGAGTAAAGTAGACAACCCAGTGAGTTCCTGGAAGATGACTGTCATCTGTGTTGATGACATAAGCTTGATTCTCTTGAGGTTTGCGATGAGGTAGTTCATCTTTAGCACACACCACAGGATTCCAAGAAGCAGTGTACGAACTACGGTTCAAAAGATAATAAAGTTCCCAGGTATCCATTTTTTGTGGACTTGTTTTTTGTTTTTTTATCACAGGTGATGATAAATCATCAATTCGATCCAGACTACCAATCAGTAGTTTTGTTCATATCATGGTTTCATGGTTTAGTGAAAGAATGATTTGGTAAAAACAATTTATGGATTTCCTTGGGGCAAAAGTTTGCCTATTTATTGGCAAATTGTTTCATGGAATAACATGTATAAAGACAAATAGTAAAGAATACCAAAAAAAACGTAAATATGCAGACAACAAACTGTTGTGGCTTGAATGGTTAAAACAATACTACAACCAGAATTAGGTCAACAACTAATGAAGTTAAAAACACTAGGACAAGTGTTAAATGTAGGAAAAAGAAACACCAAGTCAAGTGTTAAGTGCAGCTAAAAACACCAAATCAAGTGTTAAATGCAACTAAAAACACCAAATTAACTGTTAAATGCAACTAAAAACACCAAATGAAGTCTTAAATACATTTATAACACAAATGCATGTCTGTTCTTCAGAGTGAATAATAATAATAATAATAATAATAATAATAATAATAATAATAATAATAAATAATAATAATAACAATAATAATAACAATAATAATAATAAAAATAATAAAGACTTTCAGTATATACAACATGATATGAAAAATCTGTCTTGACACTAAATAATTAATTGATTTAAAAAATCAAAGTATCAAGCCTGGAACATATGCACAGGCATCTAAGAACACAATAATAAATTATGAAACATTACCATGCATTGAAAACTCAAATGTGAAAATGATGCCAAATTACAGAAAAGCAGGCGGTATTTATTGTACTAGAACTTTTCAATTGTCTCAAGATTTTATCTATTTAAGACATTGATTATGAAAAGAAGAAATGCTTGGAGCCTGCCTTATGTCACTGGGAGTGTTGTTCCATACCAGTGGATTAGTATATTGAACACTTTTTAAAGAATTCTTTCTTTTTGGTGTAATGTAACTTTTACTTCTTATGGACCTTAAATCTGGAGTACCATCAGCATCTGTTTTATGAAAGATTTTGCTTAGATAGACAGGAATGGCTTTTCTGGATACTTTATACAATAACTTGACCTTTTTAAGGATTATTCTTTCCTGTATTATTAAAACCTTTATTTCATTCATTGCATCCTGGAACTTGTCTATACATTGATCTAGAATTAAATGGCAAGCCCTCCTTTGGAGTCTTAAAAGTGTCATTATGTTTGAATTAGAAGTACATGTATTACAATAGTTTGAATTAGAAGTACAGGTATTACCCCAAATTATATTACAATAGTCCAGATATGGTTGAATATAATTTTTAAGATGACCCTATACTGAAGAGGAATGTACATTTTGATTTTCCTCCGTAGCCAAGGATAATAATTAACCTTTTCAGAAACATGTTTAATGTGAATAGACCAAGTAAGAGTGTTATCTACAAACACGCCAAACATTTTATCATGAGAGGTCATATTAAGACTCACACTGTCAAACTGAACCTGGAGTTTGTCACTATCTTAGTTCATTTTTTATGCATTGTAACTAGTAGGGCTTTAGTTGTTTCTTTACTTATAATCATACTGCTTTCAGCTTTCATTGTAACTAGCTGGGCTTTAGTTGTTTCTATATTTATGTTGCATACTGCTTTCATTGTAACTTGTAGGGCTTTAGTTGTTTCTGTATTTATGTGCATACTCACGCAGCTTTCATTGCACCATACTTGAAGTCTCTTGAGAGCATCTTGTAAGTTATTTTCAAGTACCGTTTTGGTTTTACCAATCTCAAAACAGTGTAGTATCATCTGTATAGAGGTCAGTGTAAGAAATTGAAGTTCCAATCATAAGAGGTAAGTTATTGATAAATGGAATGAATAACAGAGGTCCAAGGATAGAGTCATGTGGTTCTCCAGTTAATATTTTTACCAGTTTTAAAAATAAAGATACTTTCTGTACTCTGTCAGTTAAGTAGAAAGCAAACCAGTTTATGGAATTTTCATTGCATTGATAGAGTTTTAATTTTTCAAGCAAAATTTTTCTACAAGATCAAAAGCTTTACGAAAATCAACTATAATAGTGCCTACCATTTCTCCTTGATATACTGATTTCTAGATCTTGTTCCTCCATCAGAGCTAAACCAGAACATTGTTCATTACATCGTATCTGCCATGAGAAAAAGAAGGTGATGAATTTGAACCAAAAATAACTAACATGTATGATTTCATCAAACTGATCATTTTCTATGCACAAAGTCATATAGTGTTTCAATAATAAATGACATTTAATTCAACAAGTTTGGATCTATTCTAAAAAGGAAACTTAAGTATCAGAAATTTGAGAAAAGGCATCAAATCAATGGTATCCAACCAAATTTGTGACCAGGACCTGAAGAAGATGTACGAAGTCAAAACTCTAGGTGCTCATAATCGCTCTGCTTTTTTTTTTTTTACATCCAATGTGGTTCATCTGTACTTTGAAATGTGGACAGGAAATGAAATCTCAGGAGTGGAGTGGAGCGATATTATGGAAAGGAAATCTCCAGTGGAATGAAGCAATAATATGGAAAGGAAATCTCTAATTGAGTGGGCTGATATTGTTGAATGGAAAGGAAATCTCCAGTGGAGTTGAGTGATATTGTGGAAAGAAAAGAAAATCTCCAGTGGAGTGATATTTTGGAAAGGAAACGAAATCTCCAGTCGGGAGTAGTGATATTTCTGGCAAGTAGATGAAGGCACCCAGGAGTATCTTGTTCACAATAATGAAACACAGATGAGCTTAATGTAATAAATATAAGTTCAAGTTCATTACCAATACCTAGACTAATGTTAAAATATTTAAAACCCAATATAAACATAAATAAATATGACTTTTGTTTTGTGTAGAAAGTAAGTAATGTTTTTAAAAAGCTTTACCTGCTTTAATTTTCTTGTATAACTCCAGTGTAAAAAAATGAAAACTCATCAACAGGGCTGCACATTAAATGCTATGCTGGTTATTGAGTTCCTGTAGACTTCAACAGCGATGTACATTAAACTCTATGCTGGTTATTGAGTTCCTGTAGACTTTAACAGTGCTGCACATTAAACGCTATGCTGGTTATTGAGTTCCTGTAGACTTCAACAGTGCTGCACATTAAACGCTATGCTGGTTATTGAGTTCCTGTAGTCTTCAACAGTGCTGCACATTAAACGCTATGCTGGTTATTGAGTTCCTGTAGACTTCAACAGTGCTGCACATTAAATGCTATGCTGGTTATTGAGTTCCTGTAGACTTCAACAGTGCTGCACATTAAACGCTATGCTGGTTATTGAGTTCCTGTAGACTTCAACAGTGCTGTACATTAAACGCTATGCTGGTTATTAAGTTCCTGTAGACTTCAACAGTGCTGCACATTAAACGCTATGCTGGTTATTGAGTTCCTGTAGACTTCAACAGTGCTGTACATTAAATGCTATGCTGGTTATTGAGTTTCTGCAGACTTCAACAGTGCTGCATTTGAGTTCCTGTAGACCTCAACAGTGCTGCATTTTAAACACTATGCTGGTTATTGAGTTCCTGTAGACTTCAACTGTGCTGCATTTGAGTTCATGTAGACTTCAACAGTGATGTACATCAAACACTATGCTGGTTACTGAGTTCCTGTAGACTTCAAATCAAACAACAAAGTACCCCAAGAAACTCAAATTAGCAAGCATCGGTTTTGGTTTCGTAGCATTGTAAAACACAAATACATTTAACACAAATCTGCAAATAAAATAATATTTTTTTTTTATATAATAAATGTATAAGGTTTTCAAGTTGTCATTAGGATGACTGATCATACCAGTGTACAAATGAACAGAATCTGATAAAATTGTTAATTCTATTTCTCCGATGGCGGGTGACAAAACCACAACTATACGCCATAGTTGAAATCTTTTCAGAGAACAAGTGACCTGCAGGGATGAAGAATGGCAGACAGTACCTTTTCACTCTCAATAAATGTGGCAAACCCCAAACATGGACATTGCAGGTTTATAAAGATAACCATGGGTATAAACAAATGATATGGGGTTACGAGTGAAACGATGGCTGATGCAGGCCCCTCCCATCAATGATAAGTGTATAATTCCTTACAGCTGAATTCTAAAACATGTAAATTTCATCACATTTAGAGAGAAGAAATGTCATCAAAGCAATCCTCTTGAATTCAAGATAATATTTTCTAACCAGAATTTCTCATCAAAATCTTAGAATAATATGAAGCAATATATTTCCAATAAAGAAAATGATACAGTATTAAAGCAGTATACCTGTATAAAAGAAGGTATCTGGGTAGAACTGTACATAAGTAAAGGAAAATGTAAAGCTATTGTAGTGTAGGGACTGAACACCTGCATGTACCAGTGATGTATTGAAGGCAACGATTTACAATTTTGATTTATAATGTTTGGAAATACCTCTTCTAGAAGCCTAATGGTGAAGGAATTCCACAATATAAAAATAAATAGTTGAAACATCAGGACATAAAAATATCTAATCAGTCAGTAACTATAGCAACTTACACTCTGAACACATTTCAAACATTACCTGCATTATCATGTGTCCTCTAGCCTGTCACAAATGAAACAACCCAACCAATGAATGTCTTCCACTAGGCAATGGCAATCAAATCCTGGCTACAAAATCTATTTTTATTTTTTTTCACAAATGCAATGATTCACCAAAACATTTTTATCAAAGGAATAAACTCAGTTGCTTTCACATGTTATTGAAATATACTTATAAATACATGAATACAAATATAAGTAGTGTTTATCATGCTAATTCCATTGCCGTATCCTTCTTGGTTTCAAAAGAAAATTTCCTCGTTATCTCTCCTGTTATTTTAACATTTATAATTGTTATGAAAATTTTAGTAAAATATGATAATTGTGTACATCCTTCTGTAACTGACAAATAATTCTCTCACATCGTGACCTTAGAAAATTACCTACTTGAAGAAATTTATAAAAGTGTAATGATATTACAAGTATAAGAAATTTATAAAAGTGTAATGATATTACATGTATAAGAAATTTATAAAAGTGTAATGATATTACAGGTATAAGAAATTTATAAAAGTGTAATGATATTACATGTATAAGAAATTTATAAAAGTGTAATGATATTACATATATAAGAAATTTATTAAAGTGTAATGATATTACATGTATAAAAAATTTATTAAAGTGTAATGATATTACATGTATAAGAAATTTATAAAAGTGTAATGATATTACATGTATAAGAAATTTATAAAAGTGTACTGATATTACATGTATAAGAAATTTATAAAAGTGTAATGATATTACATTTAGGTATAAGAAATTTATAAAAGTGTAATGATATTACATGTATAAGTGCATGATTACTAAACTTGGAAAACTTAATTTCAGTACAGTAGGGACTCAATGCTACATACCATGATGAAATTTATCAAACAGTAATGACATTACATGTTTAAGTGTGGGGCCCTGAGTGGCTGAGTGGTCTAAAGTGCTTCCCGTTACAGATCACTGACGTCTCACCTCTGTCTGCGTGTGTTTGAGTCTAAGATTCGGCTAATGTAGTTATGTGAGAAAGCTTGCCAGTAGCTTCTCGTGGGTCAGTGGTTCTTTCTGGGGGTTTTCCAGGGTTCTTCCTCCACCAATAATACTGGCTACCAGGTATAGTCTTTTGTGTGCTGAAAAATGGCGTTAAACCCTAAAAGAACAAGAACATATATAAGTAAATAATTACCAAACTTGGAAAGAAAAAAAAACAGTGTCTATTATGCCATATGTATTGCTGTATCCTTCTTGGTTATTAAAGAAAAAATCTTCATTATCTCCCCTGTTATTTTATCATTCATAACTGTTATGAAAACTTTACTAAAATATGATAATTGTGTACATACTTATGTAATTGACAAATCATTCACTCACGCCATGACTCTAGAAAATTACCTACTTGAAGAAATTTATCAAAGAGTATTGACATTACCTGTATAATAAATTTATCATAGAGTAATGACATTACATGTATAAGAAATTTATCAAAGTGTAATGCCATTACCTGTATAATAAAATTTATCAAAGAGTAAAGACATTACATGTATAAGTGCATGATTTACTAAAATTGGGAAACTTAATTTCAGTAGTCTGGCCTTACTGCTACATTATAATATTATCTGTCTACCAGTGCATTATTGATAACTTTATGAACCTCTTCCATCAAGATAGCTGGCTAACCAATCTGTATAAGTTTCTTAATAGATTTCTTCATACTGGTAAGAACTATTGTTACATATTTACAAGAAACTTACATGACTCTTTATATTATTAACCTGGAGATTTTGAAATTAATTTTAAAAAATTCCAGTAATTTAACAAAATTGAAAAATATATGCCTTGACCTGAAAAAGTAAAGACCAGTACATTTAGTAACCTATACAAAAAATAACTGATCAATAAATTAATTAACCAGAAACTTGAAATCTACAAGACTTTTATCATCATTACTGTCAAGTATGTGTATTCCATATCTCATCATTAGTGTCAAGTCTGTGTATGCCATATTTCCTCATTACTGTCAAGTCTGCATATTCATCATTACTGTCAAGTCTGTATATTCCATATTTCATCATTACTGTCGAGTCTGTGTATTCCATATTTCATCATTACTGTCAGGTCTGTGTATTCATATTTCATCATTACTGACAAGACTGTGTATTCCATATTTCATCATTACTGTCAAGTCTGCGTATTCATCATTACTGTCAGGTCTGTGTATTCATATTTCATCAGCACTGTCAAGTCTGTGTATTCCATATTTCATCATTACTGTCAAGTCTGTGTATTCTATATTTCATCAATACTGTCAAGTCTGTGTATTCCATATTTCATCATTACTGTCAAGTCTGTGTATTCATAATTACTGTCAAGTCTGTTTATTCCATATTTCATCATTACTGTCAAGTCTGTGTATTCATAATTACTGTCAAGTCTGTGTATTCCATATTTCATCATTACTGTCATTTTTCTCTCTGTTCTCTGACATCAAGAGTAAAGTCTTTTCAATGACTTGAGTTTACTGTGTTAATGTAGATACACTTAGTACATGTGTACTTAGCATTATCTATTTGATATGCAAATAAATGCTATAAGTTATATATAAAAACTGACACACAGTCTGTTTCCACCCAACACCCATACAATTTCCACCCAACACCCATACAATTTCCACCCAACACCCATACAATTTAACTAATGTTGTGATGTTGAGAGCTACTGTTTACTTGTAATATTAGTAGAATTTATGTTTACAACAAGCAGGTGTCTTTCTGAAAAGCTGTAAATTTGAAGTTCAGTCATAAGATGTTTGAACATGACATTGTAATTTGATTTTTCCAGTCTGACCCTTGATTCCCTCACACTGACCCTTGATTCCTACACACTGAACCTTGACACTTAGTAACTGACCCTTGACCCCCTCACACTGACCCTTAACTCCCTCACACTGACCCTTGACACTTAGACACTGACCCTTGACTCCCTCACATGGATTCCAAGCATGACAGTCACCACAGGGGCAAAGTAAATACAAAGATTCAGAGTTTTAACCCATCATTTTTGGAAGAGATGGAGACAAATGGGTGAATGTATGGACTGCCAGACTGACAGAAGATATCAAATTATCGCTATCTCTTTTTAAAAAGTGTGAGGACACAAATCTAGAATGTTTACTTATCCATCCATGTATATTAAAGACAAAGCTAGGTTGACTTAAAATCTGGAAAATGAAATTAGATGCTTATTTTAAACTCTACTTATCATCAACCAGAAATGTTTATGAGATTGAATGTTCTCACTCATCCATCATCCAGCAATGGATATGAGGACTTTAACCAAGGACTCTGAAATCAATGGATAAAGATGTTGTATTTATGTCAAAAGCATCCAAAAAACAAGGAAACACACTACATACATTGGAAAAATGATACAGGCTCATCTAAGACATTCAGTGGATAAAGATATTGTATTTATGTCAAAAGCATCCAAAAAACAAGGAAACACACTGCATACATTGGAAAAATGATACAGGCTCATCTAAGACATTCAGTGGATAAAGATATTGTATTTAAGTCAAAAGCATCCAAAAAACAAGGAAACACACTGCATACATTGGAAATATGATACAGGCTCATCTGAGACATAGGACTCATGGTACTAATTCAGTTCCCATGGAAACACCATGATAATCTGTGAGAGTGGTTGTCTGTGTCTATTTTGGCGACAGTGCACAGTATGTTATTAGGCCTTAGCGATGATCCGGAAGTGAAATTTGTGTTCTGTTTACATGCTGCTTTGTTTATAGAGTAGCCTCTCAAAAAAATTCTTGTGAACCTTTAATAAGAACTTTACTGTGAATTCATCTTTGGAGGTATTTTAGGTTAACATATGATCTGTATTGATTATCACACAGTGGAAAGGTCAGTATTGAGAAATATATGAAGAGAATATATAGTAAATGTCAATATACACTCTAATTGTTTGTTCATCCATTTCTAAACTGGTTCACAGTTCTTCCATATAATTAGTACTGTGTCCTATACAACTTTTCCTGGCAACAGAAGTCTGAATACTGCAAAGGCCAACATAGTCTAAGGGAGATCACTCCTATGTACAGGTTTTGCAAGAGCAAATAACACTGCAATCAGAAAAAATAATTTTATTCCATGTATAAAACAGCAGAACAATATGACCAAAGATATTATAAAAAATTAAAATAAAAGAAAACTTTACTGGAAATCCGAAGGACATAGTCCACAAGCAGTTAAAAAAAAGTTAGGCTTCTAACAATGCTGAAGAGCAGGTGGATTTCTTTGATGCTAGAGTAGCACACCTTTGTTATTTATTCAAAAAATGGAGGGATAATAAAGTATCTCAAAGGAGATGAAGATTTACAGACTGTATTCAATGGTCATGACAATCAGATAAAATATATCATGAAATGTCTCAAAATGATCACGTCATTGAGATAAGATTATACAATGATCATAGCATTGAGATCAGCATCATCATCCTGATATCAAGATGATAAAAAGAGTGCAGTAAAACGAATGAGCAAATTGCATATTTTACATAGATTAATATATAAATCTATATTCGGTTAAATTTACAATACATTTACAATACATCATTAGATTGTGTAAAGTTTACTCTATGTTTACTGTCAGGTTACTCGCGGGTTATGAGCGTTATTCGTATAGTATTGTACAAGCCCCACCTGTCAAAGGGTAAGTGGTAAGTCCCACTTTTTCAAGGGGTATTGTACAACATATAATAATAATCAATCAATGTTGTTTCAAGAAGTCGCTGTCTCATCCAATTTCTTGATACTCTGCACGTGTGGATGTTTCCGCTTGATTCCGGACTTGTCCACTGCATCATGTGTTCATTGCAATTTCCATCTCTCAATTCTGTTTCCAAAGTTTACGTCATTGTTCCCATAACTTTGCGATCTTCCCAAAAAACTATTTTCTTCCTTTTAAAAGAAAATTAAAACAACCTAAGTCTCTCGTTACAATGGTTACTGTTGAGACTTTCCATTATTCTTGGTTCGAGCAATCAGATATTTCTATCAGTGATAACAACTTTACGGCTAGTAATTAACTACAAATGTCCTCAAATGAATGTAGTTAAACAGATTGTTAATTCGTTTTGCCTTGACCTAATACATTAACGCACTACACAGCGAGGCATTGAATTATGACTCTGCCTTAATTTCCACAACAAATAAATTGTATACACTGTCGCAAAATCATCTATGAAATCAAATTTGGTGAATTCACATGTATTCTTGTAAATCATAACTAATGTAATACATTAAATTCTTAGAACATAATCATTATTCAAACAAGATGATTCAAGAATTAATGTAACACTTCCTAATCATAACTCAGCATAGTGTTTTAACGACATAAATTAACACAATATCATTCTTAACTAAGAATTAAGATAAGAATTCCAGTTCATAATTCAAAAGGACATTATTATCCAAATGTAACAAATTAAATCAATTATACAAATGTATCAAATTAAATCAATTATACAAATGTATCAAACGAAATAATGCAGACCTGTAAACTAAGCAAACATCATATAATTGCATCAACAATATACATGGAATTGTGACAGTACCTTTGTGTTTTTGGTGTGTCTCCCTTTGTTTTTCCTGGAGTATGAATTAACAGATGTACTTCTCTAAAATGACACCTGGAGCCTTTACTAAATAATTCTACCCCTTGTCTCTCTTGCAGAGCAATTTTCAAGACTAACTTTTAATTTCACTAGGCCGTTATTATGTTCTATGAATTTTCGTGTGGAAACACACCCCTTATTTAACCGGGACCGATCAGAATCAAATGTATTTCCTCCCGCTTTCTCTAAAAGTCGCTTACGTCATGGTCAATATGACATGCTTAGTTTTAAGTAACAGAATCTCTGCATTTCCTCAATTCTGACACTTTTCATGAGAAATGAAACCCTAAATTGTCGCCAGCAGTCAGTAGGCTGTTGAGTAAACATGGTTTAATTAGTAGAGCGGTCATTATTTATGTGAATAATGGAGTTTATCAGATGTATTTCTTGAGTAAGGGAGTTTAGCATGCTTATTTCTTTGAGTAAGGGAGGTTAGCATATGTATTTCTTTGAGTTAGGGAGTTCAGCATGTGTATTTCTTTGAGTAATGGAGTTTTGCATATGTATTTCTTTGAGTAATGGAGTTTAGCAAGTGTATTTCTTTGCGTTAGAGATTTCAGCATGTGTGTGTTTCTTTGAGTAACACAGTTTAGCACGTGTATTTCTTTGAGAAATGGCGTTTAGCATGTGTAATTCTTTAGTAACACAGTTTAGCATGTAAATATCCTTGAGTAACGGAGTTTAGCATATGTATTTCTTTGAGCAATGGAGTTTAGGATGATTAATTCTTTGAGTAACAGAGTTTAGCATATGTATTTCTTTGAGAAAGGGAGTTTAGCATATATATTTCTTTGAGTAACGAGTTTAGCATATGTATTTCTTTGAGAAAGGGAGTTCAGCATGTATATTTTTTGAGTAATGGAGTTTAGCATGTGTATGTCTTTGAGATACGGAGTTTAGCATGTGTATTTCTTTGAGTAACGGAGTTTAGCATATATATTTCTTTAGGTGGGGAAGTTTAGCATGTGTATTTCTTTGAGTAAGGGAGGAAATCATGTGTATTTCTTGGAGTAATGGAGTGTAGCCTATGTATTTCTTTAAGTTAGGGAATTTAGCAGATGTATTTCTATAAAAAGGGAGTTTAGCATGTGTATTTCTTTGAGTAAGGGAGTAAATCGTGTGTTTTTATGAGTAAGGGAGTTTTGCATATGTATTTCTTTGAGTACCAGAGTTAAGCATATGTATTTATTTAAGTAAGGGATATTAGCATATGTATTTCTTTAAGTAAGAGACTAGCATATGTATTTATGTGAATAATGGAGTTTAGCAGATGTATTTCTTTGAGTAATGGAGTTTTGCATATGTATTTCTTTGAGTAATGGAGTTTATCATGTGTATTTCTTTGCGTCAACAAGTTTAGCATGTATATGTCCTTGAATAATAGAGTTTAACATATGTATTTCTTTGAGTAATGGAGTTTAGCATATATATTTGTTTTAAGTAAGGGAGTTTAGTATGTGTAATTCTTTGAGTAACAGAGTTTAGCCTATGTATTTCTTTGAGAAAGGGAGTTCAGCATGTATAATTCTTTAGTAACGCAGTTTAGCATGTATATATCCTTGTGTAATGGAGTGAAACATATGTATTTGTTTGAGTAATGGAGTTTAGCATATATATTTCTTTATATAAGGGAGTTTAGGATGATTAATTCTTTGAGTAATAGAATTTAGCATATGTATTTCTTTGAGAAAGGGAGTTTAGCATGTGTATTTGTTTGAGTAAGGGAGTTTAGCATATGTATTTTTTTGAGTAAGGGAATTTAGCACATGTATTTCTTTAAGTATGAAAGTTTAGCATGTGTATTTATTTTAGTAAGGGAGTAAATCATGTGTATTTCTTTGAGTAATGTAGTGTAGCATATGTATTTCTTTAAGTAAGGGAATTTAGCATATGTATTTCTATAAAAAGGGAGTTTAGCATGTGTATTTCTTTGAGTAAGGGAGTAAATCTTGTGTGTTTATATGAGTAAGGGAGTTTTGCATATGTATTTGTTTGAGTACCAGAGTTTATCATATGTATTTCTTTAAGTAAGGGATATTATCATATGTATGTCTTTAAGTAAGGGACTTTAGCATATGTATTTATGTGAAAAATGGAGTTTAGCAGATGTATTTTTTTGAGTAATGGAATTTAGCATGTGTATTTCTGTGAGTACGGGAGTTTTGTATATGTAATTCTTTGAGTAAGGGAGTTTAGCATATCTATTTCTTTGAGTAGGGTAGTAAATTATGTATATTTATTTGAGTAAGGGAGTTTTGCAGATGTATTTATTTGAGTAACTGAGTTTAGCAGCTGTATTTCTTGAATAAGGGAGATTAGCAGATGTATTTCTTGAGAAAGGGAGTTTAGCATGTATATTTCTTTGTGTTACGGAGTTTAGCATATTTAAGAAATGGAGTTTAACGCATGTATTTCTTTGACAAACGGAGTTTAGCATATGTAATTCTTTAGTAACGCAGTTTAGCATGTATATGTCCTTGAGTAAAGGAGTTTAACATATGTATTTCTTTGAGTAATGGAGTTTAGCATATATATTTCTTTAAGTAAGGGAGATTAGGATGTGTAATTCTTTGAGTATCGGAGTTTAGCATATGTATTTCTTTGAGAAAGGGAGTTTAGCATGTGTATTTCTTTGAGTAACGGAGTTTAGCATATGTATTTCTTTCAGTGAGTGATTTTAGCATACATATTTATGTGAATAATGGTGTTTAGCAGATGTATTTCTTGAGTAAGGGAGTTTATCATGTGTATTTCTTTGAGCAATGGAGTTTAGCATATATATTTCTATGAGTAAGGGAGATTGACATGTGTATTTGTTTGAGTAAGGGAGTTTATCATATGTATTTCTTTGAGTGCGGGAGTTTAGCATGTGTGTTTCTTTGAGTAAGGGAGTTTAGTATGTGTTTTTCTTTGAGTAAGGGAGTTTAGAATGTATATTTCTTTGTAGTGCTGAATAAGAATCCTTATTATGTTGACATAATTGTTAAAAGTTCCAATGTTAACGTAGGTGTTTTTTCGATGACTGTCTTTCATCTTCATTATGACCTTACTCAGTTAGTATTTATCTTTTCTTAAATCTAATTTTTCAGAGATTGATTAAAGACTTCCTCCTATCAAATATAAATCAGAGATTTAATGAAACAATAGAGCATTTATGAAATGTAGAAACAGGTAAGTAATTATCATAGTAACAGACCTCGTAATATTCGCAGCCTTACTACTACCAGCGGTGGGCATACATTTTTAAGTTATCTCCCTTATACTGGTGAATTTATGAAACAGCTTATTCGCGGTGTTGCAAGAATCTAGGTCCAAGAATAAACGAACCATACACTGTCAAAAAGTTTTTTTTAGCATGACATTACTCTAACACAAGATTGTAGAAGAAATAAAAGAAAAAATTAAACGTTGCAGATAATTTGGGTTTGGTTTGTTTGGGGCGGGCTGGAAGGGAGGAAAAAGTAAATCTCCAGCATATTATGGGCTATGCACGGCAGCCAGTCATTTTTCGAGGCGGGGGGGGGGGGGGCGGGGAGGGGGGCTGGGGGAGAACCATGTAGGAACCTCCGACCCATAGTAAACTAATACCATGCTTTCTTACATACACGCGTTTTTCAAGCCGAGACTCGAACTTAAACTGACTCTTGTGAGATATGGGATATGTAAAGACGGGAGCTTTAGACGACTCGACCATCCAGAGACTCCAGATATTTCGGAAATTACTTCTAAATCACCGTCATCATATATTTACGTCATTTGCGACATCAGCATAACGGAAACAACTGTAACAATTACAAGAGCATAAAGTTTGTCACGAGCAGCACAAACAACGGGAGATATGTCAAAGAAAAGACCCTTCTGGAGAGACCATAATATATGTATGGAAACTGGTCAGATGTTCAGCAGCACAGTGCCTCAACGACCACATTAGGTCAAGAGACTGATGATGATGATGATGATGATGATGATGATGATGATGATGCGACGACGACGACGACGACGATGATGATGATGATGATGATGAACAATTACCGCTACTTATGCACATTAGTACGATAATGACGATAATTATGTCATGTCGATAATTAATGGTATATATAATCTTCCACCAATTAAACGTTTACTCGATTATACATTTTAACACGTATTCATGTGTAGAAGCATACAACATTGAAGAATACAGTATCAACTATATTCCGGTCTGAGTCGTGCTCGGCAATTCCGTTTTATACGTACCTAACTTTACCTTGAGGACATGGTCAACATAAATAAACTGTAAACCAATCAATCCATACTGAGTTAGGCTGGTTTTTATACGAGAGGAATGGTAACATTTCTGAGTTAGGCTAAATTGAAATCGAAAGTAGAGTAAAACAAATATAGATCAACAAATCATTTTACGGTATGGTACATGTTTTCTTTTTTGGCATCACGTATTATTTAGTATGGTGATGTGATTCTAATGTATCTTTGAAATCGTGATATACTAGTTTTAATAAAATCAGGTCATCGCGGTAGCAATGCAGGGGTAGTCTCACAAGTAATTTTGTTAGTGAAGTGTAAGTATCAAAATGATGAAGAAATATAAGCCATTATACAAAGAAATAAAAACAAAAAGTGTAAAAGTTTAAATTAAAATGTAATGACTTAACCATTTTCCACGCTCTAAGATAGTTTGTATGCTTAAGTTGTTACATGGAACCTGGAATTCGTTGAATTTGAGACTACATTCATTTTAAGTACAAAGATTGCAAAACAAATCTGGATAAACGTTATGACTGGTTGTGCAATTTTAGAATTAATGGATGGGCCTTGATCTTTAAAAAGAATATACATATAATGCATCCTTCCTCATCAGGTTTGCATGACTCGTGTTTATCATACAAATCAACATAAGTACTTTATTTCCTAGTGATAACGCTATGTTGACAATCACAAGGGTTACGTAAGTGGTGCAGTACATCATCACAGATGTCTTTAATCCGATTTAACTGATCAGTTCGTGCTGGTTTGAAACTTATATTCTAAATTTAGAATAACATGGACTTGTTGTCTTGCTGTCACATGATGGGGTACTTGTCAAAAGCAAGAAGTCGTCAATTTCAAAACTCTTGTTTCTACTTTTCACCTTTTTTTTTTAGATACCAAACTAGTCAATACAAATATATAGAAAAGTGATATATGTGTTTAATTTTAAATTTTATCTCTTCAAGGATGATAACATTTGATAATTATCTTTTGAGAAAGTCTGAGAATCTGGCTACACCACGAATCGTCACTTCAAGTTCGGTCTTTTGGCACCCATGTATTTTGTCTTCCTTGTTGTAACAAAAGACTTGTATTCAATTGATTGAGATAACCTTCGATTTACCCTTGACCTTTACAAGGAAGTTTTTTGACCCAAATATTGAAAATATGTCTGCCTAAGATTATAACCAGAATTCTTTATGATGAAATTGAAAAACAGGAATCAGCTATTTATCACACTGTATATTCCGCCATATTGCAATTTGAGCCTAACATAAAATATTACAAATGGTAGGGAATAAAAGGTATGGCGTAACAAATTGATAATAACAATGTAGCAAATAAATAATTACAATGTAAAATACAGCTAATTACAATGTAACATAGTTAATTGCAATGTGAAATACAGCTAATTACAAAGTAACACATAGCTAATTACAATGTAAGTAATAGCTAATTACTATGTAACAAATGGTTCATTACAATGTAACAAATAGCTAATTACAATGTAACAAATATTTAATTACAATGTAACAAATAGATAATAACAATGTAGCAGTAAATAATTAAATGACTACATCAACTTTCTAATTTCAATGTGGCATAACAAACCGTCTTTGTTGTTTTAATGTTGCATAACAAAGACTCATTTTAGTTTTAATGTGGCATAACAAACAATCATTGCAGTTTTAATTTCTCTGTGCTGATGTGTGAGTATCCGTGGAACACATTGTTAAGTCCTACATAATATATATATATATATATATATATATCCCTCCCCATTGTTTATGTCTTTATAACTTGCCCTTGTTTTTTCTTCAGACAGAAATTCCGGACAGGTTTTATCACGCCTATCCTATTTCTAGGTGCCTTGACATGGTTGTCAATATCAATATCAAGAACGAGGTCGAAATCTGCAGCAAAATGTGTACAATATGCATCATCATGTAGCTCAAATTTTCCCGGGGATTAAGGGATGTTGTCAATATCAATATGTCCTAAACATGAACAAATAACACTTTAATTATATATAATACTTTTTTTTTGATTTATCGTTAAATAAAGATATTTGTAAAATGTATCTCTTATCAACACTAAAATAAATTTGTACAATTCCAATTTGTAGAATGAGCTTCGTTTGGTTGACAACCCCCATCTTACCGATCTCTGTAGATGACTGCCATTGTGATACTTAAGTTCAGTGACTACTAAAACTTCATCCTTTTATCTTTGATTTGTAAATAGAATACTTAGAAAAATTACGTAAGGTTCAAAATAGGGCAGGTCAACATGGCACACTGTTTCGGATGATAAAATCAGTAGGAAATAAAGAAATAAAAGATAACAAAATATATCACTAAATCATTTGTATTTCTTTTCCAAAATGCGATAAATTAATACAGATAAACAAACCAAAAGTCGAATTTAATATCAAAATATATTTAATATTCTGCATTCCAAACCTACCAGCGCCTTTAATGAGCAGAAGTTTTGAAGTGCTTTATCTTCCGCTGGAATAGACTGCACAAGGGTCAGATAAGAGTGTATAACGCATGTCATTATTGATTGTATTTCTGTATAAACCAATATGTTATTGCATGCTTGAAATATGATATGATAATATTAGAACAACAATGAATTGTTGACAGTACAAAACGAGTTATGTAGGTGGGGTGGAGGGGTGGGGTGGGGGGTGGGGGTCAAACAAGAGAAGAATGCATTTCTTGATTTATTATATCTGTACTTAACTTAATTCCTCAAATATCCGTATTATCCTATGTTTATGAAAAAAATAATTTAAGAAAGATCGAATATACAACTTTATCGTTATGGTAACATATAATTATTCTATTTTTCAGGACGAATCACAAATCGACATCTCGGGTTCAAACGTCTGGCACACAGCCACACATTTATTGTTATTCTCATAAATAAAGACACGTGTTCATTAGAGTGGTATAAAACTGGATTTATATTGCCCTTTACAATGAGGTGTTAACCCAAAAATCGAAAATGTATCCACTCGAAATTATGACAATAACAATGTATAATAGAATTGGAAAATACAAAGTAGCTATTAAAATATTTATCTTAATCTAACTTCCATGATATTACGATTGGAGCCTAACAATTACAAGTATGTTATAATAGATAGATCGATGGTCAGATAGATTGACAGAATGGTAAATCACATCTTGGATCCCAACAATTACGAGTATGTTATAATAGATAGATCGATGGTCAGATAGATAGACAGAATGGTAAATCACATCTTGGATCCTAACAATTACAAGTATGTTATAATAGATGGATCGATGGTCAGATAGATTGACAGAATGGTAAATCACATCTTAGATCCTAACAATTACAAGTATGTTATAATAGATGGATCGATGGTCAGATAGATAGACAGAATGGTAAATCACATCTTGGATCCTAACAATTACAAGTATGTTATAATAGATGGATCGATGGTCAGATAGATTGACAGAATGGTAAATCACATCTTGGATCCTAACAATTACAAGTATGTTATAATAGATGGATCGATGGTCAGATAGATAGACAGAATGGTAAATCACATCTTGGATCCTAACAATTACAAGTATGTTGTAATAGATAGATCGATGGTCAGATAGATAGACACAATGGTAAATCACATGTTTGGTCCATCCCATTCCAATATATTTTGACTCCAAAGTCTAGAATATGGTGTGACCTTTCCTTTAGTAACAATCTAAATAAGTACTAAATAAACGAAATATGTTTTAACTAACAGCATGCCCATTCTATTTATAATGTCATATATAAAAAAAAATGTCTTGGTTTTCAGATTTTCCTGCGCTTGTGTTTGCTGTCAATAGAACGCATCGTGTTTGCTGTCAATAGAACGTACTGTGTTTGCTGTCAGTAGAACGCATTGTTTTTGTTGTCAATAGAACACGTCATGTTTGCTTTCAATATAACGCATTCTGTTTTGTTGCTTGCAAACGTATTTTTTTAAAAAGACTTTGCTATGAATGAGTTATGAACGAAAACACAGCAGGTCACAATCATATTTTGCTCAAGTAAATTCACACCATATGTCATTTCATTTTTTCTATTTTTATCTTTATGACATTATTACTGTCCATCCCGCCCACCCCTACCCCCATTTCTATGTTTCTAATTGTTCCTTATTTATTAGTTAATCGAAGTTCCAGACACGTTTTATCATCTCTATCGTATTTATATGTGCCCTGACCTGATCTTCTTTATCGTGGGTAGCAAGAACAAGGAAGAGCTCTGCAGCAAAGTGGATACAACATGCATCATCAAGTAGCACAATATTTACCCAAAGATTTAGGGGTGTTGTCAAAATTAATATATCCTACACATTACAAAACTACACTTTAATTCATTGTTTCACATTGTAATTGAATACATCACTTAATGTAGACTGTATGCAAGTTATATTCCTCTAAAAACTCGAAAATTAACCTTCATCCATAATTATATAAAATAACTTTTATTGTTAGTCAACCCCCATATCACCTAACTCTTTAAACCATTGCCAACGTAACACTTAAGTTCGGTTCTTAACTAAAACTTCCTAGTTTTATCAGTCATATATAAATAGAATACTTAAGAACACGTGTATACAAGTTCAAATAGGTCGGTCAACTGAGCACATGCCTGTACGCACATCCTTCTACACGACCTTTTCTGAATATAAATGCCGTTAGTAGGAAATAAGGAAGTAAAGAAATAACAAATTATTACATTCAATCACTTCTTTTCTATATTTTACAAATGTTATCAACTGGTGAACAAAAGAATTCATATTTAAGATTAACACATAAGTTAAAAGTCTGTATTTGAATCCTACAAGCTTCTTTTATAAATACTTTATCTCCGGATGTCTAACATTTTTTGACAGCACAAATGTAAGATAATATTTGATCTTGATACAAAATATGGTTTGAACGGGTTGCTGGAACAGCGTCAGTCGTCATATTGGTATTTGTTTCCAATGTAAACGCTTGCTTGCATGGTTGTCAACCAACATTGTTCGCTGTGATCTATCAAAGTGTGTGTGTGTGTGTGTGTGTGTGTGTGTGTGTGTGTGTGTGTGTGTGTGTGTGCATTAACCACGTGGATTGTACAAGAAACACAAATCGGTTGGTATGTGATTAAGTACCATCTACAACATGGCCACAACCACCTGGAGATATTTCTATATTCAGTCATGATATCATGTACATATTGTATTTTGACCTACAGTTCCTGTGATCGATATTATGAAATGATGTTTTGCTACATTTATTTGTCAAGTAAAAAATCCAATCATTGGGCGTGGTTGTACATGCAGAACATAATGAAGTCTATCTAGATCGATAGCACTGACTCAGTATCATTGACCACAAACCAACAGGCAAATCTCTACTTGTGTAACATGTCAATTTATCTGTATTATTACAGTCAATATTCACCAGACTTCACATTCAAGATAAAGCTGGTGACGTATTGTATTATATTTATGTCATTTATTTATAACAAATGATATTAAAATATTAAATATTACCTTGATTATATATCTGTATAATCTAAGCCGATTTAAGACGAACATGCTTGTCTTCATTTAGTTTTTCCTCTACAAAGCCTAATTGTTATCTACCTGTTTAGGTTTGTTCCTTAAAAAGGAAAGTAGCCGGTATATTATTTTTTGTGTATACCTGTAAATCTTTCTCTTACTAAGGAAAGTGGTCGGTATGTTCATCTTTTGTGTATACGTGTAAATCTTTCTCTTACTAAGGAAAGTGGCCGGTATGTTTTTTTTTGTGTATACGTGTAAATCTTTCACTTACTAAGCCTCTTGTTAACACTACCTTTAAAGAGTTTCCTATTAAGCTTTATTTCCTTTTTATCTTGACTTACTAGGCATAGTGTTCTATTTACCTTTACTTATACAGTGTGCAATTTACCTTTACGTATGTTTCTTACCAAGCATTGCTGTCCAATGTACCTCTGCTTATGCTCCTTACTAAGCATAGTGTCCAGTTTATTTTCATCTTAAGTCTATTGACCTAGTGTGATTATTTCAACACTGTGCTGCTGAATATCTGACCAGTTACCTCCACTTGTCTCGATCAATGCCTGTGTCTCCGCAAACATTTTCCTGATCCATTATGTGATGTTGTCACTCCACTTTTGTCTCTTTCTACCTCTCCTTCTACCGCCTTCGACACTACCCTGCAGTACTTTTGTGGATAAACTGCTGGCTCTAGTGACATGGCCATACCATTTCAGCTTTCTCTTTTTAACAGTGGTTAGAAGGTCTTTATAATGGCCAACTTTGAGCCTGGTGGTGTTACGCACTTCTTTATTTGTGATGTGGTCCATGTAAGAGATGCCAAGTATGGTTATGTAGCATCTCATTTCAAGTGCCTGGATTCTTCGCTGTAATTTTGCTGTCAGGGTCCAGACCTCACAAGAATACAAAACGATTGAGATGACTACTTCTCTCAGTTGTCTGATTTTAATTTTCAGACATATATTTGTCTCTCCAGATTGGTCTTAGCTTTGGCATAGCTGCATAGCTGCATTGTCTGCTCTTCATCCCTCGTGATTATGGAACCAATATATTTGAATTGCCCCACTGTTTCCAGTTCCTGTCCTCTGACTTTAATTTTGGTTGAGATTTGTTTGCTACTATTTGTCATCAGCTTTGTCTTCTCAGCACTTATCTCCATGTCAAATCTGGAAGATGTTTCATCCAGGTTCTTCACTAAGGTGGCAATTTAATCTTCACTGTCTGCCAGCCTATCAATGTCGTCTGCAAATCGGAGGTTGGTGATGTTACGCCCTTAAAAGCTGACTGTCCCACAGTGGTTTTCCAGGGCTTCACTCATGATGCACTGTAAGTAAATGTTGAAAAGCGTGGGTGACAGGAAACAGCCTTGCCGTACTCCAACTGTTGTCTTAAACCAGTTCCCCACATAACCTTTGAGCAGTTACTGCAGTGGTAGCCTTTGCGTACAGCTGCTCGAGGGCGTTGGTCAACTTTTGACCCATGTTATACTTCTTCATTGTGGCCCACATTCTGTGAACACATGATATATATCCTGTTGATGTTGCGAGTACTTTTCACACAGAACCTTAAGATTGAATATTTGTTCTGTTGTGCTTCTTTCACTCCGGAACCCTACCTGTTCTTCAGCGATTATTTCTTCTGCTTATGGGTTCATTCTGTTTAAGATGATCTTCAGCATCACTTTACTAGCATGGCTGATCAAACTGATAGTCCTGTAATTTTGGCACAGCTGGAGATTGCCTTTTTGGGGGAGTGTTATTATCAGTGTCTGGGTCCAATATGTTGGCCATTCGCATGTCTGTCAGATTTTGTTGCAGATTTTTGTTAGTAGCTATATCACTGATTCCCACCATTCTTGATAAGTTCAGCTAACATGTTGTCTACTCCAGCTGCCTTCCCATTCTTAAGTGCTCTTATTGCTGACTCCACCTCTTCTTTGAGAATGGGAAAATCATCTTCATTTGTGGAGTTTGGAACTTTAAGCACCTCTGGGTCTCCTGTTGACGGATAGTTGTAGAGTTTTTTTTTACAATACTCAGTCCATCTTTCTTCAATGTCACTTGCATCTGTAAGGCATTTTCCATTTTTCGTCTTGAATGGTACTGACCCTTGGCTGCTTCTGTCTGGTGAGGTCTTTTATAATTTGGAATGCCTTTTTGCTGTTATTCGTTATCAAACTGCTCTTTATTTCTGTACACCTTTGTCCAGTCCAATGTTTTTTTGCTTTCTTCATGTTTTTTCTTCTGATAATTGTGTATATTTCTCAAAACTCCACTACCACTGTTGTGTGTCTGGTGTTTTGTAGGTCTCTTTCGGGCATTGTTCAAGGTTGAATTTGAGCCTGATTTTTTTTGGCTTGTTAATTTTCTTAAACCTCACTCGGACGTTCATAATGACGAGGTCGTGATCACTCCCACCATAGTAGTAATAGGGGGCACTATAGGGTCTATGGAAAACCCAGTCAAAAACAGCTTGGGGCACTATAGGGTCAAGATTTATGGGGTCAATGGAAAATCCAGTTAAAAACAGCTTGGGGCACTATAGGGTCAAAACAGCTTGGGGCACTATAGGGTCAAGGGAAATGGAACAGGGTGGGCCTATATAGCGTCAAGGGAAATGGAACAGGGTGGGCCTATATAGCGTCAAGGGAAATGGAACAGGGTGGGTCTATATTGGGACAAGGGAAAAAAAGGGCGGCAAAGAAAGCTACTATCTTTTCGAGACCTATGAGTGGCCCTGAAAAGGACCGTTATGTGTAATGTTAACGTTGTCTTGTTAACACAGAGGACATCTCACAGATCTTCTTCTCTTCCTTAAACTTCTCCTTACTGTGGGTCCATAGAAGAGAACTCTCTTCAAGCAACCTTGTCTTTCCGCATAGACTCTTCTCTTCCAATAGGCTGTCTCCGTCCTATGAATGACACTCCATGATGATCTGACATACATGGGTATGTCAGTCCTAAACAGCATGCTAGACACAAGGGTTGACGATTCAACGTTAGTCCACATCTTGTGATGAGAACAGGTGAAGCGAATGCCGTGAACTGCGGTTATTTATAGGGGAAGAGCGGATCGAAACGGATTGAGTGTATCGACCAATCCAAACACGCGTTACAAAAGTCAGGCACAGCCATCCAATCGGAAGAGAGCGGTCTGTGACGTCACCTTTTCTATATAGAGGTACTAGCGTCTGTGCGCAGTCAATCGATGAGACAGAGTTGTCAATCATGGCGGACAGTAAGAAGACGATGAATTGGAGTGAGTCAGGAGTAGAGACAGCAAGTCATGGGCCAACAGTGACTACTAAAGTCATGACAAATCTATATCCAGAAGAAGTTGATTTTAACTGGGATATTGTGGATTTTTTAACATCGCAAGAATTTATTCCGGAACCTTCGTTGCCTTCTGTATCTTCTTATGGACACGTTGATGATTTTAAGCAGAGACAAAAAGAAGAATTGGAGCGATTTTTACAACAACAGAAAGTAGAAGAACAAGCTTTTCTTATGCAACAGCAGGAAGAAGGAGCAAGAAGGAAGCACCAGGAAGAAACAGTAGCAGCAGCAGCAACAGCAACAGAGAAGAATGAAGACCAAGGACAGAAAGAAAATAGTGAAAATCAAACGGTCACGACGGTACTTTTAGATATTTTAGCTGAGTTAAGGAGTCTGAAACAAATGTATCAGACTTCTTTATCACGACCGAAGAGAAAAAGACCTTCTCGAGCGAAACAACCCGATCTCTCTGTGACTACGTCTACCTTACCACCGTTAGTGATTTCTACCAAATCATTGACAGGAACCACCAGTTCCGAAGTAGGCCTTGGCCGTGGCAAAGGCTTAAGACAGCTCAAGAGGATTTCGTCCCGTTTCTGAGTTTGTTTTGTTTTAAACAATCAAAACACCAACGGTCCTTTTCAGGGCCACTCCAATTATTTCGAAAAGAAATACTATTTCAATTGCCTATTTCAATGAAAACTCAAAAGTCCTTTTATATATTTTTTAAAATCCATGATGTACGTGTGAGTGAAGGAATGTGTGAGTGTAGGTTCTTATTCTATCAAATCAAAACCAAGAGACACTTACGTTTTTTCTCTCTGGTGTATTCTAGTACAAACGTTACAATTCAATATCACAACATAACATAACACAATACCATTTTTAAAAAGTTCATAAGTTTTCTTCTGTTTCACTCTTTCTGTTTTTTCATTTTCTTTACTGTCACACGTTTTTCTTTTTCTTCTTCCTCTTCACTTTCGTTTCGTCTTCTTTTCTTGTTTTTGTGAACGTGACGGGGTTCTTCCTTGGAGTAGGGTACCTCTTTATCCTCCTGTTCAGAATTTCTTTCCTCCTCCTCCTCCTCTTCCTCCGCCTCCTCCTCCTCCTCCTCCTTTTGCTCCTGTTGTTTCTTAGGACAGTTTGGAGACCAATGTCCTTTCTCTTTACAATAATAACAGGTATCTTGACTTTTGTCTCTATTGGTACCTTTTTTATTTTTGTCACGATCTGAACATTCTGTAGCCCAATGTCCTTTCTTCTTACAGATATAGCAAGTATCTTGACTTTTATCTCGATAGGAGGAAGAGTAGGCCGTCGGCTGGTCTGACGAAAACTTTCGTATGACCCCACGTAAAGCTCTAATGAGAAGTTCCACTTCTGTAGGTTCTTTCATCGTTCTGGTCAATGTGAGAGTGAAATGAATACTGAACCGTTAGACACTAACCCTTTATATATGCACGGATCGGACATGAATATATAGGGGTTATGGTCTTTAAAAGGTAGTCATTTGACTTTTTGCAGACAAGATGAAAAGACCACATCATGTTGTGGAGAAAGGAAAAGATAGTAAGAGACAGAAACGTAATGTATCGCCTAGCACAGTAGCTGAAGTCTTGGCTCAAATTCATGCCAGTGATTTTGAAGATGACATGAGTGAGCCCGAATCTACGCCTAAGCAATCGACTTCCAAGCAAAGTGCACCACCCTTAGTAAACCCTGAAAATTACTATCACATTCGAGAGACGGAAAAGCGTTCCTCTCGAAAATTTAGAACAACGGCTTACACGTATGCCGTAAAGTTTAAAGATTTCAAGGCCAATGTACCTTTGGAGAATACAGAAGGGTTCATTACCGAGGTGTGGGATTCTGTGTTAACTGCATTGAAACAGCAATGTCAAGCCAAAGAAGACGATCGCTTGAGACTTTCTATTCATCACGATAATTTAAAGTCTCCCGTTTGGATCGAGTTTACTAGCCCATCAGAATTAACACCTTCCAAAGTCATTGACAAAATTCAACATGTGCAACAATCCAACGACAAGTTTCACATCACCGATGGAAAAGCCACACTGTTCATGACCCACGTGTCTCTTCCTGAGGGGACCGGACGCAAAAAAGTGTTATTGGTGGACAGCCTTCGTAACATGAAGCCCGTGCCATCGTCGTGGGACAAATGTATGCCAACAGGAACGAGACAATAGAATGGAAAAGAGCCTGGGAAACTATTCGACAATCGGACCGAGCCAAACAACGAAGTGAAGCAGAACTCCTGTTACAGCAAGCGGGGATATCCAAAGATACCCCTTGCGGTATTCCAGAAATGCAAAAGTTGCAAGACGTCTTGGCTCCACGTTACACTTTGAAAGTACACCCTCAAGAAGTGCGTGGTCCTCTTTTGTTTCGAGGCCACGATTTCAAAGACGGAAAATACATTCACGTCTATCATCACGATGGTCATTTTGATACCATTACCAGTATCACTGGATTTCTGAAATTCAGTTACTACTGTGAAAAATGTGACTATGGTTATAACAATCGAGAACAACACAAGCATTGTGGATCGAAATGTGAGGGATGTTTGGCCTCTCAACCTTGTCTGGACAAAGGACAAGTACGAGTGCATTGCCCTGTTTGTCAGCGCACTTTTGTCAGTCTTACCTGTTACCAACAACATTTGAAGATGCAAGGTTCACAGCAGAAAAGTACTTGTCAACTCCTGAGATTGTGTCCTACTTGTGGACAAGGCATACGTAACAATAGTGTTAAGTTACACGTTTGTCGAGGGAAGAAACGATGTCACATTTGTCGCCAAATTGTGGACTTGGAGCACGAATGCTTCATTCAAAAATATCAACCCCGACCAGAAGATACCCAGAAGAAAGGGAATTTTATCTTTTTTGATTTCGAATGCATGCAAGAAACTGGTATTCACATTCCTAATTTCTGCGTGGCTCACCGTGCGTGCGAGCAGTGCATCCAAGAACCTATCTTTAGTCATTGCCCTTACTGCAGCAAGATTCCTGGAGGACGTGAAAAAATCTTTCGAGGTTCAAATACGCTAGCCGATTTTGCCCAATGGATCCTAAACCCCATCGACGAAACGTGGAGTCCAGAAGACATCGAACGTTACGGCGAGTGTCATTGCCATGCCACAGTCATGGCTCAAAATTTATCGGGATACGATGGGCAATTTCTGCTTAGATACTATGCGGAACAAAGTACCGAACGGCCTCAAGTGACTTTGAACGGAGCCAAAATCATTTCTATGCAAGTAGGACAAGTACAGTTTAAAGATTCGATGTGTTACTTGGCCATGCCATTAAGTCGCATGCCTAAAACGTTTGGAATGACAGAAATGGCCAAAGGTTATTTTCCACACTTTTTTAATACCGAAGCCAATCAACATGCCATTCTACCCCATTTGCCTGAGGTTGACGACTACGACCCCGACAACATGCGCACCGAACAACGAGAAGCTTTCCATGCTTGGTACCAGACTCACGCCTCGGACCCCTTTGACTTTCAAGAAGAAATTTTAAAGTACTGTCGATCTGACGTGGACATTTTACGACGCTGTTGTGGAAAATTTAGAGAACTGTTCATGGAATACGGAGGGATCGATCCTTTGAAAGAAGCTTGTACCATTGCCAAAGCATGTTCCTTAGTGTACCGAAAACGCTTTATGCCCGAAAATACTCTAGCGGTCATCAGTCCTCAAACGACAAATTTTGTCAAACGTCAATACTCGGTTAAAGCCCTACGCTGGCTCCATTACTTGTGCGACAAGGAAGACAAATGGATCCAACACGCTCGCAACGGAAGAGGCGAAAAGACCATCGGAACGTATTCGGTAGATGGTTGGGACTTAGAAAACCCTCAGATCGTGTACGAGTTTAACGGATGTTTATTTCACGGATGTCCCCTATGCTACCCTCAGCGTAACACCAAAAATCAGTTTTTACAACGAACCATGGAAGATTTGTACCAGACCACGTGTCAGCGACGTTTGAAGTTAGAACAACAAGGATACCAGGTAGTGGAAATGTGGGAACACGAGTACGATCTGCGTTTGAAAACCGATCCCGAGTTTAAACGCATCGTAGAAAGTTACAAGCTGGTGGACCCATTGAACCCCCGGGATAGTTTGTACGGAGGACGAACGAATGCCACTTGTTTGCTGTACCAAGCGGACGAAGAGAAGGGAGAAGAAATCAAATACTTGGACGTGTGTTCGCTGTATCCTTACGTGTGCAAATATTGTCACTTTCCCGTAGGGCATCCAGAATTGATGACAGAACACATTGACTTGGACCACATTCGTCAGTACTAAGGATTGATCAAGTGTAAAGTCTTACCTCCCACAGACTTGTACCATCCCGTTTTACCTCACCATTGCCAAGGAAAACTGATGTTTCCTTTGTGTCGCACATGTGCCGAAATGTGCAACCAAGACCAACCTTGTCAGCACACTCAGGAAGAACGTGCCTTGACAGGAACGTGGGTGAGCGTGGAATTGTTTAAAGCTCTGGACCTGGGATACCAACTGTTAGAAGTGTACGAAATGTATCACTTTCCCAAAACACAACAATACCGCAAGGGCGACGAGAGACAGAAAGGTATTTTTGCAGACTACGTGGATGCCTTTTTAAAACTAAAACAAGAAGCTAGTGGCTATCCTTCCTGGTGTGACACTCCCGAAGACCAAAAGATATTCAAAAAAAAAATATAGGGAGCAGGAAGGTATCACTTTAGACCACATCGAGAAAAACGAAGGAAGGCGGTCGTTTGCCAAAGTGATGCTCAATTGTTTGTGGGGTAAAATGGCACAACGACCGTCTTTACCCAAGACGGAGTATTTGTCTGAACCTTCTCGCTACTTCCAGATGATTCACGACCCAACCAAAGTCATGAAACACGTGGACGTCATTCATGAGGACTTGATCTTAGTCAATTACGAAGAAGAACTAGACTTTGTAGAAGCCGACAAATTTGGAAATGTCATCATTGTGGCTTACGTGACAGCCCACGCTCGTTTAAAATTGTACGAAGTGTTAGAACTGTTAGGAGATCGTGTGTTGTATTTTGACACGGACAGTTGCATCTACATTCACCGACCGAACCAGTGTAACCCTGTCATCGAAGGAGACCGTTTAGGAGCCTGGACCGATGAACATCCCAACGACAAGATTCTATGTTTTGCAAGTGGCGGTCCTAAAAATTACGGTTACGAATACCGAGACCCACAAGGAGAAATGCACACCGAATGTAAAGTGAAAGGATTGACTCTCAATTATCGCACCAGTCGATTGGTGAACTTTAACGTGCTACAAGAAGCCTTACAGTCGGGACAGGATGAAACGTTTCAAGTGACTACTTACGAACCGCACAAGATTGTCCGTTTACCTACACACCAAATCGTTAGCCGACCTTTGGAAAAAGTCTATCAAATCGTGTACCAAAAAAGAGTACAACTTCCCAATCACTTCACTCTCCCGTACGGTCACGTCGAAATTGGGCAGCATATAAAAAGGGACATTGTCCAAGACCAATAGTTCATTGTGACTAACACAGCCAAGCGAAAAGAAGATGAATCCATTTAAACAGACATCATTCAAGTTTGGGGATTGTAAAACAAATGTACCTTTCCAGAGTGTGAAAAGTACTGGATGGATAAGACCCATGCATTGCAACGGAAGTTGTCCGGAAGGAAACTGTAAGTGTCCTTGCGGTATGCACTGTAATTGCGTTACAGAGTGCGATGGTGAACCTTACGATTGTAGTGATGCCAGACGCTGTGACGTTAGCGATTCAGCTGGATATCGTGGGAACGTTGCTATGACTACTACCCCTATATCTACCGTGGAAAGTGATGCTGTGCGTGTCAAACCTGAGGGATGCGAAAGCGGTGCCACACGTTATCGTGGACTCCTAGGAATTTCACCGTACCTGCATCGAACAGAAGTGAGGAGAGTCGAATATTCGTTCCCGACGAGTTTGCCTGAATACTGTCACTTTAAAAGTCGATTCCAAACCTTCAAAGATAAATGGCCAAAATATCTGCCTGGACCAACTCCTGAAGAATTAGCCAGAGCTGGATTTTTCTACTTGGGCGAAGGAGATAAAGTCAAGTGTTTCAGTTGTGGTGTATCCATTTACGAGTGGGAACAGAAAGATTCCGCTTACTTGGAACATGCTCGATGGTCTCCGAATTGTCAATACCTACCTTTAGTAGGACCTAGTGATTGGAAGTGACACTACTACTCCATGTCGTGTAACACGTCTAGACCAGTATATAAACCCTCTCTAAAACATAGTATTCAAGGATTACCATACGAATTGCAAGAGAAGATCTACAAGGACGTTTGGCAAGGTCTTGCTAAAGAAAAATCTCAATGGGTGACTGTAGAACATTTGTGTCGTGAAATTCACAAGAGGCAAGTGACAAAAATTAACCAACGTATTAGATTTCTCTGGATTAAGGGTATTTTTTTGCTCTGTTACCAATTTACTACGTTTACATCTGAAGATGTTTTGATCCTTCTTGACCGTTACCCTGAATGGCAGTGGGACGAAATTACACGTTATATTAATCACTTTTGCTTTTTGTGCAAATTTAATTCTGTGTTTAATTCTGGGTTGAATCTACACTGATAGTCTTCGACCTAAAAAAGAAGTATAAAAGAGAACGACCATGCCACAACCTTTATCATTGGTGATCCAACATATTCCGTGGAAGGATATCAATGAGAAGATTCACACGGTGAAAGATTACGAACACTTATTGCAAGAACTGTACCCTATGAATTGGGGTCGACGTGTCGTGTGTGTTTTAGTGACTTGCTTTCTAGGATTTCGTTTACCTGTCGATTCCTTGTGGACACTTTACGAACACTACCTATCAAAAAAATAAGACAGTATGGTGACTCCTTTAAATGTCCACGAGAGACTTATTCTGTTCAAAGCCTTACGCTTTCATCTGGATACGTCTCGACCTCTCCAAGAAAAAAAGATTCGTCAACTTTTACGTACGGAAGCAGTGTACGAAGATGTGTGTGTAGCTTGTGATTTACACCCTCATTGGACAGATGTACGTGACTGGAAAAGTTGGGATTTTGAGGCTTGGACAAACGAAGCATCCCATTATGCCCAAGCGTTGTGTTCCTAAAATTCATCGTCGAGTGAAAAAAGTCACTTTTAAACCTGTGTTAGTGACAGTACCAGAAGAAGAGAAAGAATCTGTCACCGAAGACAATCCCTCTGTTCAAGACAGAACTGTCATGGACATTTCCCCACAAAGACCCTTTCGAGAGGACACGTATGTGACTATACCCCATGTAGAGGAGACTATAAGAACATTACACACTACCTCTAGGAGGCGTTTGTTACCCAACAAAGAATGTTGTACAGTGACTTGTTTATATGCCACTTTGATCGTTTCCCTGTGTCTTTTATTCTTGTATTTATCCATTTGGCTTTTATGTATTTTTGTCTTTTGTGTTGTTCGAATTTAAACATGCATTGAAATAAACGTGTCTTGAAAAAAAGTATAAAAACCTCTTGTCTTGTCTGTTTTTGTGTCAATACTATCATACCACTACACAACTATGGCTCACTCTACTATTTCTACTACTCCTTCCTCCTCCACATTCAAAGTCATTGACGAACACTTAGATCAGGCTAGTTGGAAAGCCTTGTATCTTCGTCATCCTTTTAACATGTTAATTGCTGGACCGAGCGGTTCAGGCAAAACGGAATTTGTCAAACGTTTGATCGAACATAAACATCATTTGATCGATCGTCCACCTCAACGCATCGTGTGGTGTTACAAAGAGTGGCAATCGGCATACAGCCTCTTGCAAGAAAGTCAAGGTGATTCCATTGTGTTTGTAGCAGGCATTCCTAAAGAAGACGAGGGGATCGTGTCTGACACTAGTCAAACTCATTGGGTTATTTTTGACGAGATGTTAGGAGAAGACGAAGAAGAAATTAAACTATGGTTTACGCGTAAAGGCCATCATCGTAATGCCAGTGTCATTTACATTACACAAAATTTATTTCAACAAAGTAAAGCCCATCGTACCATTAGTCTCAATGCTCATTACGTGGTCTTGTTTAAAAGTCCTCGAGATAAATCACAAGTGCAAGTTTTAGCCAAACAGTTAGGAACACCTTGGCTAACTCATGCGTACGATGATGCCACTCAAACGCCACACGCCTATTTACTCGTGGATTTAAAACCCACTACTCCTGATTATTTGTGATTTCGTACCGATTTGTTTCACGACTGGTGTCAAGACGGAGGACCTGTCGTGTACACGTCCTCCTCGTCGACATAACACTATGAAGCACTAAAAAAATCTATAAAAACCTTGGGTTACTTTGACCTGGTCTCATACATCGTCAACATGACGTCCCTTCAGTCTCATCTTCCGATCAAATTGATTCGTGCCTTGTACGGCATCAGTCGCGAAAAAAATCCACAAATACGTGCTCACGTCTTAGAAGCCAGTCTCAAAGAAGTCTTACGATGGTTTACGGTGACAGCACGTCAAATACTGCAAGGCATCATTCACATTCCACATCAAACCAAACGTTTTTTTGACAGAAACAAAGTAGCCTTGACGCAACTGGCCAATCCTCGCATTGACTCTCACACCAAAAAGCAAATCATATTGAAACCTGGAGGTAGTGGTTCTCTAGGAGGTGTCATCATTCGTTCCCTTTTAAAATGGGATCCCAATACTCCCAAAGTTCACCCCAAGAAGAAAACAAAAAAAGTCAAACAAACCCCTAAGAAAAAGAACAAGGGTGCCAAGACCAAAACACAGAAAAAGAAAAGTCCACAGACAAAAGCGGTCACCCGCAAGAAAGGCACTTCGGCCAGGACACAACCTTACCTTCGTCAACCACGACCTGTAAGAAAAGATCTACAAGGACGTTTGGCAGGAACTACGTTGCCAGTAGCCTCAGGGGCTGTCACTTCTCCGTTGCGGGTGATGCCAGCCAAACCCAATTTGACACCCGTTTTTCCTAATTTGATGAAACATTGGAAATCTGCGTCTCCCAAAACGTCTCCTCCACCGGAGACACCCTCATCGACATTAGCGTCAGTAGCAGCTGCTCACAAAGTACCTGCCCCGAAAGTGAAAGTCCAAGAAAGATCTGGCATGTTAAAGAGTTTACTAGATTTGTCCAAACAAGAACTGTCCCGATTGAGTCCGTTGCGAACCCCTTCACGACGTGTGTTACCTGCCATGAAGTTGATACGACGCAAAGATAATCAGTGGCGACGCATTCCAGTATAAAAATATGACTTGAAGACCACGACGTCAATCAGTATTTTTTCTGTACCACTACTGAACACTCAAGAATGACTCCTCAAAAACGTGCACACCATCACTACCCTCGATTTTCTGCTGCCCAAAAAGGAGCTGGAAAAAGACAATCTCGTCATCGTACCAAAGGCTTAAAAACCAAACATCAACGTCCTTTCCTCCAAAGACGTAGTCTTTTAAAGAAAAAGAAGAGTCACCAAAAAGGAGGATCCTTTGGTAATTTTGTGAAAGACATTGTTACCTTTTTGACGAAGCGGTAGTTCCCCAAAAAGTAGATAAAAGAGAGTGTGTACCAAGTCATTGACACTAGTAATATTGTGAAACGAACAAGCAAAGATGTCACCTCGCAGAAAACATTCTTCTTCACCCCACAAAGGAAAGAAAAGGAAAGGACGTTTAGCCAAACATCGACACGTTCATCGTACAAAGGCCCAAAAGAAAATATCCGTCCGTCAAAAGAAAAAGATGCTGGTGCAACGCGGAGGATTTTTCCTACCCCATGATCTCTTTCCAGAAAAAGTGATACCACTTATAAATCAAGTGATGGCACAACAAAAAAAAAAGATAAAAGAGGGTGTGTTTCAAGTCATGGACGTCAGTGGTATTGTGGAACGAACAAGCAAAGATGTCACCTCGCAGAAAATATTTTTCTACACCTCACAAAGGAAAGAAAAAGAAAGGACTACCTCCTCGTTTGGTCAAACACGGAGACGTGTTGTCTGTCCTGTCCAAAGCCTCTCCACCCATGCGAAAACAAATCATTAAAACGGCTTCCAAAGATGTCATCGATACCGTGTGCGAATGTTGTTTGAATGTCTTGAAAGGCACGATACCTTTGTCTTCACACCAGAAAAAAATGCTTAGCCAAACATCGACACGTTCTTCGTCAAATGGTTCAAAAGAAAATACCCGTCCGTCAAAAGAAAAAAATGTTGGTGCAACGCGAAGGATTTTTACCTTTTCTTCTTCCTGTGTTGGGAGGATTAGCGAAATCCGGTTTCCTATCCAGCATATTACCAGGTTTTTTACAAGGGATGACACAAAGGATGTCCCCAGGGATGCACCAAGGGATGGCCCCAAGGTATGGGTAGCAATATGTATGATCCTTCCAGAAGATAAAAGGGATCCATGAAGCACCACGATCTCAGACGTAACCTTTGAAAGCCCATGGAAGGACGAAAACTGACTTTAGTTCCTTACAAACGATGGATGGAATACCATCGTTGGCAAGAACAACGTACCCCCCATTTACCACCCAATCCTGATTTGAACGAGATGTCCCAATTACAACAAGAATTGCAATCCTTGCTGCATCGCCACGATTTGTCCGAAACCGAAAAATCGCAAAAGTACGGTCAACTTCTGCAACGACTACAACTCTTTCATCGAAAAGCTGTGGAACAAACAGCTCTACCCACACTGTCCGATTTGAAGGCACTAATGAATAATCCGTCGCCTTTACCCTCTACAGTAGCCAAAACAGACGTCACCCCACCATTACCCAAGGAAGAAAAAGAACCCCATGATCTCTTTCAAACACCCACTGCTACTCCCATTCCGAGTAAGATTGCCGCTTCCTTATTGACCCCTTCTCCCACGCCCCAACGAGAAGAACTCAAAACTTGGGTTAAAAAGATGATGGCTACTCCTGCTTCAACAGAAGTGAAAAAAAAAGAAAGGAAACCAGAGGTGAGAAAAGAAAAGAAGACCAAAGCTATCTCATTACCTCCGCCACCACCACCACCACCACCAGCACCCTCGACGTCAACTCCTGTGGCACATCGGACACGTAAAACCGTTTCCAAACAACCCGCATTTCGTCCCACCCAAAGCAATATCCTCGAAGAGTGGGTCACTTATTAACCTAAACCATGGAGAAGGTCTTAGTCAGCATTTATTACGATCCAGCTCACCCTGCAGGTTACGGAGGCATTCAGAAATTGTATCGTGCTGCAAAAAGTCGCTTGAAAAAGCTCCGTTTACCTACAGTACAACGATGGTTACAAGAACAAGCGACGTACACTTTACACAAACCCATTCGACGAAAATTTCACAGAAGTCGCACTCAAGTGGAAGGCATCGATCATCAATGGCAAGCCGATTTAGCCGATGTCTCTCATTTAGCCACCTACAATCGTTGCTACAAATATTTGTTTTGTGTCATCGACGTCTTTTCTAAATTTGCCTGGGTCGTACCATTGACATCCAAATCGAGCGGAGAGTTAGTACGAGCTTTGCAACTGGTGTTGAAACAAAGTGGTCGTCACCCTCTTCGATGGCAAACCGACAAAGGCACCGAATTTCTAAACCAAGCTTTCCAACGAGAATTAAAGAAACGTGACATTCATTTTTTCACCACCGAAAATCCTGAAACCAAAGCCAGTATCGTGGAACGTTTTCAACGTACCTTGAAAGAACGCATGTGGAAATATTTTACGCATCAACACACTCTCAAATACATCGACGTCTTACCGCACTTAGTTCAAGCCTACAATCAATCTTACCATAGAAGCATTGGACGTTCCCCACAAGAGGTGACACCTGACAACGAAGTCACTGTTTTTGAGCGTCTGTTTGGTACGTCCCGAACGAGGGCTGTCCCCAAGAAAGGTGGAGAAGTGTTAACCCCGGGAGATTGGGTACGCATTGGTAAAACCAAACGCACTTTCGACAAAGGTTACTTGCCCAATTGGACCAACGAATTGTTTCGTGTTACTGAACGAGTGCGTGGCCGTCATCCTGCCGTCTATAAATTGGAAGACATGAACGGAGAAGTATTAAAAGGAACGTTTTACTTGCCTGAGTTACAACGTGTTACCAAAAAAGAAAACGACGTGTACGACATTGAAAGCATTCTCGAACGAAGAACCCGTAAAGTAGGAAAACGTCGTGTCAAAGAAGTCAAAGTACGTTGGAAAGGATATCCTCCTAGTTTTGATTCTTGGATTGACGCTGCCCAAGTCATCGACTATAAAAAGAAGTGACCATCATGCCCTTCAATACAGCTTCAGCGACCACAGTGACTACTCCTTCACCCACATCATCTCTGCAAGATTTACAAAAGCAACCCTTGTGGGTGTGGTGTGGAGAACGTGTCCCTAAAACACAAATCGTTTTTTTCTGTCAAATCTTTGTGGTGTATTGTGTCATTGGTGCAGCCATTGCTAATTTGAGTTTGCAACAAGGAGACAAACAATTGTGGACCATTTTACTCAGCAGTTGCATCGGGTATCTTCTTCCCAATCCTTCCCTGAAATACTCTTACAACGGGAACAACAGTAACAATATTGGGAGTCTTGCGACCAACGTTAGTCCTTCTCCTGACAGTCACCCTTCCAATCACAATCCTCTTTTAGATACTCCTTTAACCTCGAGTGACTCCTCGGACAGAAGAACATTGGAAATATGAACAACACTATTAACCAATTTTACTTAACGTTACCTAGTGACAGTTCCATGGAGGTGTTTCCTAACAACACATTGTGCTGTTACACGGCTAAATTACCTCAAACCATGCATTTGGATCAAGATGATCATTGGGAAGTAGCTTTAGTGGAAATAATACACCCGACACAAATCAAAAACATCGTCGAAAATCAAAACACTTTTACAGTAGAAGTGTTTGACGAGCAATTGCAAAAAGCCTTAGACGCACGAGGTAAAGGTGGCGAAAAGAAATCAGATGGACTCCCAACTAAAGCCCTGTCCACTCATAAGTTCGTCATTCCTCCAGGTTATTATTTTAGTGGTCAACATTTAGTGAATACGATTGTAACCAGGTTCAATGTTGTGTTTGGTAAAGCCATGGTGTCCTTTGCAAACTCAAAAAACCCAAAAAGTGTGACCATTGAGTACTATTCAGTGTCTCGTCGACTCATGATGACATTTTCAGAGGAGAAAATGATGGCCATTACTTTTTGTCCTGAATTGTTTGATATTTTAGGTGGAGACCTCAAGATGCTCCCGAACAAAAAGCAAATACCAGGCATAACCAGTAACTCGGATTTTACCATATATTTTCGATTCCCTATTGAATTGAACCAAGGTCTCAACTTGATGTTTGTGTACTCCGATGTGGTAGAGTACAACGTGGTAGGACACACCTCTGCACCGTTACTGCGTGTCATTCCTTTCAAAGTGGATTCTGACACTACCGATAAAGAGGAAGGTGGAAATACCAATCACGTTCACCGTGAATTTGTACATCCTCATTATTTACCCGTGAGTAAGTCGTATTTCGACAGTGTCAACATTTCTATAAAAGGAGAACTAGGACAAAATATTCCATTTACCAAAGGGAAAGTCACAGTGAAACTCCATTTTCAAAAACGATTCTCCAACAACTGAAAAAGTGATGTATCCTGTGTACCGAGGAGTCACTCGACAACGAGGACATGGCTTAGGAGATATGTTTAAATCAGCCTTTCGTTCCGTGGTCCCTGTTTTGAAACCGATGGTGACACGAGGATTGCACGCCTTAAAAGATGCCGCATTGACTCACGGCAAAGATTTTCTTCACAATGTTCTCATTGACAAACAAAACCCCAAAGAAGCTTTTTTGAGAGCAGGCAAAAATGCCTTGCTTCAAACGGGTAAAGAGATTTTGGGTCGACGAGAAAGTCCTATAAATGCCCTGAACGGTACCGAGTCTGACATTCCTGCTTCCCTGACGACACAGCAAGGACAAGGTAGAAAGCGACGACGAAGGCACCCTTTCAAAAGTCTCCGTACCTCTAAAGTGAGAAAGACGAAGAAAAAAAGAACCGCTCGAGACTTAGACATTTTTGATTATTAAAAGTGAAGAAAAAAACCTAAAGAAAAAGTGATGCACCAAGAATCTTGTGCCTGTTCCAAGTCGGAACTAGATCTCTTTGCCATGCCACCCACCATGACGACCATGCAAGATGCCCAATGGGTCGAATTTCATCCCGTCTCCTCTTTGACGGATTCAGCTCCCATCGAGTTTGAAATCAAAGGACAACCCGAAGATTACATCGATCTCAACAACAGTTACTTGTATTTGAAAGTGAAAGTGAGTAGAACGGACAACACCGATCCAGCAGCCGATGCCCAAGTAGCTCCCGTCAACAATTTCATGCATTCTTTGTTAAGCGAAGTGGATTTGTACATGAATAACAAACTGATCAGCAGTAGCACGGATACTTACCCTTACCGAGCGTACCTCGAAAATCTCTTGACGTACGGAAAAGAAGCCAAGAACACTCATTTAGATGCTTGTGTGGTATGGAAACCTGACACAGCAGATACGTTTAACGACACAGCCTTGTCCGCAGCAGCAGTAGCTGCTCAGGGCAGCAATCCTGCCATTCCTGCCGATCCTCACAATCTAGGTTTTAACGAGCGTCGAAAGAAAATTCAGCAAGGACGTAGTTTAGAACTGTTCGATCGTTTGCATTTGGACATGTGGTTTCAAGAGAAGTATTTGCTGAACGGAGTAGATATTCGCTTGAGACTGAATCGTAGCAGTGCTGCTTTCCATTTGATGGCTGATGCCAACACATACAAAACCATCATCCAAGAAGCCAGGTTATACGTACGTCGCGTGGAAGTGTTACCTAAAGTGGGAAATGATATCAGTCACACTTTGAGCAGAACGACAGCCAAGTATCCGATACGACGCGTGGAAGTCAAAACGTTCACCATTGCCAGGGAACTTAGATCCAAGATCGAAGATCATCTGTTCCAAGGACAGTTACCCAAACGTTTATTCATTGGTATCGTCAGCAATGCAGCCTTCAACGGTGCCCACAATATCAATCCTTTCGAGTTTAAGCACTGCGGAGTATCCAAAATCGAAGTCAGTCGCGATGGCAAAACTTTGTGTACCCGACCTTTCGAACCCAACTTTGGCGAACAGAAGAATTACTTGAGGTCGTACTTGTCACTGTACGAAGCCACAGGACAGTTAGGAACCAACACCAGTCACGGTATTTCCTACGAAGATTATGCAGGAGGTTACGCGTTGTGGGCTTTTGATTTCACTCCAGACCAAGGCAGCGACGAGGGACATTTCCACCCTATAAAATCGGGGCAACTGCGTGTGGAACTTCAGTTTGCAAGGCCTCTTGACGAAACGGTGAATGTCTTTCTGTATGCTGAATTCGATAATACCATAGAAATCAACAGTTTGAGAGAAGTCATTCTAGACTATTAGACACTATGGAAGACCCTTGTCCCTCTTTGAATAGTGGAGAATCCATGGAATGGGAGGTTACAGAAAAAGCAGTTCCCGAAAACCAAAAAGAAGAAGAAGTAGTGATCATGCAATCCAGATGGCCAGAACAGGAACAACAGTTAGTGGCTTGTTTTGCACAACACTTGGAAGATAAAATGAGAGACATGATTAAAAAAGATTGTTATGGATGTCAAATCGATCAAAAAAATTGGATGATTATCTGAACGAAGCTTGGAGTCTCATCTCCGAAGAAGATGTGTTACTTCAGTGGTATAAAGGCTTACGTGATCATTCCTCTCCTCCATTGTTTGCTCGAGAAATCGATCGCATCGAAGCTCTCTTGGCCAAAAGTAAGGAGACGAAGCAAACCATCAGTTACTTGTTTGACCGTTTCAAACAAAAAGTCTGGATTGAATTGATGACTTATCATCACCTGTGAAGAAAGGAGAGAAAAAAACAAGGCTACACAACAAAAAATGGATACCTGGGAACTTTATTATCTTTTGAACCGTAGTTCGTACACTGCTTCTTGGAATCCTGTCGTGTGTGCTAAAGATGAACTACCTCATCGAAAACCTCAAGAGAATCAAGCTTATGTCATCAACACAGATGACAGTAATCTTTCAGGAACTCACTGGGTAGCAGTCTACTTTCCTCAAGAGGGTTGTGCGGAGTATTTTGATTCGTATGGATTGCCTCCTTTCGAAGATGATATCATTGACTTTATGAGAAGAAATGCTCAGACGACACGATTCAATAATGTGAAATTACAAAGCACAGATTCTATGGTGTGTGGACAATATTGTATCTATTATCTGCATCATCGCAGTCTTGGATATTCTTTAGAACATTTAGTGACTTATTTTGATCGTCATTCGTCTCGAAACGATGACAAAGTAGATCGATGGTTTTGTGACCATTATGGCTATCTGTTGTCTTTAGCTAGGAAACGTAGTGTACATCAATGGCCCAATGACTTTCAACAGTGGAAATCTCAATTTAATTCACAACGTTGTCAACCATGTCAAAGATAATGTATTAGTATTATGGAAGAAAAAAAATGTTTGTTATTTGAAATGTTTGTGTTTTGTGAGTTGTTTTGTTATTTGAATAAAAATGTTGTTTTGAAACCAAATAGTCTGTCGTTTGTTTTACATTTGTATTCATATAAATGTTCTTTGACTTTTCTTTCTATCCCTCACATCAAACTATCTAATCGTTTCCAACCCTAAACCGTCGAGGGGTGTTTTCCATCACGTCCGCGCTTGAACCATATAAAGCAGGGGTAGTCTCCAGTCTGGCCATCCATTGTTTGACTCATCCTACTACGAAGATGTGCTCAAGACTAGCTAAGCTGAACGAAGCTTATGTCACTCTGCATCGTATCAGACACAATCTGATGCCAAAGCCTGAAGAGATTGAGAATGTGAGAATGCTACAAGTAACGGAAGACCTCATAGAAGAACTCTTCAGAGAGGAAAATCAAAAAGAGAAAGAAGAATGGACTGAGAAGTATCGACTTCAAAAGCAGCAGAGAGAACAGCAGCAGCAGCAACAACAGCAGCAGGAACCAGACAGAAGTTTTGTCGACTGTCGTGTGGATACGAAAGAGTTCTCTTTCTCTTTCCGAAGAAGCAGACCCTATCGTGTAGCCAAACGAGGACGCAATCTTAGACGATAAAAGATTGCCATCCTTCCTCGTACACACACAAAAAAACAGCCCTTTTCAGGGCTACCCAATATTCTCGAAAAGAATTAATCATTCAATTTGCTCATGGTATGTGAGGAAGTTAGAAAAAAAATAGAAGTGAGTCTATAATCACTATCTCATTTTACTTTTGTTTTGAAGTGCGTCTATAAGCACAGCGTATTTTTTTCAAAATAACTTGTTCAATTTATAATTGATATGAGTCAAGTATAAAAGTGAGAGTATTTTCCATCACGTCAGCGTGTTTTTTGGTAATGATAGGGATAATGTAAGTCTTTTGGATCTAGGGAGTGTTTTCAAACACGTCCGCGTGTTTTGGTAATGATAGGCATAATGTAAGTTTTTGGATCTAGGGGGTGTTTTCCATCACGTCCGCGCTTGAACTATATATAAAGAAGCACTCGTCAGTCTGGCTACCCATCGTTGGCGCATCAAAGAAGATGAGCAGAGTTCAAAAGTTAAGAGAGCTTCAAATGCATCTGGAGAATGCTAGACGTCTCCTGGACGAGCTGGCAATGGAGGCCGAAGAAGAAGAGACCAGAATTAAAGAAGAGGAGGAGAGGAAAAAGATAGAAGAGGAGAAGGAAATGAAAATGTCAATTTTGCCTCACCGCATGATGAGGCAAACTAGTCAAGCTAAACCTATGGTGAGGACACCTTCACCAGAACCAGTTCGTCCACTACAGGCACAGCCCCCACCGCAACAACCACAGTCTCAGCCACAACAATCACAGCCTCATCCACGGTTGCGGAATAGAGGAAGAAATGAAGAGACTTTCACTATCCCTCAAACAGAAGATTGGGATAGTGAAGCCACTCATTCTCCCTCTGCGCTCCCAATCACAAGAGTGAATTGGGAGAATGATTAGAGTAGGAGATGTGTGTCTGGGGCTAGACCTGGGAGATGCCAGCATTAACCAGGTGCATTTTGAAGTTTAAAAAAAACAGTCCTTCTCAGGGCTACCCAAATGTCTAGAAAAGAAATACTATGTCAATTGCCAATGGGTGTGAGAGAGGAGTAGTGTGATTATAAACACTGACTCTATTTAGATAGTATATGGTGTGATTTTGAATAGTATATGATAGGGTGTGTTTTTGGCTGCTTCCCCGTGTGTGTGTGGTTAGTATAGGGTGTGATTTTGGATAGTATATAGTATGGTTTGTTTTGGCTACTTCCCCGTGTGTGTGTGGTTAGTATAGGGTGTGATTTTGGATAGTATATGATAGGGTGTGTTTTGGCTGCTTCCCCGTGTGTGTGTGTGGTTAGTATAGGGTGTGATTTTGGATAGTAAATGATAGGGTGTGTTTTTGGCTGCTTCCCCCCGTGTGTGTGGATAGTATATAGTGTGATTTGGGATAGTAAATAATAGGGTTTGTTTTGGCTGCTTCCCCGTGTGTGTGGTTAGTATATAGTGTGATTTGGGATAGTAAATGATATGATTTGTGGATAGTATATAATATGAAAAGTGAATGTAGGGGGGTGTTTACTTTCACGTCCGTGCTTAAGATATATATACGCAATCGTCAGTCCTTGGAGCCATTCAATTTTGAACACATCAAGATGAATTTTGAATTGTTTATCCAACTCCGAGACAGCTGGTTTGGGATCCTTGATGCAGAATATGAAGTGGAAAGACTTGAGGAAGAATTTCAAAGTAACCATGGCTTTGTAAGCCAACTGAAATTAGCAAGAGATCTATTAGAAGGTATGATAGAGGAGGAAGACCAGAAATTAAGAAGACGTATTAAAAGAAAATATATAAGAATAGGGGATTTGAAGCAGGCACTTGATCATGTCATCAAAGTCAGGTGCTTTCTAGAAGAAACATTACATCTCATAGAGTGGGAATATGTGCAGTGGGGTCTAGACAGGCTAAAGAAAGCAGAAGCAATGATGAGAATGGTGATGGAAGAACAGGTGATCCAGCTTAAAGAAAACTGGTCTAAGGAGAGAAAGGAAAAAAAGAACAAAAAGAAGAAAGAGGACTTTGATCTACTCAATCTAAGATGGATGAGAGTTCAGGAAAAGTTTCGAGCTATGGGACATCCTGATTGGATTCCCGAGGACGAAAAGAAGAAGAAGAAGAAGAAAACGGAAATCATTGGTAAACTTAAAAGATGGTGGAACAACGACAGAAAATAAAAGAAGAGGAAGTATCCAAAGGCCCTTTTCAGGGCCACTCATAGGTCTCGAAAAGATAGTAGCTTTCTTTGCCGCCCTTTTTTCCCTTGTCTCTATATAGACCCACCCTGTTCCATTTCCCTTGACGCTATATAGGCCCACCCTGTTCCATTTCCCTTGACGCTATATAGGCCCACCCTGTTCCATTTCCCTTGACCCTATAGTGCCCCAAGCTGTTTTGACCCTATAGTGCCCCAAGCTGTTTTTGACTGGATTTTCCATTGACCCCATAAATCTTGACCCTATAGTGCCCCAAGCTGTTTTTGACTGGGTTTTCCATAGACCCTATAGTGCCCCCTATTACTACTCACCATCAATACATGGGAATGTTCCTGTTTTTGCTCTATTGATGCCAGATCGGTAACGGTTTTGAACCAGTATGGAGTCAATCAGGTATGATGGGTTCCATTTGGTGCGTGAAGCTTTATGTTGGCTCAGGGTGTTTGGCTAGTACCAAGTTGTTGTAGCTTGCGAACTCGAGCAGCCATCTCCCTCTTTCATTGGTAAGCTCATTGCAAGAAGGTCCACAATGATCATCTCAGCCTTTTAGAGTATCTTTGCCTTTAGCATGCCAGTCTCCTTGGATAATGAAGATGTCTTTTTTGCGTAGCATGTTTATTATGCTCTGGAGATTGTTGTAAAACTCCTCTGTTTCTTCATCATCGTGATTAACCGCTCCGGTGGCCTAGTGGTTAGAGTGTCCGCCGCGGAAGCGGGAGGTCATGGGTTCGATCCCCGGCCGAGTCATACCAAAGACTTACAAATATGGTACTAACAGCTGCTTCGCTTGACGTTCAGCATTAAGAGGTTAGTGTTAGGACTGGTCGGCCTGGTGTCAGGATAATGTGACTGGGTGGGACATCATGCTACATGTCTGCGGCATGATGCCCCAGTGGTAGACATCACTATAAACTGCCTCTCTGCAGACATCGTAGCGATATGACTGAAAAATTGTTATGTTAAAAAGCTATGTTAAAAATCCTAATCAAACAAACAAACAAACAATCATCATCGTGATTAGTAGTTGGAGCATAGACTTGGATAATTGTGATATTAAAGGGAGATGCTTTCAGACTAATGGAGATAATTCTGCTAGATATTGGGCGACATTCAGCACAGATCCCTTGATGGCTTTGTTTACAAGGAATCCTACTCCATTTATTAATTTGTCTAACTCTCCAATATAGTATATTATATGCCCATCTTCAGTTCCAATTTACCTTCACTTACGTTCCTTAGTAAGCAAAGTGTTCTGAAGAATCTGATCTTAACTAAGTCTGGTCATCCAGATATTTAGTTCTCTTCCTTACTAAGTATTGTGTTCAATGTATGTTCTTTACGTTCAACATGTCTCTGGAAATATTTCATACTCAGCTGGTGTTCATTATGTCTTGATGTATGTTCTTTATGTTCAACATGTCTCTAGAAATATTTCATACTCAGCTGGTGTTCATTATGTCTTGATGTATGTTCTTTATGTTTAGCTTAGTGTAGACTATGCATTTAGATATATCTCTTGCTAAGGGTTCAGCTATTCGCTTACCAAAGGTAAAAGTATTATTTAGCTTGTCCTTTACTAAGCCTTGCTAAGGGTAGTGTTCAGAATGTCCTTTACTAAGCCTTCCTAAGGGTACTGTTTAGCTTGTCTGATGCGAAGCCTTGCTAAGGGTAGTGGTTAGCTTATCCTTTACTAAGCCTTGTTAAGAGTAGTGTTAACTTGTATCTTACTGAACCTTGTTAAGGGCAGTGTTTAGGTTGTCTTTACTAAGTCTTGATAACGGTAGTATTAACTTGTCTGTTACTGAGCCTTGCTAAGGGTAGTGTTTACGTGTCTGTTACTAAGCCTTTGCTAAGGATAGTGTTTAGCTTGTCCTGTACTAAGCCTTGCTAAGGGTAGTGTTTACTTGTCTGTTACTAAGCCTTGCTAAAGGTAGTGTTTAGCTTGTCTTGTACTAAGCCTTGCTAAGGGTAGTGTTTACTTGTCTGTGACTAAGCCTTGCTAAGGATAGTATTTAGCTTGTCCTGTACTAAATCTTGCTAAGGGTAGTGTTTACTTGTCTGTTACTAAGCCTTGCTAAGGGAAGTATTTAGCTTGTCTTGTACTAAGCCTTGGTAGGGGTAGTGTTTAGCTTGTCGTTTGCTAAGCCTTTGTTAAGGGTAGTGTTTAGCCTGTCCTGTACTAAGCCTTGCCAAGGGTAGTGTTTATATGGTCCTTTACTAAGCCTTGCTAAGGGTAGTATTTAGATTGTCCTGTACTAAACCTTGGTACGGGTAGTGTTTAGCTTGTCCTGTACCAAGCCTTGCTAAGGGTAGTGTTTTCTTGTCTGTTACTAAGCCTTGCTAAGGGTAGTATTTAGCTTGCCTTGTACTAAGCCTTGGTAAGGGTAGTGTTTAGCTTGGCCTTTACTAAGCCTTCGCTAAGGGTAGTGCTTAGCTTTTCATGTACTAAGCCTTGCCAAGGGTAGTGTTTAGCTTTTCCTGTACTAAGCCTTGCTAAGGTTAGTGTTTAGCTTGTCCATTACTACGCCTTGCTAATGGTAGTGTTTAGCTTGTCCTGTACTAAGCCTTGCTAAGGGTAGTGTTTTATCTTGTCCTTTACTAAGCCTTGCTAAGGGTAGTGTTTAGCTTGTCCTGTACCAAGCCTTGCTAAGGGTAGTGCTAACTTGTCTGTTACTAATCCTTGCTAAGGGTAGTGTTTAACTTGTCCTTTACCAAGCCTTGCTAAGGGTAGTGTTTAACTTGTCCTTTACTAAGCCTTGCTAATGGTAGTGTTTAACTTGTCCTTTACTAAGCCTTGCTAAGGGTAGTGTTTGGCTTGTCCTGTACTAAGCCTTGCTAAGGGTAGTGTTTAGCTTGTCCTGTACTAAGCCTTGCTAAGGGTAGTGTTTAACTTGTCCTGTACTAAGCCTTGCTAAGGGTAGTGTTTAGCTTGTCCTGTACTAAGCCTTGTGTTCAACTGATCACTGTGACTATTCCTTAATGTGAAGGTTGTCGGCATGCATTATTGCATGTATTCTTGGTTACATTAACCAATTTTTGTTTAAAAAAAAAGAATAACCATGCCATACAGATACACGATGACTTTATCTCTAAAATGTTGGTATGATTTTGTTGTACAATGACGTACAAAGTCGTTAATTTGCTATTGCAACGTAGTGGTCTGTTCTTTTATTTATTTCTGTTAAAAATTGTTGTCTGTTTTGACCAACTGAAATATTAATTTGCCACGAATCATCCATTCGTTTATTTATTGCTCTATGCGGAACAACCTGTATTATTATGACCCTTGGTTAGCGAAGATGGAGCAATTAGTGTCCACATTTAAACAAAACAATTATGGTTACATTGTACAGCTATACCGACGTCGACTTAAGTTCCATTTGAAAACGTATTTTACTTTGACCACGATGTGCAGGATGATGATAGCCGACAACATATGTGACGATAGCTTATCATTCCTACAACTTGATAATTTGTATACAAGTGAAGTCGTGGACATGAGCTTGCGCATTGAACGATTTAAGATAAACTATGTTCATGGACTTTAAACTTACATTCGATGTACTGATAATTCCTGTGATAAGACAATATCCTGTCCGAACAAAACAATGTCCCGAAGGAGGCTGGTCATGGGTTCATTTATTTTCACTGGGAAAAAGTAAAGGCAATTCTATGAATGCCATTTTTGTGATCAATCTCAACTACATGAATACGTTTTTATTTCAATTGAAGATATCTTGTTATTTATGCAGAGAGAGAGAGAGAGAGAGAGAGAGAGAGAGAGAGAGAGAGAGAGAGAGAGAGAGAGAGAGAGAGAGATTGGCTCGAACTCCATGATACTGTAGTAAATATAGCTATTATTTACTTTGGATCTTAATCTTAACGTACATGTCATATTGTGATGCAACATCATTGGTTATAACGAATATATTATATTTATATTTAGCGGTAGAGGTAGCATAAGTAAAGAACATACAAATGTTTAGAAAAGGAAGAAAACGTGATACGAATATTGGGTGTTACCCAAGCACGTGTCGGAAATATACAATGGATATAGGACAAGTGCCAGTAAAGGCCTGTCACCTTGAGTTTATATATATATATATATATATATATATATATATATATATATATATATATATATATATATATATATATATATATATATATATATATATATATATATATATATATATATATATATATATATATATATATATAATCATATCCTGTGGAGGCAGTCATGCTGGAGAGAGTAGGGTGTATGATAATGAAGAACTTTTCTATGGACTGAGATGTCAACACCACGTGATTTTTATATTGAGTTTACTCATCCAGTGTTTATTTATGACTTAATTACACACAAAACCGCCATAATAAATTACAGAGAGAGAGAGAGAGAGAGAGAGAGAGAGAGAGAGAGAGAGAGAGAGAGAGAGAGAGAGAGAGAGAGATTATATGTCTCTAGTTTAATTAAAAGTTCTGACGACAAAGTTGGAATCTAATTGTTTTGTGTTAAGTATTTACAACTTCAAATGATTTCTTCCGTGTCAAAAAAGATGCCGTTCATTTTATACAAAATGTAACGTAGTCTAGGAAGTAGCGATGCAATAATTGGATCAGAAATGTAACTTCTAAATAATTTATTATCCTTTTAATATGACATCATTATATCTGATTTGTTTTTACACGATCTTGGTAACTTTTACCAACAATCCTTGATGGATGAACACCTGGATGATTTATTTGATCATATCAGATTATATTACATCTTTACCTGACTTGTTTTGACACGATCTGGACCATCTCATACAGCAGTCTTTGATAGCCATGTGATCTTTGTTAACTCTTCTATCAATCTTTGAAAGAGTACACGATTTGGGTTATCTTTTCCAACAGTCCTTGATAGCCGAGCACCAGGGTTACATTACATCTAGGAAAACATGGCATGCAATGTCATGTTAACCTAAATACAACATTATATTGCGTGAAATACTAGTATTAAAACTCCCGTCAACCTTGCCCAGCTTACTGTACCCCTGCGTGTCTTGCTAAACTTTTTGTTTTTCAGAGGTTTAATAAGTTTTGTCAGATTATATTTATCATTTCAAGACTTTAATATCGGGTCATGAAGATTTTATTAAAACCTTAAAATAAGTTTTTATATTATTTCTAGTTTTGCTAAGGGGAGTGTTTAATATTAAGGTTTGGACCATACTTTGAAATTCTAAGCCATGCCATTGTAAATATAAAACAGTTATGCAAATAGCGGTGAAGGAAACGGGTAAAGTTTCTATTATTAATGTAATTTAAGCAATATTTTTTTGCTTTCATTAGACCATGGTTATTATTGTTGGTCACACTTCTAGGGGAGTCGATTATCGGATGACAACTATCGTAATATATATATATATATATATATATATATATATATATATATATATATATATATATATATATATATTTATATATATATATATATATATATATATATATATATATATATAGATATATATATATATATATATATAGAGAGAGAGAGAGAGAGAGAGAGAGAGAGAGAGAGAGAGAGAGAGAGAGAGAGAGAGAGAGAGAGATTTTCGGCCCTTTTATCCCAAAGCGCAATACTTTTTAATTGTAGCCAGTCTTCAGTAGAGAAAACGTTATGAAGTCGCACACTGTGGAAACTATACTGAGATATGTATTATCAATGCAAATCGTTTATTTTTCCTATGCAAACACTTTATTTGAACAAAATGGCTGCCATGTCTTTTCTCGTATACGATATGTTTCCCTCTATGTATTAATTATTAGAACGTCATGTTTTATGTTGCATAACCTGTAACGTGGTTATGCTCTTCGCTTTCAAGTATTTTTGTAATATCCAGGGACAGTATACACCTCATACAGCTTGGTCTTTTGTGATCGCAAAACAACATGATCCTGGTTTATCGTTGTTTTTTGTGTGCTTCATATATAACTTTAATCTGTAGAGAGAGTCATTGCCCCCCCCCCCCCCCCGAAAAAAACGTAAACGAGGATCTAGCATGTATTATTTATGCAAACCAATATTTTTGGAAGAGCACGTGTCTTTCCGTGACTGTGTGAAGAATAAAACAATCAAATATCTTTCTGCGATCATGCGAAGAATAAGACGAACAGTTGTCTATCTGTGAATGATTGAAGTATAAGACGAACAAGTCTTTACTTGACTGTGTGAAGAAGACAAACAAGTTTCGTTCTTTGACTGAATAATACGACGAAGCGTCTTTCTGAGACCGTGTGAAGAATAAGACGAAGCGTCTTTCTGTGTGTCTTTCGACTGTGTGAAAAATACAACGAAGAATATGTCAGCGACTGTGTTTAGAATAAGAACATGTATTTCCTTGACTGTGAAGAATAAGACGAACACGTGTCTTTCTGAGACGGTGTGAAGAATAAGACGAGGGTCTTTCCTTTACTGTATGAAGAATAAGACGAAGCATATGTCTGAGACTGTGTGAAGAATAAGACAAACAAGTGTCTTTCCTTGACTGTGTGAAAAATAAGACGAACAAGTGTCTTTCTGAGACTGTGCGAAGAATAAGACGAAGTGTCTTTTTGAGACTGAAGAATAAGTCGAAGTCTCTTTCTAAGACAATGCGAAGAACAAGTCGAACAAGTATCTTTCGGAGACTGTGTAAAAAATAAGTCGAACAAGCGTCTTTCTGAGAATGTGTGAAGAATTAGTAGAATATTTGCATCTTGCTGTGACTATGAAGAATAAGTATAACAAGTGTCCTTTTGTGAAAGTGTGAAGGAATAGAACGATTTCTTATTTTCAAGAGATTTTTTAATTACAAATAAGATAATTACAAACACATAAGTCAGGGCAAACATATATATTCAACTGACTACAGATATCACCTTAAGACATTAAATATTTGTGTTCGATAAGCCAAAGGACACAATCAAATTACTACACACAATAACCCAAAAAATAACTAATTTAGGTCTTATGTTCCTATCTTGGACATTTATACACTATTTTCATTAAATGACATTTATTAAGTAGAGAATAAATTTAATTGTATTTAGTTATAACTGCTAAAAGTACTTATAATTATTAGGTCAAATTTTGGAAATTAGTAAAAATTGAAATACTTGCGCTAATATCAATCGAGTAAACGTTTACACCTATTTTGCATTGCATTAATGTAACCAAGATATTCCTAACAGTAGTAATTAATTATAATGAACCGTTTCTTTTTAAGTTGAATGTTAAAAATATATGAAGGAAATACCAATATGGGAGAAAAAAAAACGTAAGTTGCCCCGATGGTCAAATCAACTCTTTTCCAGGCACACATATTTTAGATTTTGTTCCTGTTAAATTTCCTTTTCCTGTAAACTACGTGTCGAATCGATGTTTTATGTGTTTCCTGTAAACTACGTGTGTCAAATAGATGTTTATGTTTCCTGTAAACTACGTGTCAAATCGAAGTTTTATGTGTTTCCTGTAAACTACGTGTGTCAAATCGATGTTTTATGTGTTTCCTGTAAACTATGTGTGTCAAATCGATGTTTTATGTGTTTCCTGTAAACTATGTGTGTCAGATAGATGTTTTATGTTTCCTGTAAACTATGTGCGTCAAATCAATGTTTTATGTGTTTCCTGTAAACTATGTTTGTCAGTTAGAGGTTTTATGTGTTTCCTGTAAACTTCGTGTGTCAAATAGATGTTTTATGTGTTTCCTGTAAACTATGTGTGTCGAATCGATGTTGCATGTGTTTCCTGTAAACTATGTGTGTCAGATAGATGTTTTATGTTTCCTGTAAACTATGTGTGTCAAATCGATGTTTATGTATTTCCTATAAACTATGTGTGTCAATTAGATGTTTTATGCGTTTCCTGTAAACTAATCGATGTTTATGAGTTTCCTGTAAACTACGTGTATCAAATCGATGTTTTATGTGTTTCCTGTAAACTATGTGTGTCGAATCGATGTTGCATGTGTTTCCTGTAAACTATGTGTGTCGAATCGATGTTTTGTGTTTCCTGTAAACTATGTGTGTCAATTAGATTTTTTTATGTGTTTCCTGTAAACTATCTGTGTCAAATCGATGTTTTATGTGGGACGACCATAAACTGACTCATTAATAATGTTCAGAGTTAGACTTGTGTTTTAAAAATATGTATAACAAAAATCTTGATCTAAAAAACTTTTAAGTTAAAATTTTCAATAACTAATTTACAAGGGTAAATGGTGCTTTCGTGACATTAGAATTGATTAGATAATCTAATAATGAGTAAATTGAATCGCATTTTAATACATTATATTTATCTGCGACAATGATTTTTCAAACGGTGTTTACAAGGTTGAAAAAATGTCTCAAGTCCAAAATTTTCAAAAATATACAAGTACAAATGGCTAAAACCTTTTGTACGTCGAGTTCTTCAGACAAAAAGCAAATACATACTCCTCCAAGACAAGCCTTTCTTTAAAAAGTATATAAATATATGAAACTAAGTAAAATAAATACTTAAAAATAAGCATTTAAAAAAAAATCATGTAGAGCATATTTATATAATAAAAGTCTATGCTTTACTTTCGTGATACATACACATTAGTGTGGCTCGATAAAAAGGAACCAAGTTTTGTGGATGAAAGCAACTCTTTACAGGAAGGAGTTCCACTATCAGTGGTCATGGACTTTGGTCCAGTTTCACCCTAGAAGACGTATGTACCACTTAAATACTTGTGTCGTGTATGGGATTTTCACCATTGAAAGAGTGTGCACTAGTCAAATACGTATGCTGTAAATACGAATTCATCCCTTTCAAAGGTATGCACTAGTCACGTACGTGTGTCGTGTATGCGAATCCCACCATTCAAAGGGTATGTACGAGTCATGTACGTGTCGTATATGTGAATTCCATCCTAGAAGAGGCCTGCACGCGTGAAGTACACGAGTTATAATTGCAAACTGTACAACGCTGCTTCAACTAAACTAATTTTCCTGTATGAAAGAATCCAATCTCTGATAACAAGTTCGACTCAACGAAGTACGCTTGTGAATCCATAAAGGGAGGGAGAAAGAAAGCTATATAATACGACAATTGAATATGGTCACCTATATATATGTATAAATATGCCTAACAAATTTCATGTTTACGTTTATCGTTGTTTGCACAATCTTAATGAAGATTTTTTGGAAACGGACGAACCTACTCATTGTCAGACGGATAAGAACAATCACCCTTTTCCACAGCATCTGAACTTCATGGATAGGAACAATCAACACTTTCCACAACATCTGATCTCCATGGATAGGAACAATCACCCTTTTCCACAACATATGAACTCCATGGATAGGAACAATCACTCTTTTCCACAACATCTGATCTCCATGGATAGGAACAATCACCCTTTTCCACAACATCTGAACTCATGGATAAGAACAATGACCCTTTTCCACAACATCTGAACTCCATGGATAAGAACAATCACCCTTTTCCACAACATCTGATCTCCATGGATAGGAACAATCACCCTTTTCAACAACATCTGATCTCTATGGACAGGAACAATCACCCTTTTCAACAACATCTGATCTCCATGGATAGGAACAATCACCCTTTTCAACAACATCTGATCTCCATGGATAGGAGCAATAACCCTTTTCCACAACATCTGATCTCTATGGATAGGAACAATCACCCTTTTCAACAACATCTGATCTCCATGGATAGGAACAATAACCCTTTTCCACAACATCTGATCTCCATGGATAGGAACAATCACCCTTTCCACAACATCTGAAATCCATGGATAGGAACAATCACCCTTTTCCACAACATCTGAAATCCATGGATAGGAACAATCACCCTTTTCCACAACATCTGAACTATATGGATAGGAACAATCACCCTTTTCCACAACATCTGAACTTCATGGATAGGAACAATCACCCTTTTTCATAACATATGATCTCCATAGATAAGAACAATCACCCTTTTCCACAACATCTGAACTCCAGAGCAAAATATTTTTCATGATATAGATATTTCCTTGTCGCATTGCCCCAATTTTATAATAATCAGTTGACATGGATCTATAAATTATCCTTCTTAGTTCATTTGAATTATGGCATATCGACACTATAAGCTGGAAACAAGAAACATGTGCCAATTTCTGACTAACGTAACAGATACAGTGACTGAAAAATGTGAAGTATCAATATATTTGATATTCTATATTTAACTTTGCTTTTCACTTGCACACACTTTAAACTATCATCAGCGGATGCAATGTCTGCTTCTTAGAACTTAACGTATGGTTGGAATTTTGAAGATGTAATGTCTGCTTCTTAGAACTTAACGTATGGTTGGTATTTTGATTTTATGGTGTTAGGCATGTGAACTCGATTGTGTGCCTAGCCGGAAAAGAAACGATTCGGTGTCCACATTCATTCGATTCAACTTCTCCCTTTGACCTAATTGCCAGAACGATTTCTTCAAGCATGTATCTAATGTACAGGATTATAGAACATACTTTCAAAGTATACGAGTTGTGCATTGATCTCCACAACCTGTGTGGTGTATCATTTGACTTTTTAAATACAAGTTGGGCATTGGTCCCCACAACCTGTGTGGTGTACTATTTGACGTTTGTTTGGACAGATGCTCATACCGCCTGCAGTGTATTATTCTAACAAAACTTTCATATTAAACACAAACAGTTTGTCAACTTGATGTCCTATTCTGTTCAAAATGTTGGCCCAGTTCCTGACGTGAAGCTGAGAACTATGCACATGTAACACTATCAAGTGGCCCATGCATTAGTATAAAACAAGGCGATGCTCTAGTAACATCATTTGGAATGAGGGTTGGCGGGTTTCCAATTCAAAACTTGTGAGATACCGAGTGATCTATGTCAAATAGCTGACCTGTCATGCTTTGCACTGATCTGATGTTGTTAATGACTGAATGAGATTAACAGTGGTTTAGGATCTAGACTATGTGATGATGGTGTTAATGACTGGATGAGATTAACAATGATCTGAGATCTAGATTGGAAGATGACGGTGTTAATGATGGGATGAGATTAACAGTTATCTGAGCTTTTAGACTGGGTGATGACGGTGCTAATGACTGGATGAGAATAATAGTGATCTAGGATCTAGACTGGGTGATAATGCTGCTAGTGACTAAATGAGATTAACAGTTATCTGGGATCTCGACTGGATGATAAAATGGTGTTACAAAAGCAGACCGATGGCTTGCAAAAACAGTGATATGGGATCTAGACTGGGGAATGAAGGTGATAATGACTGGACGAAATTAACAGTGATATCAGATCTAGATTGGATGACAACGGTGTTAGTGACTGGACGAGATTAACAATGATCTGAGATCTAGATTGGATGATGACGGTGTTAGTTACTGGATGCAATTAACAGTTAAATCAGAAGCAGACTGGATGATGACGGTGTTAGTTACTGGATGCGATTAACAGTTATATCAGATGTAGATTGGATGATGACGGTGTCAATGATGGGATGAGATTAACATTGATCCGAGTTTTAGACTGGGTGATAATGGTGTTAGTGACTGGGTAAGGTTAACAGTGATCTAGAATCTAGACTGGCTGATGATGCTAGTTATCTAGGATTTAGACAGGGTGATGATGGTGTTAGTGATTGGATGAGATTAACATTAATCTGGGATCTACATTGGGTGATGGTGTTAAGGGATGAGATGAGATTAACAGAGATCTAGGATCTTAGACTGGGTAGTGATGGTGTTCAGTGATTTGATGAGATTAACAGGGATCTAGGATCTTAGACTGGGTAGTGATGGTGTTAAGTGATGGGATGAGATTAACAGAGATCTAGGATCTTAGACTGGGTAGTGATGGTGTTAATTGATGGGATGAGATTAACAGAGATCTAGGATCTTAGACTGGGTAGTGATGGTGCTAGTGATGAGATGAGATTAACAGAGATCAAGGATCTTAGACTGGGTAGTGATGGTGCTAGTGATGAGATGAGACCAGGTTCTATTTTTTTTTTATAGTCTGATGATTTCGATATCTAACAAGACTGAAACCGTATACTTCACAGATATTTGCATTGCACGAATTTTGTTTTGTTTAGTGGAGTTTGAAGGCATATCAAAACAGGAAGGCTATATACTACTGATGCAATGGGAGTAATGTCTTTTCCCTAGCTGATTCAGGATGATTGCATGACCCATGGCTAGCAGGTCTTGAACGGTCACTACTCAACCATAATTCGTTCTGTATCTCAATATGGAGACACATGGCCCAGAAACATTATGAACAATAACAAAATCATTAAAAATGACCCCTCCTCCATCTTAATGGCACACCAATAATATGATTACTGTAAATTGAGGAAACAAATTATTGTTGTCTGGCGCTTTGAACCAAAGGGGAACTCTACTCCAATAAAATCAAGAAAATTACAGAATTAATCACAGTAATTTGTAGATCAAAGTAACTATGGTGGATGTGATATCAACAAGGAAAGGGAAGGTACAATACTAATTACAATACTATGTAGCACAAAAAGTACTTACGGTCTGACGGTACTTTGTCAAGAAAGGGTAAAGCATATAGAATACTTACACCGATATATCAACAATAAAGGCAAGGTAATGGAAAACAATAAAATACAACAAGATACAATCAAGTAACAACTTTAAGATAATACATACTAATTTAAAGAAAAAAACACACTATATTAAAGGCAAGACTATACAAAATATACTGAAACTTCTGTAATTCAATAAATTCATCAAGTATAATAAATAAAAAAAAAACTGCTACAGAAGACAAAACAAAATTAAAAAAAAATGTCCACGTCATGCGATGTTTCGACTGCCTGCTCTATTTAAATCTAAGACCCAAATGAGGGCAATTTGACTTCATGTGTCACTGTAACCTACATTTGGTGGCGATTAGTAGCACCATAAATAATGTACAAAGCTTATTGGATGTAAATTCAATCAAATCTGAGATACCTGGGTCAATACAAAATTCCAACATAAATAATAATTCTAACAAAGGTAGGCACCGGTAACCCTTTGTAAAATGGCAGGAAATTACATTCTAAAAAACGAAACATTATACGAAAAACATTATGAAAAAAAAAACCTACCTAATAAATTCACCTAATAAATGTAAATATTTGGTCATTGAAGAAAATATTAAAGTTAATAAGTGAAGGTCATCAAATGATAAACCATTCCAAATAAAAGTATTAATCTGGGCTGCCATTTTTAGAAGATTAAGATAAAAATTAGTCTCGACTTTCAAGGTCAAGGTTCATTCAAGGCCAAGGTAGTACAGATGTGCTAAATTTGTATCCTACTAGCATGATATTTGTTCTATACAAATTATAGCATTTGCCAATGATTTGAAACTTGCTAGAGGAGTTTTTTTTGTGAACATATTTTGCTATGTAAAACGAGCATATTAATTAAGATAATATTACTCTATGTATCTACATGTAATCTTCAATTTAAAAATGGGTGCCATTTTTTTCTGCTAAGGGTAATACTGATGTGAGAGGGCATTCAACCCTACATAATACTTTTTTCACTTGTATAAGCATATTTCTCTAAGACTTGATGTACCAAGGGATTTTGAAATATAACATTTTGTAAATTTGTTTGTGTTAAACGTGAACTGAATTATGCATTTATATGATTTTTGTTGAGAATTTGATATAGATCAGGCTATGTGGTCATCACAGCTATTGGGATATTTTCTGGGAAATGTGAAAATTCCATTATGTTGTAAGATGAAAAAAAAAAAAAAAACGTAAGTGGATAAATGGTAGTTATAGTCCAGCATGATACAAGCCAGCAGTTAATCAAGTTCAAGAGGATCAGTGAATGTAAACAGAAAAAAAAGAATCACAAATAAGTATGCATTACAAAAACCCTATATGACAACGCCAAACATTCAAATATACAATATATACATATAGCGAAATACAGATGGTATCATATATCGCTATGTAAATGCATTCATCATCTGATTTTTTCTTTATCTAATCACACTAAAATAAAAAATGCATTATAAAATTCACTTTTCACCGGCTTTGAATACTTATTTCAACACTATTTTAAGGTTCTTAATGCTTTAATGCAACTGTGTTATGACACAATATCGAGTTATTCAAAATTTTTTCTGAAGATGAGGTGGTTTGTGTTATGACACAATATCGAGTTATCAAAACTTTTTCTGAAGATGAGGTGGTTTGTGTGTGCTGCTTCCTTGATTGCTTAAGCAAGTTACTTATCAGTCCATTACTCGACAAAACTGTTACTGTTAATAGATGAGTCGTTAAGTAAACATGTATAAAGATCAGTTGATAATGTCATATTGATACGACTCTGTATACTTTGATCAACTAAAATATCTAATACGATTACACATAATCAGTTTATATGGCACAGAGAAAATATGACTTTGTGACACACATTACACATAATTAGTTTCTATGGCACAGAGAAAAATACGACTTTTGTGACATACATATTACACATGCATGTTGACATTTATACACATGCTTACATATATGTAGACACAATTTACATACATACTGAGACACACATACATATCTGCATTTGCACTCATTTGAATATAGAGTAAATTTTGCATATTTGTACAACTTTTTAATCTTTACCTTTCTTTGATGTTTACTCCCAAAAAAATGAATGCAGAGTTTACCTGACATCTGATTTCTCTATGTACATGTGTGTACTCGTCTTAAGAAACATATGCCATAAATGTTGTACATAAATTACACTGTATTACTTCAATGAGAATGCTTCATACACACACCTACACACATGCATTCACTGACTTCTCTGATTCTGTCCCTTCTCGCTTCAGATAAATTTTTTTTATTAGTGTTGGTTTCATGCAGTTTTTCACCGCACAATAGGTTATACATGGTAGCCAGTTTCTAAGGTGGAGGGAGACCCCATGAAGAACCACCGACCTATGGGGATCATCTTGCTAATTTTTTCACATACCGACATTGGCTGAGCTGAGACCCAAGCCCATGTATAGTGAGATGAAATGTTAGTCATCTGTAAAAGCAATCATCCTTGACCACCTGGTCATACAGGCACCCTTCATTTACTTCCAAATGTGCCTATTTACATGTAATTGATTACTAAGTTATTGCTTGCCCATTTAAATTTACTTTCACATCATTTCTAAGCCTTTCTGTATCTTCAGGCTACTGCTTTAAAATAGACTCCCATGGATTTTGTCAGTTTATTCCTCCCTTCTATATGTGACCGCACACACGCACACACACACACACACACACACACACACACACACAGGATCACTATGCAAAAACTTCAAGACAAAACCAGATTTTATACATTCCGACCATATACTTCAAAACTTAATACAAAAACTGGGATGAGATAATGATGAATGCCATGATCCCAATTTCACTAATTAATACTTAGAATAATATATAATGCATTTCATAAAAAGATGGTCCCACTAATAGGTGGTGTGTTTTAAATAATAACTCACTGTGTATTTAAAATTGATCTACACAGATAATAGGTGGTGTGCTCTAAATAATAACTAAATGTGTATTTAAAATTGATCTACACAGATAATAGGTGGTGTGTTTTAGATAATAACTGAATGTGTATTTAAAATTGATCTACACAGATAATAGGTGGTGTGCTCTAAATAATAACTGAATGTGTTTTTAACATTGATCTACACAGACAATACGTGGTGTGCTTTAAATAATAAATGAATGTGTATTTAAAATTGATCTACACAGATCATAGGAGGTGTGCTTTAAATAATAACTGAATGTGTATTTAAAACTGATCTACAAAGATTGAAGAATTTAGACTCCTTGAGATAAGTTTTTCTGTAACAAAAAGCATTTGCTGTTTATGGCAAGCTTTCTACTTTTCATGTACTTGATCATTTTCTTTCACTTGCTTGTTATTATTATTTAAACTGAATTACATCATTTTCTTTTACAGCTATTCTGATTATCTTCACTCTATCATGCCATTTTCCTTTACAGCTATTCTGATTATCTTCACTCTATCATGCCATTTTCTTTTACATTTATTCTGAATTGATAAACTGTATCAGTTCATTTATTTTATGAGATATGCAATGGTTAAGTGGTTAGCATTCTAGACTCAAAACTGGACATGGTACAAGTTCGAATTCTACTATCAGATCAGTCTGGGTTAGATACTGTGGCGTGTCTTTGGGCATGGTAGTTAGCACTTGTGTCAGCACTAAATAGCCTATTTGTATTACTGTACTGTAAAGCAGGAAACCAAATAATTTCATTTTACAATTAGTATGATTTTTAAACTGTATCACATCATGTTTCTTTTACAGTTGTGATTTTTAAAACTGTTTTGCAGCATTTTGTAATTCGTTCCTGACTAAAAGACTGCATAATTTTACATTCAAATTATTTCAGAGTTCATAGTGCTACAAGGTAACGAATGACATCCTCTCAGTGACATCAAAATTAAATGATCACATTATTTCAAAGCTAAGCAGGAAACATAATTTACAAAAGCAGACATCTTAAAACTGTCACAGACCAATATTAAAAAACAGGACATCCTAAAAGCTGTCAAAAACCTATATTAAATAACAGGACATCCTAAAAGGTGTCACAGACCTATATTAAATAACAGGACATCCTAAAAGGTGTCACAGACCTATATTAAATAATAGGAGACTATAAAGACTTGTTGGAATGACTACATCATTTTGAGTTACTCAATATACATTGCTATTACTAGCACGGTACAATATTCTATGTCATAAGACTGGGAAGATGTCATATTGCAATCATCTAGTCATTTGGAATTGTACACTAAGCATTGATTTTATGATAGGAGATTGACATGAAGTCTGTGATGTACTATATATGTAAATTATTCCAAATTGTGTACATATGAATAAAGCATCCTTATTAAAACACTACCTGCTGAAAAAAAGAGCATACCACCTTAAAGAGAGACCAAGTAAATGCAATATTGTAACAAAGTTCATGGCAGCCAATTAGGTATGTCAATGTATATGTAATATTGTAACACTATCCATGGCAGCCAATTAGGTATGTCAATGTATATGTAATATTGTAACACAGTCCATGGCAGCCAATGAGGTATGTCAATGTATATGTAATATTGTAACACTGTCCATGGCAGCCAATTAGGTATGTCAATGTATATGTAATATTGTAACACTGTCCATGGCAGCCAATTAGGTATGTCCATGTATATGTAATATTGTAACACTGTCCATGGCAGCCAATTAGGTATGTCAATGTATATGTAATATTGTAACACAGTCCATGGCAGCCAATTAGGTATGTCAATGTATATGTAATATTGTAACACAGTCCATGGCAGCCAATTAGGTATGTCAATGTATATGTAATATTGTAACACTGTCCATGGCAGCCAATTAGGTATGTCAATGTATATGTAATATTGTAACACTGTCCATGGCAGCCAATTAGGTATGTCCATGTATATGTAATATTGTAACACAGTCCATGGCAGCCAATTAGGTATGTCAATGTATATGTAATATTGTAACACAGTCCATGGCAGCCAATTAGGTATGTCAATGTATATGTAATATTGTAACACTGTCCATGGCAGCCAATTAGGTATGTCCATGTATATGTAATATTGTAACACTGTCCATGGCAGCCAATTAGGTAAGTCAATGTATATGTAATATTGTAACACTGTCCATGTCAGCCAATTAGGTATGTCAATGTATATGTAATATTGTAACACAGTCCATGGCAGCCAATTAGGTATGTCAATGTATATGCAATATTGTAAAACTGTCCATGTCAGCCAATTAGGTATGTCAATGTATATGTAATATTGTAACACAGTCCATGGCAGCCAATTAGGTGTCAATGTATATGTAATATTGTAACACTGTCCATGGCAGCCAATTAGGTATGTCAATGTATATGTTATATTGTAACACTGTCCATGTCAGCCAATTAGGTATGTCAATGTATATGTAATATTGTAACACTGTCCATGGCAGCCAATTAGGTATGTCCATGTATAGTGGTACCACCTTACAATAAAGTATATAATACTATAAGTGTGTCTAATGAAGTCAGCATATGCCATCTTAAAGTAAACCTTCCTGTATGTCTATTGGATTATAACATTTTCCATCTCAAAGTAAACCTTGCTGTGTGTCTATTGGATTATAACATTTTCCATCTCAAAGTAAACCTTGCTGTGCGTCTATTGGATTATAACATTTTCCATCTCAAAGTAAACTTTGCTGTGTGGCTATAGGATTATAACATTTTCCATCTCAAAGTAAACCTTGCTGTGTGGCTATTGGATTATGGTATTTTCCATCTTAAAGTACATTTTCCTGTGTGATTATTGGATTATAACATATTCCATTTTTAAGTAAATCTTCCTGTATGTCTATTGGATTATAACATTTTCCATCTTAAAGTAAACTTTCTGTGTGGCTATTGAATTATGGCATTGTCCATCTTAAAGTAAACCTTTTCCTAATAAAGTACATGATATGTATCATTTTAAAACTAAATTAATAAATTGGAATCCAAACAATACATGATTAGAACAGTGTTATAATGAAAGGTATTATAGAAAGGGAAATAATGTACAATTCAGAGTTATATATGTATCAGTAAGTAAAAAAGGGAGTACTGTATAATATAAAGTCATATGTGTATCAGTAAGCAAAAAAAGGGAGTACTGTATAATACAAAGTAATATATGTAACAGCATGAAAATGATATAAAATCATCACAGGTACAATATTGTTAAACAGATCAAACTATAGTGTTCAAATAAAATCACATAATGAAATCAGAAAAAACTTGAAAATCTGACATTTTATTGGTCAGTGATTTGATGTCAGCAAATCAAACATCAGAAGGTAATGTTAAGTTTTACTTAAACATGAAAATCCATTTTTAAGCTTGTGTGTTTGTGTAATACCAATCTTGTGTGTGTGTGTGTGTGTGTAATACCAATCTTGTGTGTTTGTGTTTGTGTGTGGAATATCAATCTTGTGTGTGGAAAACTAATCTTGTGTGTTTGTGTGTGGAATACCAATCTTGTGTGCCTGTGTGTGTGTGTGTGTGTGTGTATAATACCAATCTTGTGTGTGTGTGTAATAATAATTTTGTGTGCTTGTGTGTGTGGAATCCAATCTTGTGTGTTTGTGTGTGTGGAATCCAATCTTGTGTGTTTACGTGTGTGTGGAATCCAATCTTGTGTGTTTGTGTGTGTGTGGAATCCAATCTTGTGTGTTGGTGTGTGTGGAATCTAATCTTGTGTGTTTGTGTGTGGAATACCAATCTTTTGTGTTTGTGTGTGGAATACCAATCTTGTGTGTGTGTGTGGAATACCAATTTTGTGTGTTTGTGTGTGGAATACAAATCTTGTGTGTTTGTGTGTGTGTGGAATACCAATCTTGTGTTTGTGGAATACCAATTTTGAGGTTACACATTATGAAAAATCCATCAATCAAAAGTATTTGAGTGAAAACAAAATGATCTCTTTCCTGGTCAATATACCAAGGACAAAAATGGTATTTTGTTTAAAAACAATGAAAATTGATACGAATGAGAATCATTCACAGTATAGCTTATTTACAAGGACAAAATTAGCAAGAGAATTTTGAAAATCTAGTAATGTTTCACAAAGTGCTGTTTCAGCAATATTCTTTCCATTCAACTTTTTCTACTTCTCATCTGCATACTCGGATCACTAGACTGGATTTCCTGCTCTGTAACAGAAAATTAAACATGTCAAATAACATTACATACTCAAATCCCTTGACTGGTTTTCCTGCTCAGTAACAGAAAATTAAACATGTCAAATAAAATCACATACTCAAATCCCTCAACTGGTTTTCCTGCTCTGTAACAGAAAATCAAACCAATAAAAAATGAAACGTCCATGGAAGAAAGATGCCACAGCACTGTCTGGAAGTGAACAACATATTTTCACTTCTGTGCAATGAATGTAAATTAAAATAAACTATTTATTTATGCCACTGTGACTGAACCTAAATGTAAACCTACAATGCATATGACTGATGGACAGACAGACAGACATATGGACAATGATAACATTATATGCCTTTACCACAGCCATAGTGAAGTATAAATATCTAGTCGTAAAACGATAGTGTCAACGCTTGTGTTCATTTCTGTGACTTTGGCCAGTTGTTGATTAATGTCATTTGCTGTGGTTTTTCTCTGCCTTAAAATTGATAATGTCAATGCTTGAGTTCATTTCTGTGACTTTGGCCAGTTGTTGATTACTGTCATTTGTTGTGTTTTTTCTCTGTCTTAAATACTTCTTCACTGCCAGTACACTATGTCATACCCAGGTCAGGCACAACAAATGTTCATTGTAAATTTTCACTTCTGGTTTCCTTATTTTTGACACATTCTTTGTGGCTGGTAATGTTATATTCTGATGACCAGATTATTATATGTAGCTGGTAACATTATACTCTGATGACCCAATTGTTCTATGTAGCTGGTAATGGTATATTCTGATGACCCAATTGTTCTATGTAGCTGGTAATGTTATATTCTGATGACCAGATTATTCTATGTAGCTGGTAATATTATACTTTATAACCATATGGTTCTATGTAGCTGGTAATGTTATAATCTGATGACAAGATTGTTCTATGTAGCTGGTAATGTTATAATCTGATGACAAGGTTGTTTTATGCAGCTGGTAATATTATACTTTATAACCACATGGTTCTATGTAGCTGGTAATGTTATAATCTGATGACAAGATTGTTCTATGTAGCTGGTAATGTTATAATCTGATGACAAGATTGCTCTATGTAGCTGGTAATATTATACTTTATAACCACATGGTTCTATGTAGTTGGTAATTTTATACTCTGATGACTAGATTATTCTATGTAGCTGATAATGTTATAATCTGGTGACTAGATTGTTGTTTGTAGCTGGTAATTTTATTCAATGCATTCGTTGAATAACATAAAGGTTATCTTACTATGTCCATTATTTCATTATATTTTTGGTGTTAAATTATCAGGGTAGAAGACAGAGCAAGCCTATGCTGGTAAATGAATACAATTAAGATGTATAATTATAATATATTGAACGCTGGGGTTGGTACATTCTTAAAAGAAAAGATGTACCATTATATTGTACTATATTTTCCAGCACTGGTACATTCATACAAAATAACACGTACAATGATATTACGATGCATTCTAGTGTATGTACATTGAAAGTAGATATACAATGATACATTTCAGTGTTGGTACATTAAAAGTAGATGTACAATGATACATTCCAGTGTTGGTACATTAAAAGTAGATTACAGTAATACATTCCAGTGTTGGTACATTCATATGATAGAATATACAAATATAATATACTGCATTCCAAAGCTGGTTACAAGAGAGTGACAGTTACACCTGGCAAGTTGTACATGCATAATAATTAAATAGGCATTCAATAGAGTTTAGACTTGCATGAAACAACAAGCAAAAGCATGACTTCATCCAACATGTTTTGCATCAAAGTGTTATCAAACACCTAGATTATGAAACAATAAGCAAATTACTTACTAAAACACACATTATTAACCTGATGCATAACTTTAAATCAATTTTAAATTTTAAAAAGTTTTCATACATACCATTTTGTTGTCTAATTTTTTAACCTGAATAAAATTTCCACTAAAACATAAAATCACAAATAAATTTTTTGATATGTAAGGACAGTTATTACAATTACCACAAATCAAGTTTTTTTTTGTTTGATGTGATGATGAACATGTCACATTCCACATGTGACATGTTCACCAGCACAAAAAAACAAGAAACTTGATATAAGTTTCTTGTATAAGAATATAAGCTGGCATAAGACTATACCAAGTGTATGTGTGTGTGTGTGTGTGTGTGTGTGGTATTACATCAGCAATGATGTCCAATGTCATTAATGATGCCATTTTTTATTTATGATATCATGGTGTGTAAGTATTTCTCAAAAAGAAGATTACATAAAATGATGTCACAAGGAATGGTTAAGGTCATAAGTTTAAACTTACCTGTACCTGGCATAGTACTTTCAGAGTATGGAATGACACAATAAGATGTGGAAAGTACATGAACCCGGAATGGTGCTAAATGGTTACTAAATAAAATTCCAAGATATGTATACAGTTTCATTTTGCAGAGTTTGCAGTATTATGAACCATTTTGTTAAGCACAAAACCATACCCATGTATGTATGTATGTATGTATGTATGTATGTATGTATGTATGTATGTATGTATGTATGTATGTATGTATGTATGTATGTATGTACAAGATATTTGGTATGAATTGCAAGTTAAGACAAAAAAGCCAAAATATATCATACATTTTATTGAAATATAGAAATAAACACATACATATAAATAGAAGACTACAATATTGACAAATAAAATACAATAATCATGGCTACAATGGTAGAAAACTCACAAATATACAAAGACAGATCTCATCTCACTGTCAAGTTGTACTTATCCAGAAATATATCACAAGTAAATTTGAGACAAATTCAACCAAGCTGACTTCACTTATTCATTGTTTGAATATCTCTGTCCCTTGGAATGTGCATTTTATTGTATAACCAATATAACCAATACACATGAGCAAACTTGGTAGAAATGGTCATTCAAAGATAATGATACCATGGTAAACATGGTAATAATGGTCATTCAAAGGATACCAATAATTTAAAGGAACAAAATCATACAGAATGACAAAAATACCTTAGATTACCCCCATGACCCATTCTGACATAGGACCCTATCTATCATACTAACAAAATCATACAGAATGACAAAAATACCTTAGATTACCATGACCAATTTTGACATAGGACCCTATCTATCATACTATATACTGCAATTTGAAATACTTGATTGAATTTTGCATGGACCTAGAATATTTTGGATTATATGTTTTTTTGAGGAACAGTAACACATACATGGAATTTTTTTTTGCCAAGGCAATTGCAGTAAAGTGCTTTGTTTAGTGATATGACAGCCACCAAGGGGTAAAACAATGGTGGGATTTAAACCCACATCATTTTGGTCACAAGTCAAGCATGCTTACCACTAAACTGTAGTCCCTGGTGTTGTGGATGCAACTTGTGACATGACATGATTCTGAGGTACAATTGTGTGTTTGTGAGTGTGATTTGGATTTTTGCTGTAGCTTTAACAATGTTTTCAGTTACATCCCTATCATGTCTGCAATTTGGCCAGGGATTGAACCCATGACCTCCCACATTCAAGGTGGATGCTCTAAAAACTAAGTCTTCAGAGTGGTAAGACAACTATCTGAATTAGTCATCTGACAAGTTGATAAATTGATATAAGCTCATATTACTTACAAGTGAATACAAAATATTGTGACAGATGAACTAATTATTTCATAACAGATGAATAGAATCAATTTTAAAACTTGTAATTCTTAAAAATATATAAATTCATAAAAGATCAGAGTTCTCATATAGTAAACTAAAAGGTAATCTACAACTGCCAATCAATATTTAATCACATGAGAATGAAAACAAATATCTCTACAATGCAATTTAATTTATGTTACTACAAACACATCATATCAAAACTATTAAAATTCACAATTGATCATAATTACTATACATAACAGTGCTTTTATGGCATCTAGATCAAAAGTCAACACTACATCACACAAAATATATACATATAATATACATTTTCCAGGGTACCAGTACAATATGAAAATGTGCTCTTTAAAAATACTACAATACATGTACATATTTAAAAAAGTAATTTTTTTTTTGCGAACATCTTGAAGGCATGTCAGTGATTATTACTGTACCAATATCTCTGTTCTTGTCAGGAACTAGTCCTCATCAGAGTTCTTACATAGCATACAGTGTAGCATTTATTTACTTCCACAATTTGAAGCCAAAAGTATCTGATCTAAGTTTATATACTGAAAAATTTAACATAAACTAAAGTGCATTGGTCTTGTGTACATTGCCTTGCTGATGGAGAAAGTGTACACTATATTCATGCAAGAACAGTAAAAGCTGTTTGAGAGACCACTGTTATGACTGACCACCTGTTTTGAGAGACCATTATCTCGATGCACAGATTTATTGATTATAAAGTGCCATGACCTGTTGTATTGATAGCAAATTCATTTTTGATGGATGGTCTGGTCTGTCAAGTCAGGCTCTACTGTACAAGTAAGTATTGGTAAATCACAATGGGCAATTATTACATTATTTCATTTTCACAATAATTACATTATTTCATTTTCAAAATTATTACATTATTTCATTTTTACAATTATTACATTATTTCATTTTTTCTTTGTTTCCTTTGCTTGTAGTGTATGTTTTAAAAACTATTAATGAATTACAAATGGTCATGATCATGTTGAAAGCAGATCATTTTCTTGTCCATTATTTGGAAAGACTGGATGGCAGTATGTTCTAATTTTGATGTTGTTCTTATTGTAATGGACTTAACACCATTTGTCAGCACATGATACATGGTGGATTGTATGAATGGTGGAGGAAAAACCCTACAAATCCCAGGGATGAACCACTCACCCACAGGGAGCTAGTGGCAAGCTATTTCCAATATCACTGTACACATGGCCCAACAGTTATTGAAAGTAATAGCACTGTACACATGGCCCAACAATTATTGAAAGCAATAGTGCTGTACACATTGACTCAATAGTTATTGAAAGTAATAGCCCTGTACACATGACTCAACAATTATTGAAAGTAATAGCACCATACACATGGCCCAACAGTTATTGAAAGTAATAGCACTGTACACATGACTTAACAGTTATTGAAAGTAACAGCACTGTACACATGACTCAACAGTTATTGAAAGTAATAGCACTGTACACAAAGCCCAACAGTTATTGAAAGTAATAGCACTGTACACAAGGCCCAACAGTCATAAGTAATAGCAGCACATGATTTAACAGTCACTTACAGGTCACATCACTGTACACATGGCTCAATAGCTTTTGAAAATAATATCACAGTACACACATATGGCTCAATTGTCACTGAAAGTAATAGCACTGTACAAACACATGGCTCAACAGTCACTGAAAGTAATAGCACTGTACACATGACTCAACAGTTATTGAAAGTAATAGCACTATACACATGACTCAACAGTTATTGAAAGCAGTAGCACTGTACACACACATGGCTCAACAGTCACTGAAAGTAATATCACTGTACACATGACTCAATAGTTACATACAGTAATAGCACTGTACACAAGACTCAACAGTCACTTCACTCATTATAAATGTTCAATGATGGGCCTTCACTAATTGTAAGTTATCAATAAATAAATCCCATTCTTTGTGATACTTTGTTACATTTGACATGTAAATAAGACTGCTATGTTGTCTTTATGTTTTCATGGCAGTGGGATGTAAGTAAATGGAGCTGCTATGTTGCATTGTAATGCTGTCCTGACAGTGGACATAATGGTATTCTTATTTTGTCAGTAATCTAGCTACATATCTGTATGCATAATGGTATTCTTAGTTTGCCAGTAATTTAGCTACATATCTGTATGCATAATGGTATTCTTATTTTGTCAGTAATTTAGCTACACATCTGTATGCATAATGGTATTCTTATTTAGCCAGTAATTTAGCTACATATCTGTATACATAATGGTATTCTTATTTAGCCAGTAATTTAGCTACACATCTGTATACATAATGGTATTCTTATTTAGCCAGTAATTTAGCTACACATCTGTATGCATAATGGTATTATTATTTAGCCAGTAATTTAGCTACACATCTGTATGCATAATGGTATTCTTATTTTACCAGTAATTTAGCTACACATCTGTATGCATAATGGTATTATTATTTAGCCAGTAATTTAGCTACACAACTGTATACATAATGGTATTCTTATTTAGCCAGTAATTTAGCTACACATCTGTATGCATAATGGTATTCTTATTTTACCAGTAATTTAGCTACACATCTGTAAACATAATGGTATTCTTATTTTGCCAGTAATTTAGCTACACATCTGTATGCATAATGGTATTCTAATTTTGCCAGTAATTTAGCTACACATCTGTATGCATAATGGTATTATTATTTAGCCAGTAATTTAGCTACACATCTGTAAACATAATGGTATTCTTATTTTACCAGTAATTTAGCTGCATATCTGTAAACATAATGGTATTCTTATTTTACCAGTAATTTAGCTACATATCTGTAAACATAATGGTATTCTTATTTTACCAGTAATTTAGCTACATATCTGTATGCATAATGGTATTCTTATTTTACCAGTAATTTAGCTACACATCTGTAAACATAATGGTATTCTTATTTTACCAGTAATTTAGCTACATATCTGTATGCATAATGGTATTCTTATTTTGCCAGTAATTTAGCTACACATCTGTATGCATAATGGTATTATTATTTAGCCAGTAATTTAGCTACACATCTGTAAACATAATGGTATTCCTATTTTACCAGTAATTTAGCTACATATCTGTATGCATAATGGTATTCTTATTTTGCCAGTAATTTAGCTACACATCTGTATGCGTAATGGTATTATTATTTAGCCAGTAATTTAGCTACACATCTGTAAACATAATGGTATTCTTATTTTGCCAGTAATTTAGCTACGCATCTGTATGCATAATGGTATTATTATTTAGCTAGTAATTTAGCTACACATCTGTAAACATAATGGTATTCTTATTTTACCAGTAATTTAGCTACACATCTGTATGCATAATGGTATTATTATTTTGCCAGTAATTTAGTTACACATCTGTATGCATAATGGTATTCTTATTTTGCCAGTAATTTAGCTACATATCTGTATGCATAATGGTATTCTTATTTTGCCAGTAATTTAGCTACACATCTGTAAACATAATGGTATTCTTATTTTGCCAGTAATTTAGCTACGCATCTGTATGCATAATGGTATTATTATTTTGCCAGTAATTTAGTTACACATCTGTATGCATAATGGTATTATTATTTTGCCAGTAATTTAGTTACACATCTGTATGCATAATGGTATTTTTATTTTGCCAGTAATTTAGCTACATATCTGTATGCATAATGGTATTCTTATTTTGCCAGTAATTTAGCTACATATCTGTATGCATAATGGTATTCTTATTTTGCCAGTAATTTATCTACATATCTGTATGCATAATGGTATTCTTATTTTGCCAGTAATTTAGCTACATATCTGTATGCATAATGGTATTCTTATTTTGCCAGTAATTTAGCTACATATCTGTATGTATAATGGTATTCTCATTTTGCCAGTAATTTAGCTACATATCTGTATGCATAATGGTATTCTTATTTTGCCAGTAATTTATCTACATATCTGTATGCATAATGGTATTCTTATTTTGCCAGTAATTTAGCTACATATCTGTATGTATAATGGTATTCTCATTTTGCCAGTAATTTAGCTACATATCTGTATGTATACTCGTATTCTTATTTTGCCAGTAATTTAGCTACATATCTGTATGTATAATGGTATTCTTATTTTGCCAGTAATTTAGCTACACATCTGTATGCATAATGGTATTCTTATTTTGTCAGTAATTTAGCTACACATCTGTATGCATAATGGTATTATTATTTTGTCAGTAATTTAGCTACACATCTGTAAACATAATGGTATTCTTATTCTGCCAGTAATTTAGCTACACATCTGTATGCATAATGGTATTCTTATTTTGCCAGTAATTTAGCTACACATCTGGATGCATAATGGTATTCTTATTTTGTCAGTAATTTAGCTACACATCTGTAAACATAATGGTATTCTTATTTTGCCAGTAATTTAGCTACACATCTGTATGCATAATGGTATTCTTATTTTGCCAGTAATTTAGCTACATATCTGTATGCATAATGGTATTCTTATTTTGCCAGTAATTTAGCTACATATCTGTATGCATAATGGTATTCTTATTTTGCCAGTAATTTAGCTACACATCTGTATGCATAATGGTATTATTATTTAGCCAGTAATTTAGCTACACATCTGTATGCATATTGGTATTCTTATTTTGTCAGTAATTTAGCTACATATCTGTATGCATAATGGTATTATTATTTAGCCAGTAATTTAGCTACACATCTGTATGCATAATGGTATTCTTATTTTGTCAGTAATTTAGCTACACATCTGTATGCATACTGGTATTATTATTTAGCCAGTAATTTAGCTACACATCTGTATGCATAATGGTATTCTTATTTTGTCAGTAATTTAGCTACATATCTGTATGCATAATGGTATTCTTATTTTGCCAGTAATTTAGCTACACATCTGTAAACATAATGGTATTCTTATTTTACCAGTAATTTAGCTACACATCTGTATGCATAATGGTATTCTTATTTTACCAGTAATTTAGCTACATATCTGTATGCATAATGGTATTCTTATTTTACCAGTAATTTAGGTACATATCTGTATGCATAATGGTATTCTTATTTTACCAGTAATTTAGCTACATATATGTATGCATAATGGTATTATTATTTAGCCAGTAATTTAGCTACACATCTGTATGCATAATGGTATTCATATTTTGTCAGTAATTTAGCTACACATCTGTATGCATAATGGTATTATTATTTAGCCAGTAATTTAGCTACACATCTGTATGCATAATGGTATTCTTATTTTGTCAGTAATTTAGCTACATATCTGTATGCATAATGGTATTCTTATTTTGCCAGTAATTTAGCTACACATCTGTAAACATAATGGTATTCTTATTTTACCAGTAATTTAGCTACACATCTGTATGCATAATGGTATTCTTATTTTACCAGTAATTTAGCTACACATCTGTATGCATAATGGTATTCTTATTTTGCCAGTAATTTAGCTACATATCTGTATGCATAATGGTATTCTTAGTTTGCCAGTAATTTAGCTACACATCTGTATGCATAATGGTATTCTTATTTTACCAGTAATTTAGCTACATATCTGTATGCATAATGGTATTCTTATTTTACCAGTAATTTAGCTACATATGCAACCATCTGAAAATATTCTTCTACACTTGATTATGTCAGTCATATCAAGTACTTATGCTGTATCACTGACAGTAATATTTAGTAGCTATATTGTATCACTGTCATCAATGTCTAGTAATTATACTGTTTTACATTGCCATTTTAAAGTCTGGTAAATATAACACATCTTAATGCTGAAAAAAGCTGGGTATCACATGATGATACTGAGACTAATAGAAATTCAAATATTTGCTACAATATGTCACTTAATATAATGGACGGATTCAATTTACTCATATCACACTTCTATAAAATATTTCAAAAATTATAACCATATATTTTAACCTTTCATTAACTGACATGTTAGACTTAAAATGTCCATTTATTCATTCATACATTATCATCAGTTAAATTGATCTATGCCCCACCCGTCTCTCTGATATACAGTTACATTGATCTTTGCCCCACCCCTCCCTCTGATATACAGTTACATTAATCTATGCCCCACCTCTCCCTCTGATATACAGTTACATTAATCTATGCCCCACCCTTCCCTATGATATACAGTTAGATTAATCTATGCCCCACTTCTCCCTCTGATATACAGTTACATTAATCTATGCCCCACCCCTCCCTCTGATATACAGTTACATCGATTTATGCCCCACCCCTCCCTCTGATATACAGTTACATTAATCTATGCCCCACCCCTCCCTCTGATATACAGTCTGATGTTAGGGAATTATCATTCTTCTGTTTCTGGAATAAAAATGTTGTGGAAATATAAGCTTCAGGGCTAGATATCATAACCCTGATCATGTGAATTTCTACAATTTTGGGACAATAAATAATTACTGAATGCTTCCAATGGTTTCTGGTATTTCCATAAAATGGTTTGGTTCTTGCAACTCTATTACTCTCAAGATAAACTTTCATTTCTTTTCTACAAGGGCAATTGTAAGCCATTACTGTTTTTCACAAGTACTCAAATTGTTATTAGTTAGAAATGACATAAACATTACCTAATAACTGAAAGAGCTCTTTAATAGAAAATCCTTGCAATAAAAACCTTGGTAATATGAATTCCTTGACAAAGCACACATCTACATCAGACTATAGAGAGCACTTTATACCCAACGAGACTGCCATATTATAATAAATGCTATGTTTTATTAAACAAATTGTATAGACCCAAAATCATTCATATAGCAAGGGACTATTATGAGATAATGAAGAAAATTAAGTTTCTTGCTATAAAAGTTTTATTATGCCATAGTAATTAAAGCAGAATTCCAAAACTTTTAATTCTATTAAATGCACCTATATATATATATATATATATATATATATATAGAGAGAGAGAGAGAGAGAGAGAGAGAGAGAGAGAGAGAGAGAGACAGATCACTGGTTCAGATTTTTTTTTCTAGACAATTTAGATGAAAATGACATGACTGCACTCTCCATGCTGACAGTCTGATAAAGCTGGAGTGATTATACATGGCTAGTTGAGCCTCATATCGGTCTCACCATTTTCTTCTTCTGGAGTCTCTACATTCATCTGATCTTTCTTCTTTTTCTTCTTTCTTTTCTTTTTGGGCTCTTCTGAGACATTTTCTTCTTGTACAGTTTCTTGTTTCAGAGGGATAGGAGGTAGTTTGTTGGGTCGAGGTGTCTCACTTGCTAGGTCTGGTGTGTCACCAATAGTAGCAGATATCCCTCGCACATTTCGATCTTTAATTTCACCGTTCTGTAGGGGTGTGGGTAGTGGACGAAATGTTGGAGTATCTTCAAATCCTGTATTCGCTGGTGGCACAGGTTGTTGTCTATAATTTGTTTGCTTACTTCTAGTGTTTGGATCAACTTTATTTTGGGTTCTTGTATGAACTGCGGGGGGCCTGGAAAATAAAAATCTATCTCAATGTCATATTTGGATTGTCTCTGAAGTAAATTTATTATTGAAGAAATTCATTACTGACTATATCTTGCTTCAGTGTAAGATATGGTATAACTATACTGTCTCAACAGTATATTATTCAACTGTCGAGCTTTGCACCATATTTGTACCATAGTTTATTAAAATATGGTATAACAATACTGTTTCAATAGCGTATTATTAAGTTGTAGAGCTTCACACCATATTTGTACCATAGTTTATTATATGCTCATTTTTTTCTCCATTAACTTTGCATTGTCTGAATCTTTCAATATTTTACAATATTGCACTAGCGATCAACTTCATACTGAACTCACGTGTGTCCAGTAGTTTATTAGGAACTACTTTGTAAACAAATTATGTACACTCTTATTGTAGATGCTTTAGATTTTGGTTGATTAAATTTGTGTCTGAATGAACTAAATGAGAATTTTCATCGACTGCCACATACCAGCTGTTTTGAGACACTCCATATTAACTTGTTTGATTTAATGTTTGGGATTTAGGCTTGCTTTAGATGCCTGACAGAGTCCTTACAAATAACATGCAAGTGACAAGGCATCAACTGTCTTCTTTAGTAGAAATAAGAAAGTCAAAAAATATACTTACAGTTTGACATCCTGAATTTCCTCAAAATGTACTTTCTTAGTTCTGCAAATCTGAATTACAGGAGCCATGTCATGGGTTCTCAAGCTTGATTAAACATTTAAAAAGTATTATGCAATTGTGACTATATTCCAGTGGCAATTACATACTCCTTACTGGACTTAAAATTAAACAAACATTAAATTCCATAGCATCTTTTTGATAATTACGATTGAAAGACTTCATTTGTTCCCCACATTATGATATAAAAACATTCAATGACAGAACAGAAACAGATGTCAGCATGCTTCTACCTCACTACTTTAAATCAATGTATTACATGTAGAACAGGTGCAGATAAATCCTGTCCAAAATCAACATCTTTCATAAAATCAACACAAATACCAAAGTCTATTCATTCCAGATCCTAAAGTTGACGCAATGCACATTCATTTACAATATGACACTGAAATTTCAATATTAAGTAAACCAAAATGCCATTTTCTTTTGAAAGATGTCTAGCATACAACTAAGTTCAAATTTGTCTTGGTGAGTTATGCATGCATTAATAATGTCGATGTTGTGTAATCATGAATCTGTGCTTGTGTATTTAATTTTGGAATATGGCATACATTCACATACTTTTTTTCTTGTAGTGTATTTTTGTTTATCTAAGTAAGTCTTAGGTAGAATAAGAAAATGAGCATATAATAAAACGGTTACTGAAATTGTAAGTAAAAAGAGTTGACAAGGAATGTTTAGGGTCATAAGAAGGGTGAACTTGTATTAATAGCATAATACTATATATAGCGCACATAAAATACTATAACACGGACCTGAAAATTAAGAATCACAGGGTTAATGACATTTTGCTTGTGTTTTAGTGCAGTTAAGGAATTTAATAGTTACTGCATCTTGATACAGTCTGCTTGAAGCAAAGTCAGTTTGTTAGAAAAAATGTAATAGATCTCATTATAATGTAATATGTCATTATAATGTAATAGATGTCATAAAAATGTAATATGTCATTCAAATGTAATATGTCATTCTAATGTAATATACCGTATTTTCCGGCGTATAAGTCGAGACTTTTTTACTTGAAAATTCGGTCTTCGTCTTATACTCCGAATCAATTTATATATGGATTTTGTCATTGAAATTGCATCGACTTATATATGGATTACAGTATCCGGTATGCTAATGATATTGCTCTATAATCGGCATAATCGAAAACAGGTCACATAGAAGTACAAATTCATGTTAAATTACTATGTCAATAAATTGTCATAAAATAATATGACTGCATTTATATTTGTAAGTTTTGTCATTATTTATTTTGCATTTTGTGTGTTTTTTCTTATTTCTCAAACATAAAATAAAAGAAAACAATTACCGGTAAAAACTTCACCGGGCCGCATAGCACACTTAAGGTCTATACTCTATAGTGTACTGTACTAATTCAAAGCATATTGTTTGTTCCTAAAAAAAAAAAAAGATATAAAATAACTAATCCATTAATATTTGATTTTCCAGTATAATGTTGGACACACGTGAGCAATTACTGGCATAACCTTTTTATTGATCCAATTGATCCTACAAAGGGATGTAATCCATATTAACTCGAGCGTTCTATGATTATTTATAAAATAATGTAGATCATGCATTCTACTGAATCCCCCAAATCATATGTTTCTAATTGTATTTGACAAAGTTTCTCAAATAAATTACCGTAGGTTTAAACTACACTAAAATCAGATATATAGATGGACTACCAGTACTCATAGATCATCAGTGATCCATGATTTTTAGTTTCGCAATTCAGTTTAAAGCAAATTGTAATGTCAACACTTCACCTATATTCATTCTTAACCAGCTGATGTTTCAGTGTCTCTCTTTGATTATACCGGTTGTTGATAAATTTGTATTTGGTTTCCAACAACAATCAAAGCCAGTTGCCGCAATTGTTTCGACCTTGATATTGGCTTTAGCTACCAATACTAGTTACCATATTGCCGGTACCCCATTGTTCTTTATCATTAATCCGCATCAATTACGCTACTCGTGTTTAATATCAATGGGATTAAGTACAACAATAAATGATGCCCACTCCCTTCTCTAGATGTAAATAATGAATTTAGCCATGGGCATTGTTTTCATTGCTTTAGTACAGTGACATAATTCAGTGGTTAAAATACAGCCAGCTCTGCCTGCTGTATTTATTAGAGTACATCAAAAGAATATGACGCAATAGCTGGGCTAGCTGGGCGGCAAGTTCAAAGGACTTTGACTAGCAGCTTGGGTGGGAAAAAGTGCTGAAATTTACAATGACTGAATTCAGAGACAGAAAGATCCTGAGACGTACATGTAGTTATTATAAGAATACACTTTAACTTCCATTATTTAATCTACGAACAAGTACTATTTCATCATTCGTTACGTACACTCGTTACATAATTTTTTTTATTTTCTTTTCATTTAATTCAGTCACATAATGATCTATGACAAAATTATTGAATATTTTACACCCGTGTGTGGATATTTTCGATGGAAATATTTGTATTATGGATTCAATGTATGTAACAAGATTCGCTGGTGAGTACACGGTGTTGATACTCTTTTTATGCAATATGTATTATAAAACTACATTTGTGTAAATTTGATACTGCATTTCACTGATAGGTTAAGGTATAATTAAAAGTATTTTTATTTATTTTTAGTTTGCAACTTTTGTTTTCTGTCTCCTCATTTTCTTCACATTTCTGATTTCCCTATGAATTGCCTTGTTTCCCTATTGTTAGCCTCACTGAGTTTATCTCATCTGTTGAATTTTGCACTCAAGACTGGTTTCAACTGGAAGGAATGATCATAGCTCTTGTTCCAATGGATATTGTCGGTAATATGGAATATCATACGACGATACCATCAATATTCATGCAACCGGAAGTTACTACCGGTAGTATAAAATACAAAGCCAAGTTATTGACCTGGCCTCGTCTTATACTCTGAATCGACTTATATATGGATGAAGGATGGAAAAGTTACAAAATTGGTCAATTCGACTTATACTCCGCATCGACCTATAGGCCGGAAAATACGGTATGTCATTCTAATGTTACATAATATATGTCATTCTAATGTAATATGTCATTATAATGTAATATATGCCATTCTAATGTAATATGTCATTCTAATGTAATATATATCATTCTAATGTTACATAATATGTCATTCTAATGTAATATATGTCATTATAATGTAATAGATGCCTTTCTAATGTAATCTATATCATTATAATGTAATATATGTCATTATAATGTAATAAATGTCATTCTAATGTAATATATTTCATTATAATATTTCAAAACAACATTCGGCCTGCAGTGGTACCAAGACAGCTAAACCTTATACACTCAGTGCAATATTAATGTGTACATAAATACATAATATATGGTAGTTAATTTATATTTACAGTAATAATGTGTACATAAATGCAAAACATATGGTAGTTGTGATGACTTTAATTTATATTTACAGTAATAATGTGTACATAAATGCAAAACATATGGTAGTTGTGATGACTTTAATTTATATTTACAGTAATAATGTGTACATAAATGCAAAACATATGGTAGTTGTGATGACTTTAATTTATATTTACAGTAATAATGTGTACATAAATGCATACTATATGGTAGTTGTGATGACTTTAATTTATATTTACAGTAATAATGTGACATAAATGCATAAGATATGGTAGTTGTGATGACTTTAATTTATATTTACAGTAATAATGTGTACATAAATGCAAAACATATGGTAGTTGTGATGACTTTAATTTATATTTACAGTAATAATGTGCACATAAATGCAAAACATATGGTAGTTGTGATGACTTTAATTTATATTTACAGTAATAATGTGACATAAATGCATAATGTATGGTAGTTGTGATGACTTTAATTTATATTTACAGTAATAATGTGACATAAATGCATAATGTATGGTAGTTGTGATGACTTTAATTTATATTTACAGTAATAATGTGTACATAAATGCATAAGATATGGTAGTTGTGATGACTTTAATTTATATTTACAGTAATAATGTGACATAAATGCATAATATATGGTAGTTGTGATGACTTTAATTTATATTTACAGTAATAATGTGTACATAAATGCATAAGATATGGTAGTTGTGATGACTTTAATTTATATTTACAGTAATAATGTGTACATAAATGCAAAACATATGGTAGTTGTGATGACTTTAATTTATATTTACAGTAATAATGTGACATAAATGCATAAGATATGGTAGTTGTGATGACTTTAATTTATATTTACAGTAATAATGTGTACATAAATGCAAAACATATGGTAGTTGTGATGACTTTAATTTATATTTACAGTAATAATGTGACATAAATGCATAAGATATGGTAGTTGTGATGACTTTAATTTAAATTTACAGTAATAATGTGTACATAAATGCAAAACATATGGTAGTTGTGATGACTTTAATTTATAATTACAGTAATAATGTGACATAAATGCATAATATATGGTAGTTGTGATGACTTTAATTTATATTTACAGTAATAATGTGTACATAAATGCATAATATATGGTAGTTGTGATGACTTTAATTTATATTTACAGTAATAATGTGTACATAAATGCATAATATATGGTAGTTGTGATGACTTTAATTTATATTTACAGTAATAATGTGTATATAAATGCATAATATAAGGTAGTTGTTATGACTTTAATTTATATTTACAGTAATAATGTGTACATAAATGCATAAGATATGGTAGTTGTGATGACTTTAATTTATATTTACAGTAATAATGTGACATAAATGCATAATATATGGTAGTTGTGATGACTTTAATTTATATTTACAGTAATAATGTGCACATAAATGCATAATATATGGTGGTTGTGATGACTTTAATTTATATTTACAGTAATAATGTGACATAAATGCATAATATATGGTAGTTGTGATGACTTTAATTTATATTTACAGTAATAATGTGACATAAATGCATAATGTATGGTAGTTGTGATGACTTTAATTTATATTTACGGTAATAATGTGACATAAATGCATAATATAAGGTAGTTGTTATGACTTTAATTTATATTTACAGTAATAATGTGTACATAAATGCATAAGATATGGTAGTTGTGATGACTTTAATTTATATTTACAGTAATAATGTGACATAAATGCATAATATATGGTAGTTGTGATGACTTTAATTTATATTTACAGTAATAATGTGTACATAAATGCATAATATATGATAGTTGTGATGACTTTAATTTATATTTACAGTAATAATGTGACATAATAGCATAATATATGGTAGTTGTGATGACTTTAATTTATATTTACAGTAATAATGTGTACATAAATGCATAAGATATGGTAGTTGTGATGACTTGAATTTATATTTACAGTAATAATGTGACATAAATGCATAATATATGGTAGTTGTGATGCCTTTAATTTATATTTACAGTAATAATGTGACATAAATGCATAAGATATGGTAGTTGTGATGACTTTAATTTATATTTACAGTAATAATGTGCACATAAATGCAAAACATATGGTAGTTGTGATGACTTTAATTTATATTTACCGTAATAATGTGACATAAATGCATAATGTATGGTAGTTGTGATGACTTTAATTTATATTTACAGTAATAATGTGCACATAAATGCATAACATATGGTAGTTGTGATGACTTTAATTTATTGTCAATATATTGTGATGGCTATATAAACAATAGTTCATAGTTTAAGATAATAGCATTATTGTGTTAATTATTTTAGCATTAATGTGTTAATTATTTTAGCATTAATGTGTTAATTATTATAGCATTAATGTGTTAATTATTTACTATAGCAATAATATGTTAATTATTTATTATAGCAATAATGTGTTAATTATTTATTAAAGCAATAATGTGTTAATTATTTATTATAGCAATAATGTCTTAATTATTTATTATAGCATTAATGTGTTAATTATTTATTATAGCAATGCGTTAATTATTTATTATAGCAATAATGTGTTAATTATTTATTATAGCAATAATGTGTTAATTATTTATTATAGCATTAAAGTGTTAATTATTTATGATAGCATTGGGGCTCTGAGTGGCCGAGTGGTCTAAGGAGCTGTCCATTATGAATCACTGCCATCTCACCTCTGTCTGCATGGGTTCGAGTCTAAGATTCGGCTAATGTAGTTATGTGACAAAGCTTGCCAGTAGCTTCTCGTCGGTCAGTGATTCTTTCCTGGAGTTTTCCAGATTCTTCCTAAACCCTTAATACTGGTCACCATGTATATGTGCTGAAAAATGGTGTTAAACCAGAAGAAAAAAGAAAGAAAAATAATAATTATGATAGCATTAAAGTGTTAATTACTTATTATAGCATTAATGTGTTAATTATTTATGAAAATATTAATGTTTTAATTATTTATTATAGCATAATGTGTTAATTATTTATGATGGCATTAATGTGTTCATTATTTATTATAGCTTTAATGTGTTAATTATTATAGCATTAATGTGTTAATGATTTATTATAGTATGTGTTAATTATTTATGATAGCATTAATGTGTTCATTATTTATTATAACATTAATGTGTTAATAATTTATTATAGCATAATGTGTTAATTATTTATAATAGCATTAATGTGTTCATTATTTATTATAGCTTTAATGTGTTAATTATTATAGCATAATGTGTTAATTATTTATCATAGCAATAATGTGTTAATTATTTATTATAGCAATGTGTTAATTATTTATTATAGCAATAATGTGTTAATTATTTATTATAGCAATAATGTGTTAATTATTTATTATATCATTAATGTGTTAATTATTTATTATAGCATAATGTGTTAATTATTTATGATAGCATTAATGTGTTCATTATTTATTATAGCTTTAATGTGTTAATTATTTATTATAGCAATAATGTGTTAATTATTTATTATAGCATTAATGTGTTAATTATTTATTATAGCAATGTGTTAATTATTTATTATAACAATAATGTGTTAATTATTTATTATATTATTAATGTGTTAATTATTTATTATAGCACTATTGTGTTAATTATTTATTATAGCAATGTGTTAATTATTTATTATAACAATAATGTGTTAATTATTTATTATATTATTAATGTGTTAATTATTTATTATAGCAATATTGTGTTAATTATTTAATATAGCATTAATTTGTTAATTTTGCATAAATATTCTGATAAAAGGCATCATTATTGTTTACAGATGTGTATTAGTTTGGCTCTGAATTAAAAGTTTGGCATAAAGTAAATTATTTTATTATATTCTGCTTATGTAACTGTTATCCAACACTTTTATTATCTTCTGCCTATGGAATTGTTATCCTATACTTTTAATATTTTCTGCCTATGTAACTGTTATCCTATACTTCTATTATCTTCTGCTTATGGAACTGTTATCCTATACTTTTGTTTGCAAGGGATGGCACTGAGCCTACTAGGTAACCATTCTCCTGTATCACTGTCTGGTGGGGCTATCTGCCTGTATCATTGTCTGGTGGTGCTATCTGCCTGTATCATTGTCTGGTGGTGCTATCTGCCTGCTATCTGCCTGTATCATTGTCTGGTGGTGCTATCTGCCTGTATCATTGTCTGGTGGTGCTATATGCCTGTATCATTGTCTGGTGGTGCTATCTGCCTGTAACATTGTCTGGTGGTGCTATCTGCCTGTATCATTGTCTGGTGGTGCTATGTGTCTGTATTATTGTCTGGTGGTGCTATCTGCTTGTATCATTGTCTGGTGGTACTATGTGTCTGTATCATTGTCTGGTGGTGCTATCTGCCTGTATCATTGTCTGGTGGTACTATCTGCCTGTATCATTGTCTGGTGGTGCTATCTGCCTGTATCATTGTCTGGTGGTGCTATCTGCCTGTATCATTGTCTGGTGGTCTTATCTGCCTGTATCATTGTCTGGTGCTACTATGTGCCTGTATCATTGTCTGGTGGTCTTATCTGCCTGTATCATTGTCTGGTGCTGCAATGTTGTCTATGTGGGACTATTTGTCTGTAGTGTTGTTTGTTGGAGCTATTTGATGTCATGGTGTCTGTTGGGGCTATCTGCTTGTAGTGTTGTCCAATGGGTTAATTAGCCAGTAGTGTTGTCTGTTGGGATATTTGCCTGTAGTGTTGTTTGATGAGGCTATTTGCCTGAATGAAAAATGACAGCAAGATACCACTTCAGACAACACTGAAGTCATCAAAGTAGAATTTGTTTGTGTGTTTTCTGATTTTTAATGTAGAACTTGTTTGTGTGTTTTCAGATTTTTAATGTAGAACTTGTTTGTGTGTTTTCTGATTTTTAAAGTAGAACTTGTATGTGTGTTTTCTGATTTTTAATGTAGAACTTGTTTGTGTGTTTTCTGATTTTTAATGTAGAACTTGTTTGTGTGTTTTCTGATTTTTAATGTAGCTTTCCCAATTTGAGTCACATCACTACGATGTCTGAAGTGTAGCAGTTTAATAGTGATGCCTAGCAATGAGACTTCATGCTGTAGACATGTGGCATATATAAATCACATCCAGTGAAGGCAATAATGTAATGATAGCACATCACACAGCATAATGCTACCTTATATAATGTTTTCATGTGGGAGCTGTTACTATTGGACAAGTTATGATTCTTGGACAAGTTATGATTCTTGGACAAGTTATGATTCTTGGACAGGTTATGATTCTTGGACAAGTTAACAAGTTATGATTCTTGGACAAGTTTAATAGATTATTATTAAGATAGCAGACTCTTGAGACATAAAAATGAGCAATGTTAATTCAAGTTAGATAGGAGACATTTGTGACATCAGTAAAGTAAACTTATAAGTTAATCTGAATCATGTTATTCTTTAATGAAGATAAAGTTATTTACCCCCTAATGGTAGTGAAGTTAATATATTGACATCAGCCATGAATAGACCAGACATGACATTATTGGCGGAAGATAGACTAATAAAATTATTACCAATATTACAGATTTGATGTAAGAAGATATCAAACTATTTCAGATGTAGGGAGATATCAGACTATTTCAGATGTAGGGAGATATCAAACTATTTCAGATGTAGGGAGATATCAAACTATTTCAGATGTAGGGAGATATCAAACTATTTCAGATGTAGGGAGATATCAGACTATTTCAGATGTAGGAAGATATCAAACTATTTCAGATGTAGGGAGATATCAGACTATTTCAGATGTAGGGAGATATCAAACTATTTCAGATGTAGGGAGATATCAGACTATTTCAGATGTAGGAAGATATCAAACTATTTCAGATGTAGGGAGATATCAGACTATTTCAGATGTAGGGAGATATCAAACTATTTCAGATGTAGGGAGATATCAGACTATTTCAGATGTAGGGAGATATCAAACTATTTCAGATGTAGGGAGATATCAGACTATTTCAGATGTAGGGAGATATCAGAGTAATAAAATGACTACCAGTATTACAGATTTGATGTAGAAAGATATCAGACTGATAAAATGACTACCAGTATTGCAGATTTGATGTAGAAAGATATCAGACTGATAAAATGACTACCAGTATTACAGATTTGATGTAAGAAGATATCAGACTAATTCAGATGTAGGGAGATATCAGAGTAATAAAATTACATCTAATATTACAAATTAGCAATAAGAAGAGATCAGAATAATACAATGACTACCTGTATTACATATTAGCTGGCTATCTATCTAATAAGCTACAGGAATACAGCCCATTTTGTAAAACCCAAGCCAGATTCTGTTGCATATGAACTTTGTATCTAATAAGCAACAGAAATACACCCCATTTGTAAAACCCAAGCAAGAGACTGTTACATACAAACTTTCTATCTAATAAGCAACAGGAATACGCCTCTTTGCCGATAGATACTCTTCATTTTTTGAAAACAATTTTAACCATTAAACAAATTTGTGAACTTAAAGCAGGCTATCTGTTTTGTATATATTGAATAATTCTTAATTAGCAATCCCCAAAAACAGATGAACTTAATGAATAATGCTTAATTAGCAATCCCCCAAAACAAGATGAACTTATTGAAAAATGCTTAATTAGCAATCCCCCAAAACAAGATGAACTTCTTGAATAATGCTTAATTAGCAATCCCCCAGAACAAGATGAACTTATTGAATAATGCTTAATTAGCAATCCCCAAAACAAGATTAACTTACTGAATAATGCTAAATTAGCAATCCCTCCAAAACAAGATGAACTTATTGAATAATGCTTAATTAGCAATCCCCCAAAACAAGATGAACTTAATGAATAATGCTTAATTAGCAATCCCCCAAAACAAAATGAACTTATTGAATAATGCTTAATTAGAAATCCCCAAAAACAAGATGAACTTATTGAAAAATGCTTAATTAGCAATCCCCCAGAACAAGATGAACTTACTGAATAATGCTAAATTAGCAATCCCCCCAAAACAAGATGAACTTATTCAATAATTCTTAATTAGCAATCCCCCAAAACAAGATGAACTTAATGAATAATGCTTAATTAGCAATCCCCCAAAACAAAATGAACTTATTGAATAATGCTTAATTAGAAATCCCCCAAAACAAGATGAATTTATTGAATAATGCATAATTAGTAATCCCCCCAAAACAGGATCAACTTATTGAATAATGCTTAATTAACAATCCCCCAAAACAAGATGAACTTATTGAATAATGCTATATTAGCAATCCCCCAAAACAAGATGAACTTATTGAATAATGCTTAATTAGCTATCCCCCAAAACAAAATGAACTTATTGAATAATGCTTAATTAGCAATCCCCCAAAACAAAATGAACTTATTGAATAATGCTTAATTAGCAATCCCCCAGAACAAGATGAACTTATTGAATAATGCTTAATTAGCAATCCCCAAAACAAGATGAACTTACTGAATAATGCTAAATTAGCAATCCCCCCAAAACAAGATGAACTTATTGAATAATGCTTAATTAGCAATCCCCCAAAACAAGATGAATTTATTGAATAATGCTTAATTAGCAATCCCCCAAAAAGAGGATCAACTTATTGAATAATGCTTAATTAGCAATCCCCCAAAACAAAATGAACTTATTGAATAATGCTTAATTAGCAATCCCCCAAAACAAGATGAATTTATTGAATAATGCTTAATTAGCAATCCCCCAAAAAGAGGATCAACTTATTGAATAATGCTTAATTAGCAATCCCCCAAAACAAAATGAACTTATTGAATAATGCTTAATTAGCAATCCCCCAAAACAAAATGAACTTATTGAATAATGCTTAATTAGCAATCCCCCAAAACAAGATGAATTTATTGAATAATGCTTAATTAGCAATCCCCCCAAAAGAGGATCAACTTGTTGAATAATGCTTAATTAGCAATCCCCCAAAACAAAATGAACTTATTGAATAATGCTTAATTAGCAATCACTCAAAACAAGATTAACTTATTGAATAATGCTGAATTAGCAATCCCCCAAAACAAAATGAACTTACTGAATAATGCTTAATTAGCAATCCCCCAAAACAACATGAACTTATTGAATAATGCTTAATTAGCAATCACCCCCCCCCCAAACAAAATGAACTTACTGAATAATGCTTAATTAGCAAACCCCAAAACAAGATAACTTATTGAATAATGCTTAATTAGCAATCCCCCCCCAAACAAGATGAACTTACTGAAAATTGCTTAATTAGCAATCCCCCCAAAAAAGATTAACTTATTGAATAATGCTTAATTAGCAATCACCCCCCCCCCCAAACAAGATGAACTTACTGAATAATGCTTAAATAGCAATCCCCCAAACAAGATGAACTTAATGAATAATGCTTAATTAGCAATCCCCCAAAATAAGATCAACTTATTGAATAATGCTTAATTAGCAATCCCCCAAAACAAGATGAACTTATTGAATAATGCTTAATTAGCAATCCCCCAAAACAAGATCAACTTATTGAATACTGCTTAATTAGCAATCCCCCAAAACAATATGAACTTACTGAATAATGCTTAATTAGCAATCACCCAAAACAAGATTAACTTATTGAATAATGCTTAATTAGCAATCACCCCCCCCCCAAACAAAATGAACTTACTGAATAATGCTTAATTAGCAATCCCCCAAAACAAGATAACTTATTGAATAATGCTTAATTAGCAATCACCCCCCCCCAAACAAGATGAACTTACTGAATAATGCTTAATTAGCAATCCCCCAAACAAGATGAACTTACTGAATAATGCTTAATTAGCAATCCCCCAAAACAAAATTAACTTACTGAATAATGCTTAATTAGCAATCCCCCAAAACAAGATAACTTATTGAATAATGCTTAGTTAGCAATCACCCCCCCCAAACAAGATGAACTTACTGAATAATGCTTAATTAGCAATCCCCCAAAGAAGATGAACTTACTGAATAATGCTTAATTTGAAATCCCCCAAAACAAGATGAACTTATTGAATAATGCTTAATTAGCAATCCCCCAAAACAAGATAAACTTATTGAATAATGCTTAATTAGCAATCACCCAAAACAAGATTAACTTATTGAATAATGCTTAATTAGCAATCCCCCAAAACAAGATGAACTTATTGAATAATGCTTAATTAGCAATCCCCCAAAACAAGATGAATTTATTGAATAATGCTTAATTAGCAATCCCCCAAAACAAGATCAACTATATTGAATAATGCTTAGTTAGCATTCCCCTAAAACAATATGAACTTACTGAATGATGCTTAATTAGCAATCACCCCCCCCCAAACAAGATAAACTTATTGAATAATGCTTAATTAGCAATCACCCCCCCCCCCAAACAAGATGAACTTATTGAATAATGCTTAATTAGCAATCCCCCAAACAAGATGAACTTACTGAATAATGCTTAATTAGCAATCCCCCAAAACAAAATGAACTTACTGAATAATGCTTAATTAGCAATCCCCCAAAACAAGATAACTTATTGAATAATGCTTAATTAGCAATCACCCCCCCCCCAAACAAGATGAACTTACTGAATAATGCTTAATTAGCAATCGCCAAACAAGATGAACTTACTGAATAATGCTTAATTAGAAATCTCCCAAAACAAGATGAACTTATTGAATAATGCTTAATTAGCAATCCCCCAAAACAAGATAAACTTATTGAATAATGCTTAATTAGCAATCCCCCAAAACAAGATCAACTTATTGAATAATGCTTAATTAGCAATCCCCCAAAACAAGATCAACTTATTGAATAATGCTTAATTAGCATTCCCCTAAAACAATATGAACTTATTGAATGATGCTTAATTAGCAATCCCCCAAAACAAGATGAACTTACTGAATAATGCTTAATTAGCAATACCCCAAACAAAGATGAACTTATTGAATAATGCTTAATTAGCAATCCCCCAAAACAAGATAAACTTATTGAATAATGCTTAATTAGCAATCCCCCAAAACAAGATAAACTTATTGAATAATGCTTAATTAGCAATCCCCCAAAACAAGATTAACTTATTGAATAATGCTTAATTAGCAATCCCCCAAAACAAGATGAACTTATTGAACAATGCTTAATTAGCAATCCCCCAAAACAAGATGAATTTATTGAATAATGCATAATTAGTAATCCCCCCAAAACAGGATCAACTTATTGAATAATGCTTAATTAACAATCCCCCAAAATAAGATGAACTTATTAAATAATGCTTAATTAGCAATCCCCCAAAACAAAATGAACTTACTGAATAATGCTTAATTAGCAATCCCCCAAAACAAGATAACTTATTGAATAATGCTTAATTAGCAATCCCCCCCCCAAACAAGATGAACTTACTGAAAATTGCTTAATTAGCAATCCCCCAAAACAAGATTAACTTATTGAATAATGCTTAATTAGCAATCATCCCCCCCCCAAACAAGATGAACTTACTGAATAATACTTAAATAGCATTCCCCCAAACAAGATGAACTTAATGAATAATGCTTAATTAGCACTCCCCCAAAAGAAGATCAACTTATTGAATAATGCTTAATTAACAATCCCCCAAAACAAGATGAACTTATTGAATAATGCTTAATTAGCAATCCCCCAAAACAAGATCAACTTATTGAATACTGCTTAATTAGCAATCCCCCAAAACAATAGGAACTTACTGAATAATGCTTAATTAGCAATCACCCAAAACAAGATTAACTTATTGAATAATGCTTAATTAGCAATCACCCCCCCCAAACAAAATGAACTTACTGAATAATGCTTAATTAGCAATCCCCCAAAACAAGATAACTTATTGAATAATGCTTAATTAGCAATCACCCCCCCCCCAAACAAGATGAACTTACTGAATAATGCTTAATTAGCAATCCCCCAAACAAGATGAACTTACTGAATAATGCTTAATTAGCAATCCCCCAAAACAAAATGAACTTACTGAATAATGCTTAATTAGCAATCCCCCAAAACAAGATAACTTATTGAATAATGCTTAATTAGCAATCACCCCCCCAAACAAGATGAACTTACTGAATAATGCTTAATTAGCAATCCCCCAAACAAGATGAACTTACTGAATAATGCTTAATTAGCAATCCCCCAAAACAAAATGAACTTACTGAATAATGCGTAATTAGCAATCCCCCAAAACAAGATAACTTATTGAATAATGCTTAGTTAGCAATCACCCCCCCCCCCAAACAAGATGAACTTACTGAATAATACTTAAATAGCAATCCCCCAAACAAGATGAACTTAATGAATAATGCCTAATTAGCACTCCCCCAAAAGAAGATCAACTTATTGAATAATGCTTAATTAGCAATCCCCCAAAACAAGATGAACTTATTGAATAATGCTTAATTAGCAATCCCCCAAAACAAGATCAACTTATTGAATACTGCTTAATTAGCAATCCCCCAAAACAATAGGAACTTACTGAATAATGCTTAATTAGCAATCACCCAAAACAAGATTAACTTATTGAATAATGCTTAATTAGCAATCACCCCCCCAAACAAAATGAACTTACTGAATAATGCTTAATTAGCAATCCCCCAAAACAAGATAACTTATTGAATAATGCTTAATTAGCAATCACCCCCCCCCCCTCCAAACAAGATGAACTTACTGAATAATGCTTAATTAGCAATCCCCCAAACAAGATGAACTTACTGAATAATGCTTAATTAGCAATCCCCCAAAACAAAATGAACTTACTGAATAATGCTTAATTAGCAATCCCCCAAAACAAGATAACTTATTGAATAATGCTTAGTTAGCAATCACCCCCCCCCAAACAAGATGAACTTACTGAATAATGCTTAAATAGCAATCCCCCAAAGAAGATGAACTTACTGAATAATGCTTAATTAGAAATCCCCCAAAACAAGATGAACTTATTGAATAATGCTTAATTAGCAATCCCCCAAAACAAGATGAACTTATTGAACAATGCTTAATTAGCAATCCCCCAAAACAAGATGAATTTATTGAATAATGCATAATTAGTAATCCCCCCAAAACAGGATCAACTTATTGAATAATGCTTAATTAACAATCCCCCAAAATAAGATGAACTTATTAAATAATGCTTAATTAGCAATCCACCAAAACAAAATGAACTTACTGAATAATGCTTAATTAGCAATCACCCAAAACAAGATAACTTATTGAATAATGCTTAATTAGCAATCCCCCCCCCCCAAACAAGATGAACTTACTGAAAATTGCTTAATTAGCAATCCCCCAAAACAAGATTAACTTATTGAATAATGCTTAATTAGCAATCACCCCCCCCCCTCAAACAAGATGAACTTACTGAATAATACTTAAATAGCAATCCCCCAAACAAGATGAACTTAATGAATAATGCTTAATTAGCACTCCCCCAAAAGAAGATCAACTTATTGAATAATGCTTAATTAGCAATCCCCCAAAACAAGATGAACTTATTGAATATTGCTTAATTAGCAATCCCCCAAAACAAGATCAACTTATTGAATACTGCTTAATTAGCAATCCCCCAAAACAATAGGAACTTACTGAATAATGCTTAATTAGCAATCACCCAAAACAAGATTAACTTATTGAATAATGCTTAATTAGCAATCACCCCCCCCCCAAACAAAATGAACTTACTGAATAATGCTTAATTAGCAATCCCCCAAAACAAGATAACTTATTGAATAATGCTTAATTAGCAATCACCCCCCCCCAAACAAGATGAACTTACTGAATAATGCTTAATTAGCAATCCCCCAAACAAGATGAACTTACTGAATAATGCTTAATTAGCAATCCCCCAAAACAAAATGAACTTACTGAATAATGCTTAATTAGCAATCCCCCAAAACAAGATAACTTATTGAATAATGCTTAGTTAGCAATCACCCCCCCCCCCAAACAAGATGAACTTACTGAATAATGCTTAAATAGCAATCCCCCAAAGAAGATGAACTTACTGAATAATGCTTAATTAGAAATCCCCCAAAACAAGATGAACTTATTGAATAATGCTTAATTAGCAATCCCCCAAAACAAGATAAACTTATTGAATAATGCTTAATTAGCAATCCCCCAAAACAAGATTAACTTATTGAATAATGCTTAATTAGCAATCCCCCAAAACAAGATGAACTTATTGAATAATGCTTAATTAGCAATCCCCCAAAACAAGATGAATTTATTGAATAATGCTTAATTAGCAATCCCCCAAAACAAGATCAACTATATTGAATAATGCTTAATTAGCATTCCCCTAAAACAATATGAACTTACTGAATGATGCTTAATTAGCAATCACCCCCCCCAACAAGATAAACTTATTGAATAATGCTTAATTAGCAATCACCCCCCCCCCCAAACAAGATGAACTTATTGAATAATGCTTAATTAGCAATCCCCCAAACAAGATGAACTTACTGAATAATGCTTAATTAGCAATCCCCCAAAACAAAATGAACTTACTGAATAATGCTTAATTAGCAATCCCCCAAAACAAGATAACTTATTGAATAATGCTTAATTAGCAATCACCCCCCCCCCCCAAACAAGATGAACTTACTGAATAATGCTTAATTAGCAATCGCCAAACAAGATGAACTTGCTGAATAATGCTTAATTAGAAATCTCCCAAAACAAGATGAACTTATTGAATAATGCTTAATTAGCAATCCCCCAAAACAAGATAAACTTATTGAATAATGCTTAATTAGCAATCCCCCAAAACAAGATCAACTTATTGAATAATGCTTAATTAGCAATCCCCCAAAACAAGATCAACTTATTGAATAATGCTTAATTAGCATTCCCCTAAAACAATATGAACTTATTGAATGATGCTTAATTAGCAATCCCCCAAAACAAGATGAACTTACTGAATAATGCTTAATTAGCAATACCCCAAACAAAGATGAACTTATTGAATAATGCTTAATTAGCAATCCCCCAAAACAAGATAAACTTATTGAATAATGCTTAATTAGCAATCCCCCAAAACAAGATAAACTTATTGAATAATGCTTAATTAGCAATCCCCCAAAACAAGATTAACTTATTGAATAATGCTTAATTAGCAATCCCCCAAAACAAGATGAACTTATTGAACAATGCTTAATTAGCAATCCCCCAAAACAAGATGAATTTATTGAATAATGCATAATTAGTAATCCCCCCAGAACAGGATCAACTTATTGAATAATGCTTAATTAGCAATCCCCCAAAACAAGATGAACTTATTGAACAATGCTTATTTAGCAATCCCCCAAAACAAAATGAACTTAGTGAATAATGCTTAATTAGCAATCCCCCAAAACAAGATAACTTATTGAATAATGCTTAATTAGCAATCACCCCTCCCCCCCAAACAAGATGAACTTACTGTATAATGCTTAATTAGCAATCCCCCAAACAAGATGAACTTACTGAATAATGCTTAATTAGCAATCCCCCAAAACAAGATGAACTTACTGAATAATGCTTAATTAGCAATACCCCAAACAAAGATGAACTTATTGAATAATGCTTAATTAGCAATCTCCCAAAACAAGATTAACTTATTGAATAATGCTTAATTAGCAATCCCCCAAAACAAGATGAACTTATTGAACAATGCTTAATTAGCAATCCCCCAAAACAAGATGAACTTATTGAATAATGCTTAATTAGCAAATCAATATATTACAATGCTTTCCATGATGTATAATGTATGTAAGTTTTTTTATACATATATTACAATGCTTTCCATGAAGTGTAATGTATATAAGTACTTTATACATATATTACAATGCTTTCCATGAAGTGTAATGTATATAAGTACTTTATACATATATTACAATGCTTTCCATGATGTATAATGTATATAAGTACTTTATACATATAGTACAATGCTTTCCATGAGAAAATGACTTATAAATGAAGTACTTTATCTATATACATGTACTGACAAACAATACAATGAGATCAATATCTATACTAGTCTTTTAAAAAGAATTGTGCTAGGGTTCTATAATGAGGGGTGCTGGATAGTGTGGGAGTGCAATATAAAGGTCAGACATAAAGTAAAGAGTTCTAAAGGATTATACAGTGCTAGGTGCTGTATAACGAAGTTTAGTCATTAAATCCATGACAAATATTGACCATACTGTTTGTTTAAAAAAAATATTAAATGGTTAAGTCACATTCCTTTCAAACCTGACACATGTTACCCCAGACTTGAAAATATGACTCAAAACTGACACATGTTACCCAAGACTTTAAAATGTTACTCAAAACTAAGACTTGGTAATATTGCTCAAACTGATAAATTCTACCCTGGTCTTAAAACATATTCCTCAAAGTCACAATACTACTCTAGGCTTTGAAATATTACTCAAAATTGACAAATGCAGCCATTTTATTATCAAGAATGTTTTTTGGGTGAAAATTTAGAGTTAGTGAAGGTTTATGACAGAATGGAATGATATTTTTCTTTGAGATCATTAATAGATTTTGATGAATAATGTAAACCAATTTTTTTTCAATGTGAATTTAAAAAGTGATAGATCATGTAGAATGTGCAAAAAATCTGGACAAAATGACCATTATTCCAGTTCACAAATGAATTTAGTCAAACATGAAAACTTATGAAAACACTTCCAAGGTATCATCTTTCAGTTCAATATATCATCTGGGAAAAACCCTTTAAGCCAAAACATTATAATATACTGTAATAAATACAACTCACATATTCAGACCATTAGACAGTCCAAAAATACTGTGCAATTTTTCCTTATACTGTGGGATATTACAACGCAGACAGTGAAACCATGAGAAGGTCCTACAATACAATGATGTTTTTTTGTATACTGTGGGATATTATAAAAATACAGACAAATCTTGTGATACTTAAAATCAAGACAAAAGCTATTACACTCACTTCTTCCCATGCTTAAGGAAATAATTATTAATTACAGTGTCTGGATAGAGGCATATTCTGTATTAAATTAAAATGAAGCATGCAAACAATTTTGATTGGAGCAAACCATTAGACCATTTAAAGTCATAGAAATAGAAACTCACTTTGTAAATTCTGGCTATTGCAGCAAGTCTCAACTTTTTTGTTACAAGATAAAAACTGTCCAATATTTGGAGCAAACAATTTCCCCCAAATCAATAAATTCAAGCTGACAGGATAGCATATATAAAAACACGATCAGATATTGCTTTTGGTGACAGCACAATGTTGATATGACCAGACATCTAAGTGACATGGCGTTAACAAGATTTTAAGATGGATGGTTATTGTGCCAGTCATATTAGAAGTAGGAATGGAAAACAAATGTTCATTAATGACCAACATAACATCATAATAATACAGTGGCAATGCTATGCTGACATGACGATTCACTCATAAGAAATACAGATAACAAGATTTTTATTTCAAGATGACCACTGTGGCAGGCATTGTGAAAGTCTGAAATGTGCCATTAGGACAAACAGACAAAAATACAAAGACTTTGTTTAGTTAATGATCCATGTTGATATAACCATTCCAGAGGAGTAACGATAAGATTTTCAATTTCAATCAATCAGGAGGCCATATTGGATGGCACTATATTGAATTAGATCAATGTAGAAAATGGTGTGGTCTGATGGCCTATTGTGTGTAAAAGTTTTCTCTAAGTAGTTTAGGAGGAGTAGTATTAACAAACTTGTGCTAATGGACAAATGGACATTGGTCAACAGACCATCATAAAAGCTCTTCTGGTACATAATAAGTAGATCTAACAAAATACAAGAACTTCATCTACATGATAGCCTAGACCAGATTCCCAAGAAAGATGCAGTACATTATGTTGTTTCCAAATATGTTGATTGCTACCAGAAAAAGTTGAAAGTGTCACTTATTTTAGAATCTTCTGCATTTTTTAAAAAGCTGATTCTGCATTATTTATAGAGAATTTAAAAGCTTTAAAACCATGATGACTTTTTGCAAAGTTTGCTCTAATTTTCAAGTGTGCTTTGGCAAAATTGTCATTCCAAGACTTTGTTTTCTAGTATTAATAATGTTGACAAAATGGACTTCATGTCAGAATTATTTGCACAATGAAAACCTTTATCTCTGAATGCTTTTTTCAAATTTCATCAATTTCTGCTAAGTATTTTTTAAAATATTTAATTTGTTAACCTTTTCTTTAGTGATTTGGCCTTATTGTGACATGTCTAATTTTCCCCTCCCCTCTCTGGATTTCTTTTTATTCAAATTTAACAATTTTGGGAGAGAAGCCAATTAAAGTTTTGACTATTTAATTAACAGCAGTAATATCACCAGCCATATTGCAAAGCAGATCCATATTATTTAATCCAATTTGTAGTGTTTTTTGTGAATTAAATTTTATATTTTTCTTGTGCTAAAAATATGTCACAATAACACGATCTTGACTCTCATAAAAATGTTTTAATGATTTGACTAACAGATGTTATTTTTTATATTCATGTTTTGTGTTTCCAGACAGATCAGTTGTCATGGTTTTCTTGGGCTCATTTAGCATATCCAGACTGGTTTGTAATGATTTTCTTTGAGTCATGCAGTGTTTCCAGTCAGACTGGTTTGTAATGATTTGCTTGAGTCATGCAGTGTTTCCAGTCAGACTGGTTTGTAATGATTTTCTTTGAGTCATGCAGTGTTTCCAGTCAGACTGGTTTGAAATAGTTTTCTTGGAGGCAAGTAGTGTTTCCAGTTTGGGTTGTAGTGGTTGTCCTGGTCTCATCTTGAGTTTCCAGTCAGACTGGTTTGTAGTGGTTTTCTTGGGCACGTAGTATTTCCAGTAAGACTGGGTTGTATTGGCTTTTCTTGGAGTAATATAGTTATTTCCAGTCAGACTGGGTTGTGTTGGTTTTTCTTGGAGTAATATAGTATTTCCAGTAAGACTGGGTTGTAATGGTTTTCTTGGACACAAATAGAGTTTCCAGGCAGACTGGTTTTAAATGATTTTCTTGGACACAAATAGTTTCCAGTCAGACTGGTTTAAGAGGATTTTCTTGGAAAAGTATTTCCAGTCATACTGGTTTTAAATGATTTTCTTTGAGTCCTGTAGTGGAATTAAATACAAAGCTAAAGGTCTTTAATCAATAAAACTCTTAAGAATGGCTTCGATTTGCTGATAAGCAAAGATCATGATGATGGATTTATAAGCATTTGTTTCTAAATAGCACGCAGTCTAGCTTGGCAAAGCACTGACCAGAATATATCATACTAAACTGTCTAAAACTAGATGCGCAGCCTAGGTGCTCAAATTCTTTTTCCTTGAAGCATTTGGCAAGAAGTTTGAACATGACTGTAATTCTTACATAATCAATTGCCAAATTAATTATTTATAAACTAGTTGTTAATCCATAAGAAGTTTCATAAAGTTAAACATGAAAATATAGTGCTGGGTGCATATTTCTAAAGGCCATATATGACCAAAAATAACATTAAAACTAAATTTATGAGAATGTGAAATATTTGTATTTGAAGTCAAATCAATGGCATATTAAATAAATGCCCTAGATGTTTAGACCTCACCTAGCTTGGAACAAAAAATATAAAGGAACCATAAGCAAAATATTTCAAAATCTGAACTAGATATTTTAATTGAAAACATTTTGAAAATTAAGAAATGATCTTTAAATACAACATTTTTGTAAATAGAACAAAATTTAGAGTTATGTTCTTAATCAGACAAGTTTGATAAATTTAGGATTTGATTATGTAAGAATACCATGTTACAGATTAAAGTCCAGGTAACACACACAATCAGGATAACTCTATCAAAGAAAAGAAAATGTTCCATTAGTCTAACCTCTCATCATCATCATCCTTAACACCTTTATTCTCCATCTGTACCTGAACTTGTTCTCTTGACACGACAGAACTGCTACTGAAATTGACCACATAAATATATTGATAATTTAGAATATGATATTTAGTTATTTATTGCACCAAGCAGAAAATCCCTCCCAAGTTTGCAGTCTTTTCTGGCTATCTACCTAACTGATGAAAAGAATACTTGTAAAAGTATTGCCTTTTATGCAGCAAAATATGACAAGAAAATGATTGGATAAAGTGATTTTCAAAGGAAGAACTATTTATAATTATTAATAGTTTAATTGGTGTCAAAAAAGTCATATATTGTTATAACAGAAACGATTATAAGAACCATCACAACTGACCTAAATGACAACACCTAAATGACATGACCTAAATGACATGACCTAAATGATGTCACCTAAACGACATCACCTAAATAATATCAATTTACTACTTCAACAGGTGGCAAATTACATGTATATGGAATAAATGAATTACTGCCACGCAGACAATGAATTGAATGACCAGTCTCCTAACTGTTTTGTATCAGCATGACAGACAATGACTTGAATGACCACCCTTGTAACTGTTTTGTATCAGCATGACAGACCCAATATTGTTAACATTGTTTAATGTATGCATTGCATTTTGTATTACATGTATAATGTTCGCCTATTCTATCATAAATTGTCTTTGTTAATTATTATTTATGCTCATTTATTCTATCATAAACTTTAGCTTTTTTTAAAAACTTGCATGTATTATACTGTATTCAACTGTTCTATTATAAAATGTGTTTTCGAATTATTGTTTAGCTTTTTTTAAAGATACTAGTAAATGTAAACAGTGTTTGTAATGTTATTATACAAATACAGTGTTTGTAATGTTATTATACAAAAACAGTGTTTGTAATGTTATTATACAAATACAGTGTTTGTAATGTTATTATACAAAAACAGTGTTTGTAATGTTATTATACAAATACAGTGTTTGTAATGTTATTATACAAATGCAGTGTTTGTAATGTTATTATACAAAAACAGTGTTTGTAATGTTATTATACAAATACAGTGTTTGTAATGTTATTATACAAATACAGTGTTTGTAATGTTATCATACAAAAACAGTGTTTGTAATGTTATTATACAAAAACAGTGTTTGTAATGTTATTATACAAAAACAGTGTTTGTAATGTTATTATACAAATACAGTGTTTGTAATGTTATTATACAAAAACAGTGTTTGTAATGTTATTATACAAATACAGTGTTTGTAATGTTATTATACAAAAACAGTGTTTGTAATGTTATTATACAAAAACAGTGTTTGTAATGTTATTATACAAAAACAGTGTTTGTAATGTTATTATACAAATACAGTGTTTGTAATGTTATTATACAAAAACAGTGTTTGTAATGTTATTATACAAATACAGTGTTTGTAATGTTATTATACAAAAACAGTGTTTGTAATGTTATTATACAAATACAGTGTTTGTAATGTTATTATACAAAAACAGTGTTTGTAATGCTATTATACAAAAACAGTGTTTGTAATGTTATTATACAAAAACAGTGTTTGTAATGCTATTATACAAAAACAGTGTTTGTAATGTTATTATACAAAAACAGTGTTTGTAATGCTATTATACAAAAACAGTGTTTGTAATGTTATTATACAAAAACAGTGTTTGTAATGCTATTATACAAAAACAGTGTTTGTAATGTTATTATACAAATACAGTGTTTGTAATGCTATTATACAAAAACAGTGTTTGTAATGTTATTATACAAATACAGTGTTTGTAATGTTATTATACAAAAACAGTGTTTGTAATGTTATTATACAAAAACAGTGTTTGTAATGTTATTACACAAATACAGTGTTTGTAATGTTATTATACAAATACAGTGTTTGTAATGTTATTACACAAATACAGTGTTTGTAATGTTATTATACAAAAACAGTGTTTGTAATGTTATTATACAAAAACAGTGTTTGTAATGTTATTATACAAATGCAGTGTTTGTAATGTTATTATACAAAAACAGTGTTTGTAATGTTATTATACAAATGCAGTGTTTGTAATGTTATTATACAAATACAGTGTTTGTAATGTTATTATACAAAAGCAGTGTTTGTAATGTTATTATACAAAAACAGTGTTTGTAATGTTATTATACAAAAGCAGTGTTTGTAATGTTATTATACAAAAACAGTGTTTGTAATGTTATTATACAAAAACAGTGTTTGTAATGTTATTATACAAATACAGTGTTTGTAATGTTATTATACAAAAACAGTGTTTGTAATGTTATTATACAAAAACAGTGTTTGTAATGTTATTATACAAAAACAGTGTTTGTAATGTTATTAAACAAATACAGTGTTTGTAATGTTATTACACAAATACAGTGTTTGTAATGTTATTATACAAATACAGTGTTTGTAATGTTATTACACAAAAACAGTGTTTGTAATGTTATTATACAAATACAGTGTTTGTAATGTTATTACACAAAAACAGTGTTTGTAATGTTATTATACAAATACAGTGTTTGTAATGTTATTACACAAATACAGTGTTTGTAATGTTATTATACAAATACAGTGTTTGTAATGTTATTATACAAATACAGTGTTTGTAATGTTATTATACAAATACAGTGTTTGTAATGTTATTATACAAAAACAGTGTTTGTAATGATATTATACAAATACAGTGTTTGTAATGTTATTATACAAATACAGTGTTTGTAATGATATTATACAAATACAGTGTTTGAAATGTTATTATACAAATACAGTGTTTGTAATGTTATTATACAAATACAGTGTTTGTAATGTTATTATACAAATACAGTGTTTGTAATGTTATTATACAAAAACAGTGTTTGTAATGTTATTATACAAATACAGTGTTTGTAATGTTATTATACAAATACAGTGTTTGTAATGTTATTATACAAATACAGTGTTTGTAATGTTATTATACAAATACAGTGTTTGTAATGTTATTATACAAATACAGTGTTTGTAATGTTATTATACAAATACAGTGTTAGTAATGTTATTATACAAAAACAGTGTTTGTAATGTTATTATACAAATACAGTGTTTGTAATGTTATTATACAATAACAGTGTTTGTAATGTAATTATACAAAAACAGTGTTTGTAATGTTATTATACAAATACAGTGTTTGTAATGTTATTATACAAAAACAGTGTTTGTAATGTTATTATACAAAAACAGTGTTTGTAATGTTATTATACAAAAACAGTGTTTGTAATGTTATTATACAAATACAGTGTTTGTAATGTTATTATACAAATACAGTGTTTGTAATGTTATTATACAAAAACAGTGTTTGTAATGTTATTATACAAATACAGTGTTTGTAATGTTATTATACAAATACAGTGTTTGTAATGTTATTATACAAATACAGTGTTTGTAATGTTATTATACAAAAACAGTGTTTGTAATGTTATTATACAAATACAGTGTTTGTAATGTTATTATACAAATACAGTGTTTGTAATGTTATTATACAAAAACAGTGTTTGTAATGTTATTATACAAATACAGTGTTTGTAATGTTATTATACAAAAACAGTGTTTGTAATGTTATTATACAAAAACAGTGTTTGTAATGTTATTATACAAAACCAGTGCTTGTAATGTTATTATACAAAAACAGTGTTTGTAATGTTATTATACAAAAACAGTGCTTGTAATGTTATTATACAAATACAGTGTTTGTAATGTTATTATACAAAAACAGTGCTTGTAATGTTATTATACAAATACAGTGTTTGTAATGTTATTATACAAAAACAGTGCTTGTAATGTTATTATACAAAAACAGTGTTTGTAATGTTATTATACAAAAACAGTGTTTGTAATGTTATTATACAAAAACAGTGTTTGTAATGTTATTATACAAATACAGTGTTTGTAATGTTATTATACAAATACAGTGTTTGTAATGTTATTATACAAATACAGTGTTTGTAATGTTATTATACAAATACAGTGTTTGTAATGTTATTATACAAAAACAGTGTTTGTAATGTTATTACACAAATACAGTGTTTGTAATGTTATTACACAAATACAGTGTTTGTAATGTTATTACACAAAAACAGTGTTTGTAATGTTATTACACAAAAACAGTGTTTGTAATGTTATTATACAAATACAGTGTTTGTAATGTTATTATACAAATACAGTGTTTGTAATGTTATTATACAAAAACAGTGTTTGTAATGTTATTATACAAAAACAGTGTTTGTAATGTTATTATACAAAAACAGTGTTTGTAATGTTATTATACAAATACAGTGTTTGTAATGTTATTATACAAATGCAGTGTTTGTAATGTTATTATACAAATGCAGTGTTTGTAATGTTATTATACAAATGCAGTGTTTGTAATGTTATTATACAAATGCAGTGTTTGTAATGTTATTATACAAATGCAGTGTTTGTAATGTTATTATACAAATGCAGTGTTTGTAATGTTATTATACAAATGCAGTGTTTGTAATGTTATTATACAAATGCAGTGTTTGTAATGTTATTATACAAATACAGTGTTTGTAATGTTATTATACAAATGCAGTGTTTGTAATGTTATTATACAAATACAGTGTTTGTAATGTTATTATACAAATACAGTGTTTGTAATGTTATTATACAAAAACAGTGTTTGTAATGTTATTATACAAAAACAGTGTTTGTAATGTTATTACACAAAAACAGTGTTTGTAATGTTATTATACAAAAACAGTGTTTGTAATGTGATTACACAAATACAGTGTTTGTAATGTTATTATACAAAAACAGTGTTTGTAATGTTATTACACAAAAACAGCGTTTGTAATGTTATTATACAAATACAGTGTTTGTAATGTTATTACACAAAAACAGTGTTTGTAATGTTATTATACAAATACAGTGTTTGTAATGTTATTACACAAAAACAGTGTTTGTAATGTTATTATACAAATACAGTGTTTGTAATGTTATTACACAAAAACAGTGTTTGTAATGTTATTATACAAATACAGTGTTTGTAATGTTATTATACAAAAACAGTGTTTGTAATGTTATTATACAAAAACAGTGTTTGTAATGTTATTATACAAAAACAGTGTTTGTAATGTTATTATACAAATACAGTGTTTGTAATGTTATTATACAAAAACAGTGTTTGTAATGTTATTATACAAATACAGTGTTTGTAATGTTATTATACAAAAACAGTGTTTGTGATGTTATTATACAAAAACAGTGTTTGTAATGTTATTATACAAATACAGTGTTTGTAATGTTATTATACAAATACAGTGTTTGTAATGTTATTATACAAAAACAGTGTTTGTAATGTTATTATACAAATACAGTGTTTGTAATGTTATTATACAAAAACAGTGTTTGTAATGTTATTATACAAATACAGTGTTTGTAATGTTATTATACAAAAACAGTGTTTGTAATGTTATTATACAAAAACAGTGTTTGTAATGTTATTATACAAATACAGTGTTTGTAATGTTATTATACAAATACAGTGTTTGTAATGTTATTATACAAATACAGTGTTTGTAATGTTATTATACAAATACAGTGTTTGTAATGTTATTATACAAAAACAGTGTTTGTAATGTTATTATACAAAAACAGTGTTTGTAATGTTATTATACAAAAACAGTGTTTGTAATGTTATTATACATAAACAGTGTTTGTAATGTTATTATACAAATACAGTGTTTGTAATGTTATTATACAAATACAGTGTTTGTAATGTTATTATACAAATACAGTGTTTGTAATGTTATTATACAAAAACAGTGTTTGTAATGTTATTATACAAATACAGTGTTTGTAATGTTATTATACAAATACAGTGTTTGTAATGTTATTATACAAATACAGTGTTTGTAATGTTATTATACAAAAACAGTGTTTGTAATGTTATTATACAAATACAGTGTTTGTAATGTTATTATACAAAAACAGTGTTTGTAATGTTATTATACAAATACAGTGTTTGTAATGTTATTATACAAAAACAGTGTTTGTAATGTTATTATACAAATACAGTGTTTGTAATGTTATTATACAAAAACAGTGTTTGTAATGTTATTATACAAGACTGTTGTTTTACCCGAGCCCTGTTTAACAGTTTGTACTTCATTATAAAAATGATAAAAAGTTGGTCATTGTGGTATAAAAAGTACATTGTTTTTGCTGTTGTTATTTTTGTAGGATTTAATGCCATTTTTCAGCACAATATAGGCTATACATGGCGGCTTGTATTAATGATGAAGGAAGAACCCGGGAAAACCCCAGAAAGAACCAATGACCCACGAGTAGCTACCGGCAAGCTTTCTCACATAAACACATTGGCCAAATCTGAGACTCGAACTCACGCAGACATAGGTGAGATAGCAGTGATCCATTAACGGAGAGCGCATTAGACCACTCGGTCACTCAGGGACCCAAAAGAACATATTGTTTAATGTATGCTGTGATGGAAGAAATTGCTTTATGTTAACCTTACAGAAGACCTACTGAAAGGTCTCTTGTGGGGTACAGCCAATAAACAAAACATATTTGCAAAGTAAAATGAACTAGCGCTATCAAATTTTACAGGCATATAATTAAAACTATTTTTATTTTTCCTAAAAATCTTGTGGAGAAAATTAATATTTAATGTGTACTAGTGTGTGTGATGCATTCAACACCAGCCAAAAGTAGACTAGGTAAGCTAGGTTGTATATACTTGTTTACTAGTGCGTCGGATACATTCAATGCCAGCCAAAAGTGGACTAGATAAGCTATGTTGTATTGCTACCTATATTTGATTTACGTCATTTATTTTAATTTTAATTGTTTTTGTGTCAGATTCAATTTGACATTTTAAGTTTAAGATTCATTCATTGGGAATATTTTTTTTAAAAGTGGGATGACCTGTACCTTACGAATAAACACCAGATGTTGACCTCATTTCTGACCTGGCTTCAGAGTTGTAAACAAGCTTTAAAAATGATTGGTTGATTCCATGGACATTATGGAGCTTTGTTGTAAACATCTTTCTAGTTTTAGTTGGGTCATACGGTGTGTACGAGATTTTTTAAAATTAAATTTGTTCTAAAAGATTCTAAGAGATCATGTGACAACTTCCTTCTTTACGTAAAAACTAGTATATAAATGATGTTTTAGAGCGAACTATTGAGTATAAGTTGGGCTGTTAGGATATTAAATTGTATTGTTTTGAGTTATTTTAAATTACCTTGTATTGGAAATTATTTCAATTCGTCTGGATCAAGAGGATTTATTTTGTTATTTATCTGGAAAATAACAGTGCCCATTGAATTTCATAAGACCAGAACTGAATTCATTAAGTGACATCGTCTTCCATCTTGGATGCTTCACTAAGATTCAAACTGGGAATTATTTGGACATTTTATTACCAAGACTTTTGCAATTTCTCTAGTGGATTATATTTTGAATTATTTTTGGATTTATTTTGGAATTGATTCTTAAAACCGTAAGTTTATTTTTCTTTTCTGGAAAATATTTGTGCTCAATAAATTTGTTTATTAAGTTCATACATATGCTATTCTCATTCTTGAAAAATTAACAAAAATACTTTCACACATACTAGTATTACCTGTCAGTAATTTTAATTTAACCTCTTTTAGCCATTTTGGGCTGATCCATCTTAGCTGACATGCTCTTCATCTTACACTGAATGAATGCTTTCAAAAAAGTTAGTACCAATTCCATGTCTTAAACCTGCAAGTTAATACAGCGTTAACTTCAAAACAAGAAAAAGCGCAATTTCCTTGTGTATGAAAAAGTTTCTTTAGAACAAGTCTTAATGTGGAATGACTAAAAACAAAATCCATCACACTGTACTGTATGCAAAAGAACAGAATTGGACACACACTCATTTAGTGAGTGAAAAGAAAGTTACTGACAATTCATATCCACCTTCTATTACATTAACAATAATAGATGTCATTCTAATGTAATATATGTAGGTACAGTCCTACCCGTTTATCTCGACATCCTCGGGACCGAGGAAATATTGTCGAGATAAGCGGATGTCGAGATAAGTCTTGGGGGGTGGGGTGGGGGTGTCTGCAAAAAAAAATGCAAGTTAAATACTTCAGTAAGGGGTAACCGGTCATCAGTGAGTAGTATTTACACTTTGAAAAAAACAATGTAAATTTTTAGTATGTGGGGACAAAACTAGAGTGAAATACACTTGTATATTGACAAATAACATTTTGGTTACCTTTGTGAAATAAAGTCCACAATAAAATATTGCATCGGTCAAATCCTGATATGAAAAACATGACAGATTCAATGTCAGCATTAGCACTTGTTTGTCTAGTTGTGAGTTGCATGCTTCAAGTACATGTACTTAAATCAGCCTAGATTTCGGTCAGTCTGTTCCCATGTTATTCAAGCTACAAGGGGATGGGGCTATTCACAGGGAAATGAAAAACTGTCAACAGTACATGTATTCTCCACAAATACTTCTGTATCCGATGTTATGACGAACATTAAAGCGACTGCACCAACCGCTTGTTTCAGCGAAGTTCTCCACACTAAGTTTTTTCGATAATGCTTCATTGAACCATTTTGATGCTTCCTCCACGTCTTCAAATGTAGCAGTCTTGCTTCTTCTTTTGGGGAGCTCAGTTACCTTCATACTTAGTCTTTCTTTATAGACTCAGCAGCTTTCATCCTTCCTGGACGTGTGTTATTTTTAAGGGAAAAAATTTAACTGACCTCTTTGCGAGATGTTCATCCCTTAACTTCATTAATAGCCAGATATTTAGTTTCCAAAGACTGTATATTTAATTTGCGTTTTACCCTTCTGTCGGTAGCCATCGTAAATGTAAATAAAGTTAAAAACGAAACTTTCACAGTGAAAATCACCGATCACTTTCAAAGGTCTCAGAGCGCGTAATCCGTATTTTCACGCAATTTTTATATATGGGATTCAGAAAATCACGTATACAGGAGTCCTCTGTAGCATCAATTTCCTGGACGGCAAATTTAAGGGCTTGCTAGTCCTGCTTCGACCACCTGTTGATTGGGAAATTGTGTGCATCAATTGATCCTTTTCGCTGTGCTGATATATTTACAATCAGAAAATTCAGTGGCTGAAAGACCCACAGAAGTACATGCTGTCATTGTAAGAGAACATTTGAAGAACATGACCCACAAGCTAGGCGGCAAGATCAAAGACTTAACTAGCTGCAGAGTGGTGAGAAAACGTGCTGCTATGGGTTTGTTGGTGTTTTTTATCCGACCGCAACATTAAAGCCTGGCGGCACGATCAACTAATTGTTGAACAAATTATTGGTCTTTATTGGCAGCTTGTCGACATAAACGTTTTGAAAACAAAGGATTTGTTCAAGCTGGGATCAAGGGCTTCTGTCGACATACACGTTCTTCTTTTATCTCGACGTTGACATAGGCATGACAATTTGATAGTAATATTAGACCTTGGTACTGGGACTTTGCTTTTTAGTCGACATAGGCGGCTTGTCGAGATAAGCGATGTCGATATAAATGGGTAGGACTGTATAATGTAATGGATGTCATTGTAGATGCAAAAGAACAGAATTGGACACGCGCTCATTTTGTGAGTGAAAAGAAAATTACTGACAATTCACATCCCCTTCTATTACATTAACAAGGCAATTATAATTCTTTCTGTTTGGCATCTTCTCCATCCCTCTTCTATTACATTAACAAGGCAATTATAATTCTAGCTGTTTGGCATCTTCCCCATCCCCCTTCTATTACATTAACATGGCAATTATAATTCTTTCTGTTTGGCATCTTCTCCATCCCTCTTCTATTACATTAACAAGGCAATTATAATTCTTGCTGTTTGGCATCTTCTCCATCCCCCTTCTATTACATTAACAAGGCAATTATAATTCATGCTGTTTGGCATCTTATCCATTGCTGTGTCTGTGGTAATCTTTCAATAATCATGCTGGCACATCAGTACCTAATTATATACATCAGCATAAAAGGAGATATTCCAAACTTGTTTCACATGTACAATTAAAATTCTTTACAGATCCTTTAACAGTCACTTTCTCTGTAGTTTTTTAAGTCTTTGGATTGAGTTTGGATTCCAAATCTTCTCAAATGTCAAATAATGAATAAACCAGATAGTTCCGATTGGTTGATTTTGTATGTTGAAGTTCTGAGTAAAGCAATAAGCAACAATTAAAACTCAATGAAACATATTTCACTACATGACACACTGAGAGTGTAGTCCTTGTTTTTGATACAAGTAATAGCAATAGTGAAAACTTTGCATAAAAGTGGAAATTACGTGGTCAGTAAAGTACATAAATCAAACATGGGGAAACATACTGGAATATCTTCTTTACGCTGATATGTTATCAGTGGGATAAACTAATCACCGTGCAATTGGCAGGTGTAAGGCAACAGATTTCAAACCATGCGAGTTATTCACTTTAGCTAATTTAGCTAATTTTTTTAAGGTGAGTGAGTGTTGCCAATAGTGATTTTCTTTGTTGCTGACATAAATGCATGTGTCTGTGATGAGTGTCTCAGGTGATTTTTCAGTTTGAAGACTAAAAATGTAAGTGACCAATAAATATTCACAATAACTTGTATAGAGAAAGTATCAATGTGCATTGATTCTTCACCTCCTGATTGATCCAAGTACTAATATTTAATAAATATTAATATATCTATATATCAATTAGAGTCAATGTTGCACCCTACAACATGTACCCAGTAATCTGCATAGTGGATACAAGTTTACTGCCCTACTATATGTATCCAGTAATATGCATACTAGATAAAGCTTACTGTCCTACATGTACCCAGTAATCTGCATACAAGCTTACTGCTACATGTACCCAGTAATCTGCATACAAGCTTACTGCTACATGTACCCAGTAATCTGCATACTGGATACAATCTTACTGCTACATGTACCCAGTAATATGTATACAAGCTTACTGCTACATGTACCCAGTAATCTGTATACAAGCTTACTGCTACATGTACCCAGTAATCTGCACACTGGATACAAGCTTACTGCTACATGTACCAAGTAATCTGCATACTGGATACAAGCTTACTGCTACATGTACCCAGTAATCTGCATACTGAATACAAGCTTATTGCTACACGTACCAAGTAATCTGCACAGTGCATACAAGCTTACTGCTACATGTACCCATAGACAACAGACAAAAATACAAGACGTTGTTTATTTAATAAACCATGTTGATATAAAAATTCAAGAGGAGTAACAATAAGATTTTCAATTTCAATCAATAAGGTGGCCATATTGGATGGCACTATATTGAATTAGATCAATGTAGAAAATGGTGTGGTCTGATGGCCTATTGTGTGTAAAAGTTTTCTCTAAGTAGTTTAGGAAAAGTAGTCTTAACAAACTTGTGCTAATGGACAAATGGACCTTGGTCAACAGACCATCATAAAAGCTCTTCTGGTACATAATAAGTAGATCTAACAAAATACAAGAACTTCATCTACATGATAGCCTAGACCAGATTCCCAAGAAAGATGCAGTGCATTATGTTGTTTCCAAATATGTTGATTGCTACCAGAAAAGGTTGAAAGTGTTTCTTATTTTAGAATCTTCTGCATTTTTTAAAAAGCTGATTCTGCATTATTTATATAGAATTTAAAAACTTTAAAACCATGATGACTTTTTCGAAAATTTTGGAACGTTTGCTCTAATTTTGGTGAGTGGTTTGGCAAAATTGTCAATCCAAGACTTTGTTTTCTAGTTTTAATAATGTTGACCAAATGGACTTCATGTCAGAATTATTTGCACAATGAAAACCTTTATCTCTGAATGCTTTTTTCAAATTTCATCAATTTCTGCTGAGCATTTAAAAAAAAATTAATTTGTTAACCTTTTCTTTAGTGATTTAGCCTTATTGTGACATAAGTCAAATTTGCCCCACCCCCATCCAGATCTCTTTTTATTCAGATTTAGTCATAATTTGATTAACAGTTTAATGTTTTGATTATTTTATTAACAGCAGTAATATTACCAGCCAAAGCAGATCAGTATTATTTAATCAAATTTGTAGAGTGTTTCTTGTGAACTAAATTTATCTTTTTTTTAAAAAATGATTTAACACTATTTTTAAGCACAATATAGGCTATACATGGCAGCCAGTATTAATGGTGGAGGAAGAACCCAGAAACCCCCCGGAAAGAACCACCGACCCATGAGAAGCTACTGGCAAGCTTTCTCACATAACTACATTAGCCGAATATTAGACTCGAACCCACGCAGACAGAGGTGAGATGGCAGTGATCCGTAACGGACAGCGCTTTAGACCACTCGGCCACTTGGGACCCCAAATTTATCTTTATCTTCTGCTAAAAATACATGTATGTCACAATAACACAATCCTGCCTCTCATAAATATATTTTAATGATTTGACTAATAGATGTTATTTATATTCATGTTTTGTGTTTCCAGACATGTTGGTTGTAATGTTTTTCTTGGGCTCATTTAGAATATCCAGACTGGTTTGTAATGGTTTTCTTAAGAGTCATGCAGTGTTTCCAGTCAGACTGGTTTGTAATGGTTTTCTTGGAGTCATTTAGAATATCCAGACTGGTTTGTAATGGTTTTCTTAAGAGTCATGCAGTGTTTCCAGTCAGACTGGTTTGTAATGGTTTTCTTGGAGTCATGTAGTGTTTCCAGTTTGGGTTGTAGTGGTTGTTGAGTTTCCAGTCAGACTGGTTTGTAATGGTTTTCTTTGAGTCATGTAGCGTTTAGTCAGACTGGTTTGTAATGGTTTTCATGGAATCATGGAGAATTTCCAGTCAGACTGGTTTGTAATAGTTTTCTTGGAGGCAAGTCACTGTTTCCAGTCAGACTGGGATGTAATAGTTTTCTTGGACACCTGTAGTGTTTCCAGTAAGACTGGGTTGTGACAGTTTTTCTTGGAGTAATATAATATTTACTGCATAAATATTTATAATTGCTGCATGTACCCATTAATCTACATACTGAATACAAGCTTACTGCTACATGTACCCATTTATCTGCATGCTGGATGCAAGTTGACTGCCCTTCTAACCTGGACACAGTACACAAACTGAAGCAACCTACTACCAAAAGTTTCTGTTATTATTTATTTTATTATCTTTACATATTTACTGACCAAGTTATGGTGGAAAATTAAGAAATTTATCTAATTAATGTTGTACAATCACAAGACGACTTTCAAAATTAAAGTTGTCACCATTATGTTTTGTCATAATGGAGACTATATGTTGGAGCTTGTTCATCTACTGTATTATATGAAAAAATAAAAACATTTGGAATATTATGAATGTTATCTACAGGGCATGATTACGTTGGAGAAAAGGCATGAATTATTCAATACTTTTAAGACTACTTAAACTCGTCAAGTTAAGTGGCAATGATACAAACATCATGCAAACACTGATACATACACATCATGCAAACACTGATACATACATCATGCAAGCACTGATACATACATAATGCAAGCACTGATACATACATCATGCAAACACTGATACATACATCATGCAAGCACTGATACATATACATCATGCAAGCACTGATACATACATCATGCAAACACTGATACATACATAATGCAAACACTGATACATCATGCAAGCACTGATACATACATATTGCAAACACTGATACATACACATCATGCAAGCACTGATACATACACATCATGCAAGCACTGATACATACATAATGCAAACACTGATAAATGCACATCATGCAAACACTGATACATACATCATGCAAGCATTTATACATACATCATGCAAACACTGATACATACATCATGCAATGACTGATACATACATCATGCAAGCATTGATACATATATCATGCAAACACTGATACATACATCATGCAAGCATTGATACATACATCATGCAATCACTGATACATACATCATGCAAGCACTGATACATACATAATGCAAACACTGATACATACATCATGCAAACACTGATACATACATCATGCAAGCACTGATACATACATCATGCAAACACTGATACATACATCATGCAAGCAGTGATACATACATCATGCAAACACTGATACATACATCATGCAAGCATTGATACATACATCATGCAAGCACTGATACATACATCATGCAAGCACTGATACATACATAATGCAAGCACTGATACATACACAACATGCAAGCACTGATACATACATCATGCAAGCACTGATACATACATAATGCAAACACTGATAAATGCACATCATGCAAACACTGATACATACATCATGCAAACATTGATACATACATCATGCAAGCACTAATACATACATAATGCAAACACTGATAAATACATAATTCAAACACAGATACATACATAATGCAAACATTGATACATACATCATGCAAGCACTGATACATAAATCATGCAAGCATTGATACATATATCCTGCAAACACTGATACATCATGCAAGCATTGATACATACATCATGCAAGCACTGATACATACATCATGCAAGCATTGATACATACATCATGCAAACATTGATACATACATCATGCAAGCACTGATACATACATCATGCAAGCATTGATACATATGTCATGCAAACACTGATACATACATCATGAAAACATTGATACATATATTATACAAGCACTGATACATACATCATGCAAGCATTGATACATACATCATGCAAACACTGATACATACATCATGCAAGCACTGATACATACATAATGCAAACACTGATACATACATCATGCAAAGACTGATACATACATCATGCAAGCATTGATACATACACATCATGCAAACACTGATACATACATCATGCAAGCACTGATACATACATCATGCAAGCACTGATACATACATCATGCAAGCATTGATACATATATCATGCAAGCACTGATGTAGGTCATAGTTTCCTATCTTCTTGTTCAATCTTCCAAAGCATTTTCATTATTGACAAAAATTAAAAAAAAATGTAAATATGAATTGTGAATTGTTCAATATGTACATGATATGATTCATCTTACATACAGTATTGAATATGTAATATACATTTGTGATTTAAAATTATCATTTAGTTAAATATCATGAGGTTAAAGGTTATTATCTACATCATACGATGATGGAGTCTATGGATCATAATAGGTTTGGTCTGGTGATTTATGGCACAGCAACAAATGTTAACCAACACCATCAAGCTGCTGTACGCCAAGGCTACCAGTGCAGTAATTGCTCAAGGTTCTGTGGGGGACTGGTTCAAGACTACAGTTGGAGTACAGCAAGGCTGTCTCTTGTCACCTACACTTTTCAACATCTACTTATAGCGCACCATGAGCGAAACCCTGGAAAATCACAGTGGGACAATCCGCATTGGAGGGCGTAACATCATCAACCGCCTTTTTCCAGATGACATTGATGGGCTGGCAGGCAGTGAAGATGAGCTTGCCAGCTTAGTGAAGAACCTGGATAAAACATCTTCCAAATTTGACATGGAGATAAGTGCTGAGAAGACAAAGCTGATGACAAACAGTGGCAAACAAATCTCAACCAAGATTAAAGTCAGAGGACAGGAACTGGAAAGATTGGGCCAATTCAAATATCTTGGTTCCATAATCACGGAAGTGGGATCAAGAGCAGAAATTTTGTCATGAGCAGCACAAACAACGGCAGCTATGTCAAAACTAAGACCCATCTGGAGGGAGAAGAACATCTGTCTGAAAACTAAAATCAGACTATTGAGAGCACTAGTCATCTCAATCTTTCTGTATTCATGTGAGGCCTGGACCCTGACAGCAGAATTACAACGAAGAATTCAGGCACTTGAAATGAGATGTTACAGAACCATCCTTGGCATCTCTTACATGGACCACATCAGAAATGAAGAAGTGCGCAACACCATCATGCACAAAGTAGGCCATTATGAAGACCTCTCACCATTGTGAAAAAGAGAAAGCTGAAATGGTATGGCCATGTCACTAGAGCCAACAGTTTATCCATAACAGTACTGCAGGGTAGTGTCCAAGGTGGTAGAAGGAAGGTAGACAGAGAAAAAAGTGGAGTGACAACATCACAGAATGGACCAGGAAAAGTTTTGCACAGACACAGACATTGGCACATGATCAAGTCAAGTGGAGGGAACTGGTCAGATGTTCAGCAGCACAGTGCCTCAACGACCACACTAGGTCAAGAGACTGATGATGATGATGATGAATACAAGCAGGCCATTTTATGCTGAGACATTTGGAGTCCAGTGCATTGCCCAAGGTAGGATCTGAACCCATGCTATTTCGATTGTTAATTCAGTAGGCTAACCATGGTTACTATCATCATAGGTAAACACCCGATGTATGTACATACTAGTGTATGCTTCCATTATATCTGTTTGAATATATATATATTTCAACTGAGAGAGCTGGACTTAAAAGTACAAGTATGGACAGAGAAAACAAAATGTAAGAAACTTGTATAATTATTTCTTATTCTTGATGTTTACTTTTTTATGTTTCAGCATTAAAAACTCACATAACTACTTTAATGAATCAAAGTGAAAATTATCAGTATGTTTCATTGATTCTTTCTCTCTGTTGGAAAACATCACTTCTAGATGTTAATTTCCTCTATCAAATACAAATTATCAGTATATTTCACCGATTCTTTCTCTCTGTTGGAATCTTTCACATCTAGATGTTAATTTCCTCTATCAAATACAAATTATCAGTATGTTTCATTGATTCTTCCAGTCTGTTGGAACCTTTCACTTCTAGATGTTAGTTTCCTCTATTAAATACAAATTGTTAATTTCCTCTATCAAATACAAATTATCAGTATATTTCACTGATTCTTTCTCTCTGTTGGAATCTTTCACATCTAGATGTTAATTTCCTCTATCAAATACAAATTATTAGTATATTTTATTGATTCTTTCTCTGTGTTGGAATCATTCACTCTAGATGTTAATTTCCTCTATCAAATACAAATTATTAGTATATTTTATTGATTCTTTCTCTGTGTTGGAATCATTCACTCTAGATGTTAATTTTCTCTATCAAATACAAATGCATGCAATAAGTTTTTTTTAGGCTGATTTAAACCAGAATATTATGTTGCAATGATTTTTACACTATGGTAGACGTTATAAGCTGATCACTTCCATGCTGGCTAACAAATGACTGTTGTCCATGTATAACAGCTTTGTATGATATTTTTAAGGACATAAAACTACTTTTAGTGATACAATACTTACCAGTTGCTACTTTCTGGGACGAAAATTACCCTTGATCATATTAAAATCAACTTGACACCATAGGATCATATGCAATAATCCTCATACTTTTCCAATGATATATACTATTAGTGGGACTTAAGTGCAGGGTTGGAGGCGGGAAACTGGCAACAGCATCAGGTAAATCCTGACATTAATTTACCCCCTCCCACTCAACGAAAAACATTTTTATCTCAGTAATACATTATATGTTGCTATAGCTTAGACTAAATTTGTCACTTTGTTGGAAGGCTCATGATGTATGTTCTATAAGTGCATACAAAAATTCTGTATTTATAAATTGGATTATAATTGTAGACCACACAACTAATTTTACTTATGTCAGTGATTCACAAAATACAGTGTCTTGGTTTTGATCATTGTGTCTCTACACAGTCTGCTCATTCCGCTATAAGTGATATGAGAATATTTCACACCCTAGTACGGTCCCATCATCGTCCTACTTTAATGACTATCAAGGCTGAATTGTTTCCCAAATTTGAATCATGCCCCAATGAACTCTTAAACTTGAAATACAACATCAACTGGTCAGACCTTACTGCTGACGAAAAACTGAATTATACTCTGACTTCTGCATTCTTATTAAACAAGATTGAGATCCAACATTGTGTTGCGATCTGTAATGACCAAGGCTGCACTAACCAGGTGCATATGAAACAGATAAATTAATTATACACTGATATAGTAAAAGCTTTGTCGAACTCCGGTAATAGCTTGACTAGTAAATCCAAACGTAGTCACCGGATTATACCAGGTTGGAATGAGTTTGTCAAAGAATTAAATGATTTCGCACAAAATGCTTACTTATGTCGCGTGATAACGGTAAACCTTGTCAATGCCATCTTAGTAATCAAATGAGTCAAACAAGAGCACAATTTAAGCATGCTCTTAGATTATGTAAGAAGGAGGAAGTAACATACAGAGCAGACTCGCTAGCACAAAAATTTGAAAATGTCGACCAACGTGAATTCTGGAAGCATGTTAAAACAACATACCATGACAACTTCCAATAAATTACCAATTTGCATTGATGGGAACCATGGTCAGAATAATATATGCAACATGTGGAGAAATCATTTTGTAGACTTACTCAATAGTGTAAAAAATGAAATGAATAAGAAGTATGTACTTTCAGCATTGAATGCACCTTCTGCTCGTATTGAAGTAATCACATTATCTGAGATCCAACGTGATATAGCAAGACAAAAAGGTGGTAAATGTCCAGGTTCAGATTTGTTATATGTGGAACATTTAAAATTTTCAGATACTAGACTTCATGTGTTATTGATGATTTTATTTAACTGTATATTTGTGCATAACTTTGTACCAGATGATTTCACAAAAGTTACCATTATACTGCTACTAAAAAGCAAAATTGGTATCATAGCGGACAAAAATAACTACAGACCTATACCTCTTATGACTATCATTTCAAAAATATTTGAATGCGTCATTCTGCATAGATGTGAAGTTACAATCTCTGATAATCAGTTTGGCTTTAAAAAGCAGCATTCAACCGATTTATGCATATATGCTTTTAAGGAAGCTGTCAGCTATTATGTAGAACATGGCAGCCTAGTGATTGCATGTTTTTTTAGACGCTAGCAAGGCATTTAATAGAGTCAATCACTGGACACTCTTTAAAAAGTTGACTGATATTAAAATACCTGTCTACATAGTTCATACTTTAGTTAACTGGTATGGGAACCAGTTGTATTGTGTGCGATGGGGAAGTGTAATATCCATCGCTGTCAATGTAACCAAGGGGGTGAGACGGGGGAATTCTGTCCCCCTTGTTATTCAGTATATATATATAGACGAGTTAAATCATAAGCTCAGTCAGTGTAATGTAGGGTTACGTCTGCCACCAAATGTGTTATTTCTTAACAATTTCAGTTTTGCTGATGATATGTCATTGATAAGTCCTTTGATAACAGGTTTAAGGAAATTATTAAAGATATGTGAACAATACGCATTTGAGAATGATATAATGTATAATACAAAAAAATCAGTATGCATGGTCTTTCAGACAGCTTCTTTCAAATTACCATCTCCTCCCCTTGTATATCTTAACGGCAATTCTCGTATCTATGTCAACACTTATATGTATTTGGGTCATATTTTAAAATCTAATCAGTTGGATAATGAAGACATGAGACATTACTGATCTCTGTGTACTCGAACAAACATACTTCTGCGTAAATTCAAGAATTGTTCATTGCATATCAAAATTATATTATTCAAATCTTATTGCTGCACCATGTATTGCGCTCCTCTGTGGACAAACTTTACTGAATGTATGAAAAGAAAACTAGTTATTGGTCATAATAATAGTCTTCGTTTTCTATTAGATCTTCCAAGGTGGAACAGTGCCTACAACATGTTTGTTAACTATAATGTATTCAGTTTTGATGAAATAATGAAAAAGTATGTATTCTCAATGATGACAAGAATATCTAATAGTAAAATCTGAATTTTGAAATCGCTTTGGAACTATGACATTCATGTAAATTCTCATATTATTAGTAGATGGAACAAATTACTCTTTAAATGTGCCATTTAATTTTTGTTATTAATAATGCATCACACGGTTAATAGTTGTAGATGTTGCTGTATGCATATATATATATATATATATATATATATATATATATATATATATATATATATATATATATATATATATATATGTATGTACTTTTATGTTTAAAATGTTTTTTTTTATAAAACTTTACTTTTTAATTTAGAAGTATGGACTTTGTAGTCTGAAATAAAGAATTCTTATCTTATCTTGAATGCATACAAATTGTATTATAAATGCATACAAATTGCATTATAAATGCATATTGCTTGAACTTGCATCTTGGTGTCTGTTACCCTTTTTTCTTTTTTGGTATTGTATTCTAAATAAATTATTACATCAGCAAAACACAGCATTCATTGGCAAAAGAGACATGTATAAAAACTATTATACAAAGCATGCACACTTTTATCCAGCTAAATTGTAGCAAAGAACAAAGCCAGCAAGCATCACACTATATGATTATGGCAGGTGAAAGTAGCAGGAATTTAAAAAGCTGATAGAAAGCAGGTATTTTATTTCAAAAATAGTTTTTTTTCCCCTGCAATGATATAAAATTTTAAACTACTGTGACCAAAATAAATATGCTCTGCAAAGCCTATCATACATAAATCTTGAATCTATGGGCTTGGTTTTATTCATCATTCACACTACTACTGATATATCAATCCATCCAGTACACTTCCTGGGATTTCATGTTAAAACCAATTCTCTGACATATGTTGTTGTCATCAAGGTTCCTACTTTTGTTCATAAATAATTTTTAAAAAATTCTTTGATGCCATGACAAAGGGAAAATAAAGGAATTGCTCACTATTACTGGTACAGTCACTGGACTATGTACAAGAATAATAAAAGCTAATAGTGTACAACACAGCACAGAAATGTCACTCACCCTGGATTTTTAGTCTTGTCTTTCGTATCTGGTGGAAACAAAATAAACATATAAATATTAAACAAGATTGTCACAGAATAGAAAGTTTTTTTTTCTGAGTTATTTTTTAGAGTTTCTATTTTGCAAGCAATATTAAGTTGACAACACTGCCAATAAGACAGACTTCATAAAGAACATTTTTCTGAATGAAAGTGAAAACAATAAAGTGTCATACACTGCTCACAAAAAAATATTGACTGGTTACATGAATGCTCTATAAATCTGAATAAAATAATAAAACATGTTTAGCTTTAATATAATGACAATATATTGTATACATGCTAGCTTTAATATAATGACAATATATGGTATCACATTGAATTTTGTAATCCTGAAGAGTGTTATATATTTACCAGCATGACAACTCCAAGTCACCATGTTTCCAATATTGGTAAAAAGTATTATCATTACAATAAAAGTCATCAAAAATAAGCCAAACAAATAAATAACTTACATTTAATTTTGTTCCAGCATTCAATATTACCAATCATACAGCTCCTGTTTATCTTTAATTGTAGTATAATGATTTTGACAGCACATTAAAAACGTTTTCAAAATAAATCTCTATTCCAATGTAACAGTAAGTAAATGCTTTGAAAGTAAATAAATCCAAATACTTCCATTTACAGGTAGAGCTCAGCAAATGTTGATGTCAAGTACAAGAAACCAAATCACATTGCTGAGTAATGGAACCATCTCAGAAATTTCAGAGAAAGTTCAACAAACTAAATTTGGTAACAAAAATATTTTCAAATATATTTGAGTGAAAATGTTCAGAAATGAATTGGCCTTAAACCTTGAACTAAAAAATATGATATCAATACCAGACAATTCTAAATACATATCCATATGCTAAATATGATATCAATAACAGACAATTCTAAATACATATCCATATGGTAAATATGATATCAATACCAGACAATTCTAAATACATATCCATATGGTAAATATGATATCATTACCAGACAATTCTAAATACATATCCATATGGTACATATGATATCAATACCAGATAATTCTAAATACATATCCATATGGTAAATATGATATCATTACCAGACAATTCTAAATACATATCCATATGATAAATATGATATCATTACCAGACAATTCTAAATACATATCCATATGGTAAATATGATATCAATACCAGACAATTCTAAATACATATCCATATGGTAAATATGATATCATTACCAGACAATTGTAACTACATATCCATATGGTAAATATGATATCAATATCAGACAATTCTAAATACATATCCATATGGTAAATATGATATCATTACCAGACAATTCTAAATACATATCCATATGGTAAATATGATATCAATACCAGACAATTCTAAATACATATCCATATGGTAAATATGATATCATTACCAGACAATTCTAACTACATATCCATATGGTAAATATGATATCAATACCAGACAATTCTAAATACATATCCATATGGTAAATATGATATCATTACCAGACAATTCTAACTACATATCCATACGGTAAATATGATATCAATACCAGACAATTCTAAATACATATCCATACGGTAAATATGATATCATTACCAGACAATTCTAAATACATATCCATACGGTAAATATGATATCAATACCAGACAATTCTAAATACATATCCATATGATAAATATGATATCATTACCAGACAATTCTAAATACATATCCGTATGGTAAATATGATATCAATACCAGACAATTCTAAATACATATCCGTATGGTACATATGATATCATTACCAGACAATTCTAACTACATATCCATATGGTAAATATGATATCAATACCAGACAATTCTAAATACATATCCATATGGTAAATATGATATCATTACCAGACAATTCTAAATACATATCCATATGGTAAATAAGATATCATTACCAGACAATTCTAAATACATATCCATATGGTAAATATGATATCATTACCAGACAATTCTAAATACATATCCATATGGTAAATATGATATCAATACCAGACAATTGTAAATACATATCCATATGGTAAATATGATATCATTACCAGACAATTCTAACTACATATCCATATGGTAAATATGATATCAATACCAGACAATTCTAAATACATATCCATATGGTAAATATGATATCATTACCAGACAATTCTAAATACATATCCATATGGTAAATATGATATCAATACCAGACAATTCTAAATACATATCCATATGATAAATATGATATCATTACCAGACAATTCTAAATACATATCCATATGGTAAATATGATATCAATACCAGACAGTTCTGACTACATATCCATATGGTAAATATGATATCATTACCAGACAATTCTAAATACATATCCATATGGTAAATATGATATCAATACCAGACAATTCTAAATACATATCCATATGGTAAATATGATATCATTACCAGACAATTCTAAATACATATCCATATGATAAATATGATATCATTACCAGACAATTCTAAATTCATATCCATATGATAAATATGATATCATTACCAAACAATTCTAAATACATATCCATATGGTAAATATGATATCAATACCAGACAATTCTAAATACATATCCATATGGTAAATATGATATCATTACCAGACAATTCTAAATACATATCCATATGGTAAATATGATATCAATACCAGACAATTCTAAATACATATCCATATGGTAAATATGATATCATTACCAGACAATTCTAAATACATATCCATATGATAAATATGATATCATTACCAGACAATTCTAAATACATATCCATATGGTAAATATTATATCATTACCAGACAATTCTAACTACATATCCATATGGTAAATATGATATCAATACAAGACAATTCTAAATACATATCCATATGGTAAATATGATATCATTACCAGACAATTCTAAATACATATCCATATGGTAAATATGATATCATTACCAGACAATTCTAAATACATATCCATATGGTAAATATGATATCAATACCAGAGAATTCTAAATACATATCCATATGGTAAATATGATATCATTACCAGACAATTCTAAATACATATCCATATGATAAATATGATATCATTACCAGACAATTCTAAATACATATCCATATGATAAATATGATATCATTACCAGACAATTCTAAATACATATCCATATGGTAAATATGATATCAATACCAGACAATTCTAAATACATATCCATATGGTAAATATGATATCATTACCAGACAATTCTAACTACATATCCATATGGTAAATATGATATCAATACCAGACAATTCTAAATACATATCCATATGGTAAATATGATATCATTACCAGACAATTCTAAATACATATCCATATGGTAAATATGATATCAATACCAGACAATTCTAAATACATATCCATATGGTAAATATGATATCATTACCAGACAATTCTAACTACATATCCATATGGTAAATATGATATCAATACCAGACAATTCTAAATACATATCCATATGGTATATATGATATCATTACCAGACAATTCTAAATACATATCCATATGGTAAATATGATATCAATACCAGACAATTCTAACTACATATCCATATGGTAAATATGATATCAATACCAGACAATTCTAAATACATATCCATATGGTAAATATGATATCATTACCAGACAATTCTAAATACATATCCATATGGTAAATATGATATCAATACCAGACAATTCTAAATACATATCCATATGATAAATATGGTATCATTACCAGACAATTCTAAATACATATCCATATGGTAAATATGATATCATTACCAGACAATTCTAAATACATATCCATATGGTAAATATGATATCAATACCAGACAATTCTAAATACATATCCATATGGTAAATATGATATCATTACCAGACAATTCTAAATACATATATATATGGTAAATATGATATCAATACCAGACAATTCTAAATACATATCCATATGGTAAATATGATATCATTACCAGACAATTCTAAATACATATCCATATGGTAAATATGATATCAATACCAGACAATTCTAAATACATATCCATATGGTAAATATGATATCAATACCAGACAATTCTAACTACATATCCATATGGTAAATATGATATCATTACCAGACAATTCTAAATACATATCCATATGGTAAATATGATATCAATACCAGACAATTCTAAATACATATCCATATGGTAAATATGATATCAATACCAGACAATTCTAAATACATATCCATATGGTAAATATGATATCAATACCAGACAATTCTAAATACATATCCATATGATAAATATGATATCATTACCAGACATTTCTAAATACATATCCATATGGTAAATATGATATCAATACCAGACAATTCTAAATACATATCCATATGGTAAATATGATATCAATACCAGACAATTCTAAATACATATCCATATGGTAAATATGGTTTCATTAATATTTAATAGAGAAAGTACTGAAAAACAAATGATTCCAGGTCATCTCAAAAGAGATCCCCAGTACTGGCAATTTTGGAAAATAAATTAATTTGTCAAACTTTACAAAAATTGGTGTTTCTCATTATTTTCTATTACTTATTTGAAAACCACAGAGTTGTAATAAATCATAATATTTTATTTTTAAAAAATGCTTGTTTTCCAGTTTAAAATTTTTTAAAATTTTGTTACATGCTATTGAAATGTAACTTTTTACTGGATTTTACATTTTCTAGAAAATTAGTCATGTTCAAATTTGACCCGACTGTTTTTCATGAATAATTTATAATATAAACTGTATATAATGCTGGCCTAGTTCCTGACCTTGATTCTGAATTAGTAAGAGTTGAAGTAAACAACTTTGCTTCTTCTTTTTTCTTCTTTCTCAGTGTAAGATCAAAAGTGAAATAGAGTTCATACTAGGAGTACATGATGTTATACATGTAAAAAGCTTATATGTTGTTATAGAAGGGTGATCATGTGACCCTCACACATGGATCTGTTTTGTGTCTTAGTGTATAACTGTTTTCTATAGAGAATTTGGGCAATTGCACTTTAAACCACTGACACTTAAAGGTGTTTTGTTGTGACCAGTTTGAGTTGAATTTTTAGTTTCCTTCAAATTATTTGGATTCAAAGAGAAAAAAAAAATTCCATGGAAAAACTAATCCGCTAAATTAATTCTTGGACAAGGACAGTCATCGAAATTTATTATGTCTTCAGTGAGGCAGTTTTTAGCGATGTCTAGCACTGTGGCATCATGCTGCAGACTGTAGTCAGCGTAAACTACATGATTACACGGTTAAATTCCAAACCGTATCAACTGTTTACTCGCAAATATCCGCGATGATAACGTCGAGTCTCAATGACACAATAATATCCAATGATGTGTTTTCCGCGATGATGCGTGTTTATGATTCCAGGATGTCAAAATTAGAAAAACACTAAGATAATAACAACAATGGCAACAATGTCGCAGACATCGCCACAAGAACTATTTCAGCGGATCGTCGAGAACACAACACAAAAAAAACAACAATGATATTGATGGTAACTACAAACCCTGAATTAAGTATTGAATTTTCAACTCTGATTCCAGCAAAGGAAATTGCGTTAACTCAATTACGAGTATATTATAGCTGGCCCAATATCATTGCGGATTCATTTGCTGGTAAACCCTCCCAATAACATATTTGTATTCGCATATAAAGATTTCCTGGATGGTGAACCAGATTGTCAAACAATACATCTTCCCAAAAGAGCTAATGACATCGAAGATATCAACAAAGATATTCAACGCAGGATAAAATCTATCACTGGAATGGCATGTTAAATCGAGATAACCGCTCATGAACCGTCGTTGTCAACTGCATTCGAGATAAAATCTCCCGAAACCCGTGTAGATGTATATAAATCGTCGATCAGAACTATATTAGGATGGCCTGAAAATCCACCACCGGAGAAACTGCGTAAACCTAGCAAAGAAGATTATATCACGGAAACCCGATCATACCATGATATTGATGTTGATGATATATTTTTTCCTTATAATCAAATTTTGACAAATTCTGTTAGATATATTGGTGGATATTTTTGTATTTGGGGGAATTGCAATGTTGATAGATAATATTCCAAAAAATTTTGATGCTTTTAACAACGGATATAAAATATATTTAAATCAATTATGACAAAATTTTCAAGAACATCTATTTGACATTTTGGTAAAAATCTCAATTATCAAATACATAGAAGTTTTAAATCAACTTTTTTTTAATATAGAATTATTTAATACACGTGTTATTCAAAATATATTAGATTCCAAAGATGAACTTGATAAAAGAGATTTTGCAAATAAAGTTAATATACACATAGAAGATATCCCAGCATATAAATTTCAGGGATATAATATACCTGAGTTAAGAAAATCACTCAATTATGTCATAAATGAATATTTTCCTAATATTCTTGTCGCGTAGGAAAATTTATCACCGTTGACTATTCTCACATACAATAATTCCCCTGAGGCAACCGGCTGGCATGTATCCCCAAACACTGTTGATATAACGTTGGTGATCGCGATTAATCTTGTTTGTGATATCGTCATGGGGAGTTACATCAGGATACAACAACATCAAATCAAGCGACACAAGGATATATCTTATATACGTTTTCCCTTCAAATATCTCTGGGAAGTTTAATCGTACAAAACCCAATTAACCTGGTGTATTTGGAATGCAGTAACCCTTCGACAAAAAAAATAAACTTTAAACTCGTTGATCAGAATTTTAACTTAATCGATTTATCAAATAAACAATTACAAATTACCCTTGATGTACGATCATAGATTTTCATCGTAGATTTATGTGTTAGATTTTTCATTGCGAAAGTCTTCCCCTGGGTTCAACAATTGAAAACTACAATGATGTTATCGATGATGTATCAACACGCGAGTTTTTATCTACCATCATGAATGACTCAAAATACGTGATTAGAACATCATTCATGAGCACAATCGTGGGAAATTTTGAAATCGTCATTGATGAATTCTGCAACGAAGATTTCCTGCTGACGGAACACCAACTACGGCAACTGCAGCATCACCACGTTATTGTAATTTCATGTAGCCACGACCAGATAATAAACTATGCTCACTCGTGTATTTCTGTTGATTGCCTTAAGGAAATTTTATCAGTGGAACCATGATGATATCAGGGAAAAAACCTTAAAAAAAATATTAAAAAAACCCAGCAATTTAAAGGGTGATCTATGATTACTATCATTATTACCATCATTTTATTATTTCTGTGATTTTCATTGTAATTACTTTGTTTATAATTTTCACCATGTTTTTTTGTGTGAACATTTCCCCGCGATATATAAACCATAACCTATCTTACCGCCGACGATGTAAAAAAAATTATAGCGTTGCATGGTGTTAAATGACCATTCGAGGTAGCCAACGAATACAAAGTAGGATGTTAAGGTTGTATAAAATATGGTCCAAGGAACCAATTTCCGCAATAACACAAGGCAACGCCAAACAATTCAAACAAGCAAAACAACAATGCAACGAGAGTAAATGAAAACTCCGAGAAGATACTGCCAAGCTAAAAAAAAATTACCGTGTTAACTGAGACGCGTGATAAATTACTGGTCACAACGGAAACATCCAAGATGGAATATCAACAAGAAATTTCCATGTTGAGAAAATCCAATGATGAACATAGTAAACTAATATCACAACTTCAAACTGAAAACTATTTTAAAATCCAACTCGAAGAGTTAAAAAAATTCAATAAAATAATAATTGATAAACGTACCCGATTAAACATCAACAACCAACTAATGTCCGAGTTAAAAATGTTATACTCGGATATCGAATATAATAAAACATTCAGGGATAAGCATCTGCAATTGAAAAATCTCGATCTGTTCGAGGTTCCGAAAACACCTCTTCGTTTTTGATTGAAATTCAAAGATGAAATCCTTCAGATTTGCATGTAAATATTTCTTTTTGAATTTTTTCACGTTGTAATTTATAAGAGTTTCTTCGTTAAATATATCTCAGACGTGTTTAAGAATTTTTGCTATGATCGCGGATACCCCAATTAAGTTTTCTTCTGCGGCTGTATTTTTTTATAAACGATTCGATTTTGTTCTTATTTTCATTGTCCGGTATTCTGATTTATATGTTGGAAAATTTTATCGACGCGTAGAGATAATATTTTTATATTTGGCATCGACGCAATTGCTGGTAAATATTATACTGTCGTGGAGATGTTGTACACGATCTAGTTCAGTTTTCTATTCGGCGATATGTTCATTGTTCATTTTTAAATGTGGTTATATAAATATATTATTGCTCTTAATATTTATTCATGAAATTTCTTGCAGCGAATTTTACTACCTCGGTCACAGGTTTTATTGTCCTGTTAACCTTGTTGAGTATTTTACACAACAGGATGATTTTCTGAATTTTATAATCTTTTGCAATTACAAGATAACATTGCATTGATAATGTTTTAAATATTTCCCATTCGGTGATTAATACTGCATTTTCATATTGTTGTTGTTGTTGGTACATATCGAGATAATCTCGTTTATCAAAATAATATTATTCGTAATTATCATTGGTATCAGCGCGTTTAACATCTTCGAATAATTTTTTGATAACCCCCGATGAATTTTCAGTTTCATTTTGATATATTTTGATCCCCCTGTACATTTTTACAAGTTCGCTCGGGGTCATTATTACTTTTTTGAAATCGTTGAATAATTTCAAGTTGTTCGGCGATCGCTGATATAATTTCGTCGTTCATTTATACGAAAATATTTTTTTGGGTCTAAATTATAATTTTTGAATATTAAAAAAAAAATCACTACAATGCGAATGATACTGTTGTTGAATTTTTTTTTAGTATAATGTCAGATGTATCCCCGCTGCAGCTTGTATCACAGTCGCATGATTAACACCAAAATATTTAGAAGCTGAGTTAATTGATGGAAATTCAATAATTGTGCTGTCGATCAAAGCAGTTACGGATCTTCGTTGCTGTGATTTAAATTTCGAAGCCGAGTTAAGAGAATTTTTACTCTGAGCTACAACTTGTAAATTTTCTACGCGGTTATTAGGTTTCGATTAATGTGATCAACAACGAAATTATTATTAATTACCCCGGAAAAACATTCGATGATGAATCGAAGTGTGAGGTTATCTATTTTTTGTTCATCATTTATGACAGTCATTAAAATATACCCCATATTATTAATCCGACCGATTTTTACTTTTTGTTGTCGATGTCGGACGGTTCCATTGCGAGAAGCTTCGTAGTTAACGTAGATTGGATGCAAGACGAATTTGTTGTGGTTCATATTTGTAAATACAATTTATTTATCTAAATTATGATTTCTGTTAACGTAATCATGAGGAGTTCGCACAATCCTAGTTTTGGGGTTATGCGGAGTAACTCTGTCATAATATCGTGAAAGTTCTCTGTAGTTTTTACCACCGCAACTAGCGCATAATTCTGGCTTTCCTCATACTCCAACACCACTTCGGATACAGGGTTTAGGACCTGAGCTTCCTCGTCGTATACTCTGCATATGAATTCTACAAAACTCTTTTCTGCATAATTTACCACAATGAGTAGTTGCCCCAATTGGTAACCAATTACAATTTGTTCATTATATAATTAAATATTTTATTTAAATATTTGTTTTAATTATAATAATTATGTGAATTTCCGAAATAATAGAATATCCCTGTCGAAGGGTTTTTGACTTGGATCGGAGAATAAAAACTCCATCGAGGATTTCAAAGATTATAAATAGCATCAAACATGCAAAATACTAATTTCTCAATGATGGAGCAGTTTATGTTTTGTCGAAGTTTCGAACTTCTCGTATCGATTATAATATGACTGATTCTCGTGCCCGGGAAATATTATCCTGGATAAAATTTGAATTGGATATTTCATTCAGGTAAAATTCAGTAAAATTTATAAAAAAAGATTGGAAGGTATATAATCATCGTGAGTGTGTACTGGATTCAAGAAAGAAGCATATAAAAATTATAACCGATAAAACTAAACCAGGTATGCTAACTGGGATCAATAGCATATATTATATTTGAGCGTATCCGGTAACAGCGTTAACTTACGGGATTTATCCGATAAATATCCCTGACATTAAAAAACTTTCCCGGATGAAAATTTCAATGAGATAAATTGTGTTGCTGAACAAGTTATAGAACATTTTAATAAGACTCAGTCATCCAAAATGGACACCATAGTGATTATCTTGAAAATCTTGTTATGTCTTATTCTGGTGAATGAAACTTTATATCATCATGGAGGTATAACTGACTTCATAAAGTGCCAAGCTGGCAGCCTGTGAAAATGGTACCAATGTGACCTCCAAGGCAGTGTATCATATCAATATTGTACTTCTCTTGTCATGGCTAGTTTGCGTTAAATTGTAAATGGATAGATTGATTAAAATGGTTGTATTTTATGACAGACAAGCACTGTTTGGCTATTTAGTGCCACACAAAAGGTCATATGTCTGATTATTTCATTGTAAATGAAAATGGTTTGCAACTGATATGCTATATTGTCACCAATGATCTTGAAATTAAGGTTGCTGATAATTCTGCAGAACAGTCATCGCCAGTGTGTTTTCACTAAAAGTCTTATTATAATAAATTGTTTTCATCCAAATTAAATCAAAATGTTGCTGATCCTATGTCCAATATTTGCTCAGTGTCACAGAATTAGAAAGAAAAAATACTTTTGTTATGTCTGAGAAATGTTTGACAATTTTTCGTTTGGCATGCGTACAACGTTAACTATGGTGAACAGGTGTTTTTGTCCAGACAAGCGATGGAACCAACGTATGTTTCGCCGGAAATTTCTTGCGACGAGGGACATTATAATCACGATATGCATGGGTATTTTAACCTGAAAATTGTTCACTGTCCTATGAATGTAAGCAAGATTAATGTATAACCGACACACTGGTCACTTTGAATCTGGTCGATGAGAACACGTTTCACGTGGTATTCTATAGCCAAAGGGCTAATGTGTCTAACGGGTGTAACGAGTGTAAGGAGTCTAACGAGTTAACGAGTGTAGCCAACAAGTTTAAGTTGATCAGTTTAGCTGAAGCATAGAGCTGTCTATATGTAAATACGTATGTCTGTACATGTGGTGGAGACAAGACTGTAGGCGTAGCTAATTGAAAGGTGCCGTATGCTACCTGTACGTGTGTATACGTATGACGTGGTAGATCCATGAAGGGTGCGAGTGGCCGCTACAAGTTAGGGCCATTCCGATGGAACGTGGTGAAACGGTGCGGTTTATCGGTGTATGAACAGTGCGACTGTACAAGGGTCAAGAAGCATATGTTTGGTCGGTCCAATTGTTGTCTCAATTGAAACTTTTGCATTTACATGAGATTATTTTGAATCTTAGTAGTAGCAAGAAGGTCCAACTAGACAATACGTATTTTACTTTAAACTCATGCTGACATAACACGCATTTAATAGAAGTAATAACAATATTTGTAAGATGACTGCTGTGCTGACGATATCAGACTGCAGACTGATACCATTTTCATTTGGAATCAACTAGACATCGTAAGGAATCTTTTGATGCTTTAGACCATTCGCCACTCAGGGTCCCACCATGAATGTGAGCTAACTAGAAAGTTAATAGTGTTGTTCAATAACCTTTTTGAAGCTCTCCACTGACATCACGCACACAACAATGACACTCAGATGATTTCAATCCAAAACTGTTTTTACAAAGAAGCATTTTTAAATTGTTCTGTTCTACATTGCTGAACTACAAAACATATACTATTATCTGATATTAATTTTTCGACAATGCTTATACTTTCAAACTTTGTAAATGATTTGGCTTTAATCTGGTATTTTATGTCTTAATGGTTTTATTTTTGAGAGGGGAGGTGCTAACTCAATGACTACTTTATTGAGAATTGTCAATTGTCGAAATGTCAAATGAATCTTACTACGCCTGTTTTTGAGTTTTGATAGACACATGTCAGCTAACATTTTGGTGAGACATCCTACGTCTCTGATTTGGTAGTCACTATATACAAATCTTGTTGCTTGGTGTTGAACATTTTTGATTCTATCAACATCTTTAACATTGTATGGATCACAGATAACACAACTATAATCTGACGTGGATCGGGAAAGTCACATGTAGGCAGTTAGTCTATGTGTCAGACGATAGTGTCTGAGGTTTTCTTTTAGAAATGCTAATGTGGTGTTTTCTTTCATGGGTTTGATAATACATGTATGAGATTCCCACATGAAGTTCTCAGATAGTGTTAGTCCAAAAATGAGGTTTCCACTGGCATGTTGAACTTTGTGTAGAGGTGAGACGCTTTTGCTCTTGTACTGGTCACACACGAGGTAACATTTAGTGGTATTTAAAGTCATACACCAATCAGACACCCATATTTTGAAGGCTATGTGATCATTATGTAGAATTTAGAGCGTCCACCTTGGATGCAGGCGGTCGCATGTTCAGACACCAGCTGAGTCATACCAAAGACATAAACAATGGTACTAACAGTGGCCTCGCTAGATGTTCAGCATTAATGGGTTAGTTTTAGGACTTAACGTTCTGTGTCGACTGGGCGGGAGATCATGCTTTATGTCCGTTCCAGACTTCATATTAAACTGCCACACAGAAGCCATAATAACTATATGGATAAAATATTATTAAAGTTATGTCAAAAATCCATATCACACATATACAGTTGGTACATAGCTTGCATTCCAGAGTCTAGTTGATAGGTGCAGTTTTTAGCATTAAGTTGGTAATGTTGTATGGTCCGCCTGCTTTGGAGGTATTTATATCTGACACAAGTTTTCCATCACCTTCTGTTGTTAATGTAAGGCATGGGAATTTATATTTGTAAGAGTTTTCAATTTTTTGACATGTTCAAAATGTCTTTAGTGAAACTTGACTTATATTGGTCAACAAGTATTTAAGCTTCTTTTTGCTGTCATTTACAAAGAAATCACTTTGTCTTAATGGATGTGTGCAAAACGTGTTGTGTTTTCTTGAGTTTACATATCTCCAAACAGATTTATTTTTTCTATCCTCAAGTTCTAGTTTGGATGGTATTATTTATATAGCTGATCTCTCCCAGTTTTAATTTCTTTTTGAAATGTTTCTAATATAATGTGAATTTCGTTCATTGATTTATCTTTTTAACTCCTTTGTGAAGCCTTGATTTACGTTTTACCATTCTCCTGAGCTTGTGATTAATCCATGGTACAGATTGTATTGTGTCCAGCATAACTTTGCTGCAATATTTTTTTAATATTTTTTTTATTGTTGTTGGGTTTTAAAGCCATTTTTCACAACACGATATGCTATATATGGCAGCCGGGATTAATGGTGGATGAAGAATCCAGACACACACCTCCACACGGAAAAGAACACCGATCCACGAGAACCTACTTGCAAGCTTTCTCACATACCCACATTGCTCAAGCTTTGAAACCCACGCATACAGAGGTGAGATTGCTTTAATCCGTAACTGAGAGTACTTTAGACCACTCGGGCACTCGGGGTACCAGAATATTTTTGTCAACGATCGTGCAGATGGTATTTTTAAAGAGAGACCATATTTTTTCAACATTTTGTCCTCTTTCGTATTCATCATTTATCTTTTCTGATAGTTTAACAGCTTGGTTTCCCAGTCAGCTATGTATACAAGTCGTTACCTTGGTTGAGGTGTCATAACAGAATCTGTCCATTTTCATATCGTCATGAGACAACTGGAACTCGTATCGTTGCTTACAATTTAACTATAAGTCATGCATACAGTTGCAACTAATAATATACTACTATTATAGTATTATCTGGGTAACTAGAAACACTGAAATTCACTGAAAACCGAAATACACTGAAACAATGAAATACAATGAAAAATCGAAATACACTGACACACCGAAATACACTGAAAAAACGAAATACACGCGTTTTTACATGTTCTCTCTCTGTATATAACCATTAATTATTTTTTGTTTCTTTGAATAATAAAATTGAGCAAAATAAATTATAATGAATGTGATTGTCATAAGACTTATTTACTTTTTTCTAGTTATAGAACGTATCAATTGGTCATAATTAATTGAACGGGGATGGTATGATAACGACTAATTGTTCCGGAACGAAGATAATCTCCAGAACGGATGGTGTATGCAGGTTTAATTCATATTGTTTCAAGTCACTTCCAGAGTTGTCTTTGTCTATCATCATGTATCGTGGATTTTTACGATCACAATATTAATTTCACTCTTGCTTATATTCTATCGTATATACTTTTGGTACTTTGTTACATTTCACTTGCACTTTGTGTATGTATTTCCATTTGCCATTTATTATATATATGTTAAATCAAGTAAAGAATAAATGATTCATATAAATGTTATTCTTTTGCTTTTTATTAGTATTCTAACATGTATGGCTATTCCCCGTTCTAATATTTCCAAGAAGAAGACTTTCTTAACACAATTACAATCAACTGTCACATCATCTTAATCAGAATGTATACTAATAATAATGATGATGACTTTGTATAGTGACTAATTTTTAGAAGCTTTACAACATTGATAATGATATGACTACTCTACAGAAAAACAAAAACAAAACCCATGAAATTCAAAACCATAAAAACATGCTGAAAACATATAAGATACAAAACATTATTAGGTCTCTAAGTTTGTTCCTGCTGTCGAAAAAGGTGAGTTTTAAGAGCTCTTGAAAGCGACTAATGTGTCTTCGTGTTTAACTTCAATAGGCAATTCGTTTCACATTGCCGGGCCATGGTATGCTAAAGCACGTTGTCCATATGACTTCGTTTTCATTGTGGGAACAATGAGTATGCGATTGTCAGAGGAGGAGCGTAAGTATCTTGCTGGTGTATACACATGTGTGAGGCCGGACAGGTATGTTGGACTATAGTCTGTCAGTGAAACGTAGCACATAGAACAAATGTTGTGTTTGATTGTGTACGAATAGATTGAGAGGGTAGGGTATAGAGAAGTGGTGAGGTGTGCTCTGATCAAGGTACTCTAACCCGAGTAGCTGTGTTTTGAACTTTTTGAGGATCCTAGAGTAGATATTGTCATGAACCAGACAGAATTGAGTTACAATAGTACAGTCTTGAAAGTACTAATGAACACACAAGTGTTTTAGTGGCATCAACTGAAAGATATTTGTGAATCGACCTGATGTGTCTCAACTCAAGATATCCAGCCTTGCATATGTTCACTTATATGGCCTCATTTTTATCATCATTCATCTGCAGCTTGTTACATGTCATCCATGATTTCACATCAGAAATGCACCTCTATACTCCATGGATGGTAGCATCAACTTTATTTTTCGTGGCTAGCCTTGTATATTTGGGTGTCATCACGTACAATTGGTGAGATAGTGAATGATGATCTATGACACTTGAGAGCACGCTCACTGAGTATACAGAATGCCAAGAACAAACCCCTGTGGAACACCACAACATAGATCAACTCGGCCGAAATGTATTCTATTTGCAGATACAATTTGTTTCCTGTTGACTAAGTTGGACTTGAACCACTATAAGGCTATAGCCTGAATACCAAATACATGCTGGAGACGGAAGTAATATATCATGATCAATTGTGTCAAATGCTGTAGACAAATTAAGGTGGGTGATGACTGTTGTTGTTGTTGTTGTTGTTTTAGGGTTTAATGCCATTTTTCAACATACAAAAGGCTATACATGGCGGCCAGTATTATTGGTGGAAAAAAAAAACCCCGAGAAAACACCCAGAAAGAACCACTGACCATGAGAAGCTACTGGCAAGCTTTCTCACATAAGTACATTAGCTGAATCTTAGACTCAAACCCACGCAGACAGAGGTGAGATGGAAGTGATCCGTAATGAAAAGCACTTTAGACCACTCGGCCACTCGGGGCCCCAGTGATAACTGTAATATGTCCACTATAAAAAGCAAAAAGAATGTGATTAAATACTTTCAGAAGGGTAGTTTCAGTACTGTGGCAAAGGCGATATATAATCTGTACAATGCTAAAAAGACTGTTTGAATTAAAATAAGATACGAGTTGGGTTAGAAAAACTTTTTCTAAGACTTTTATATGAATGGGAGATTAGAAACTGGGCGGTAGTTATTGTCATGGTCAAGTGTGGCTTTCCTCCGCAGAGGCTTTACGATGGCAGTTTTGAAAAATGATGGGAAATCCCCAGATGAGAGAGAGATATTAACAACATCAGTTAGTGAAGGCAATAAATATTAGGTCTAAGCACACAAGCCGCTGAGTGATGATGGAATTGGATCAAGTTCACAAGACTTTGGTGCACTCTTCATCACGATTGTCAGTACTAAATCAATAGAATCAGGTTGAAATGTTACTGAAGATTGTCACTGAAATTGTGTTTCATAACTCTATGGTGACGAGTGAACTGAAATTGTGTTGTCAAGCGAATCACTAATGGTTTGTACTTTGTCACGGAAGAAATTTGCAAATAGGTCCAGAAGATCCACTGGGGAGAAGGTAGTTGGAGGTGGTGTACATTGGTTCCTTGACATTAGTTTGTTAGTTATCTCAAAAAGCTCTTTGCAGCTGGAACTCTTCATGATCTTAGTATTGTAGTGGGATAGGTTTGCTAAATGGACTATGTTTGTGACGTTCTTCTTAATGGCTTCCTAGATTTGGTGATGAATAGTGAGTCTGGTGGAAAGTCAAAGCTTCTCCGCGTTTCAGCGATGTCTTTTAGCAGAAACTGGTCCCTAACACTGCTATACCATTTTTATATTGATACTATGCATTTGATGGCTGGGGTATGTTTTTCAATTTTCAAATGGCATATAATGCAGAGGTGATCTAATACAAGGGTGGATTGCAGAATATTATCATCAGGTCTATGAAGAAACAAGTCTAAAATGTGACCATGTTTATGAGTGGGTGGGTTAACTTACTGTTTAAGGTTGAAAACATGAATGTGATCTATAAGTTTTTATGTGTATGGGTTTCCAGCACAGTCAAAATGACAGTTGAAATCTCCTAGAATAATTAGATTGCCACCTATCGAATTTCCATACTCCCAAAGATTCGGAAAGTGCTACAAAAAGAGAACTTCAGTCAGCTTGTTTTTTCTACTAGTAGGAGGGCGGTAGAGACATAAAAAATGGACTGACCTTTGTTCCAGTGTGAGTGTTGTTTGGACTAGTTATGAGTGTGGCAGAAATTGAATGTTGTGTTGCACTTAAGGCATTTTATCATGGAATTCTTTGTGATGACAGTAAACAACTAGAACAACAAGCAAATGATCTAGGAAGAAAAATAATTGGGAAGTTTACTCAAGGTGGATCAAGTGATCATAAATGACGTTGCACCCGATTGGTCTTCAATGATGCTGAATTTGGATTTTATTATCACGGATACAACAGCGAATGAGATACTTACCTCAAGAAGAACAGCTTATTTATCCAATAAGGAAAAACTAAGAATTATCATTGAATATCACGATGGAGAATCGCTGCAGTATACTCATTTAAGATCATTGATGCTGGGTTATATGAGAGGAGTTTACTACGTATGAGAGCGATTGGGGGACTTGGAGAATAAAACAGGAGACATTACATGGTTACTGTGAGTCGGCTGATGTTCCCATCAAGGATAATTACTATGCAGATACCAACAACAAGTATCATCGCATCCATCTGTGTATGACCCGATAACTAGGTATAAAACTAGTTATTTAAATGGTCCAGGATGATGTGGTAAGACAACATGAGTAATCGATTTATTTGGAAAGAATTCTGATATGATTGTGCTGACTCCAACTCATTGTCTTGCTCGAGGGATGAGATCCAGAGGATTTAACACTTGTACATATCACAGTTTTTTTTCTCAATATAATGGCACTGAGTGGACTCCAGATCGAATGGGAACAAAACATAAATCCCTGGGATAATTATGTGGGATGAAATTTGTACAGATTCATCAACGCTGTTAAAAACATTCTTGGAGTGGTTATTAACAAAAAACACTGCTGTGATAATGTGTGGTGACCATGGTCCACCACCACCATTTACTGGATTATCTCCCCATTGTTGGTTAAAAAGCATCATTGACTACTACGAAGAAATTAACACAGATCGTTGATGCGGAGTTGACTGAGTTAAAATTCGCGAAAAGACTACAACCGGATAGAGTTCAATATGAAATAACACGTAAAACAATTCCTGAAAATCCAATTAATGATTTCTGGGAGATGTGGAAGCCAACAAATCTTGTTGTTGCGAGCAGAAAAAAAATCTGAGATCTACTTCAGATGAAATTATTTAACACACACAAAGAAAAATTCCCGATGGAGCCAGTACTGCTATGCTATAGACCAACAGATACACGACAACAAAACAATGAAGTTGATATTCCTGGAAATTCTGAGCGACAAGTACTCGTGTTAAATGACATTGTGGTGGTTGATATCAACGTCGTCGAGGACATGTTGCACGCTGATAAATCCCCATGGAGGTCAAGCTATGCGATGACGATACATTCTTCACAAGGATTAACAATTACTGATACAACTGTTTGGATCATCTATGATTTCATCGAATGGTCAAATTTAGTTTATCTTGCAGTATCACGAGTACGAAGAATAAATCAACTTCCAAGAGTTATTATCGGGGAAAATCCTTCGGATGAAAATTTAAAGAGTTTCAACAACGATGATATTAGTTAAGATCCCGCGGCGGTAATTGAGTGTCATCTGGGATAACTTGTAATTTTTCACAAGTAAATCCACGCTGTGGGATGGTTGGATCCAGTCTATATATTGCTGGTCTGTTTTTAGACGTAACCACGCTGAATATTTTATGCGACGTGACACTCCATATAGGATCAGTTGATCTTCTTCTACCGCCTTCAAGTTTGCCAGGCTCATATAAATATCTCACTTTGACATTGCTAGGTAGTATCTGCGCTAAAAAATCACTCCTCGGTAAATTGATATTTTTTTTGTGATTGCGATAACCGGTTTCATGTTTAACATCAGAGTAATTTAATAATAATAATAATAATAATAATAATAATAATGCTTTATTTATAGAGGGTGACTCATTAGTCAAGGACTATTCTCCCTTGAGGCCCTCTTAATGAAAGTATAACAAATGCACATTGTGTGAAGAAGCAATAATTAGTGCTTATATTAGCATGTTTCATATTAAAATACTAAATTCCATTATCTGTTAGAAACACATGCATGCTCCTGATATCTCTTCTTAAATACTCTAATATTTTCAGCCGATTTTACATGTAGTGGAAGCTTATTCCACAGAACTGTACCAGAGTATTGAAAACTCTTTTTGAATTGCTCTGTTCTTGGTTTTGGTACTAGAAGGTTTCCATGTGAGATTGATCTCAACTGGTATTGTGTTGAAAAAGGCCTGACTAAGTCCTGAAGATACTCTGGTGCAGTTCCATGTAGACATTTATATAAAAGAACTGCCTTGTGAAAATCTATCCTGTCATATATTGTGAACCATTTGAGTTCTGTAAATAATGTTTTTGAGGGATGGTCAACAGATGTATCTAAAATTACACGTGCTGCTCGTTTCTGCAGTTTATAAATCCTGTCAAGCTCAGATTTAGCACAGTTTCCCCATACATTAGAACAGTAATCCATTGTTGGAAGAATATACATCTTGTAGTATAGATTGCGAGTTTCCATAGGTAAATATTTCTTGATTCTGCTGAGAAGGGCAATTTTGGATGACAGTGTTTTACAAAGCTTATCAATATGGTCATTCCATAATAAATTATTATCTATGGACACACCTGCAAGCCTTTCATGATTGACATTTTCTAATGGATGATTATTTATTGCAAGAGATAGTTTTGGGTTCCCTGACTTGTCTAGCTTTTGTGTCGTCCCCAGAATCATACATTTTGTTTTACCTTCATTAATTACCATCCTATTTTGTTGTGCCCAGTTTTGGACTCTAATAAGATCTGAGTTTAATATTGTTTGGATAACTTCAGTATCAGAACTAGATGTATACAAGGTTGCATCATCTGCAAACAAATCTGTATTGGTGGATTCATTATTTAATGGTAGATCATTGACATAGATAAGGAAGAGGAGAGGGTCTAAAACTGAGCCTTGAGGGACTCCTGAATCAATAGTGCGAGTTTGAGAGCTAATAGTGCCAATGCTTACTTGTTGAGACCTTTGGTTTAGGTATGATCTAAACCAGTTTAAAGAAGGATTGTCAAACCTGTAACAGTTCAACTTTTGCAGCAGAATTTCATGATCAACAAGATCAAAAGCTTTCTTGAAGTTAAGGAAAACAATCCCAGTCATATGCCCATTATCCATTTCCTTCAACCAAAGATCAATTAATTTGGTAAGTTCTGTTTGGCATGAGTGGTACTTTCTAAATCCTGATTGTGCTTTATGAAATAGAGTTTGTTTCAAAAAATTTATAGACCTGAATGGCTACATGCTTTTCAAACAGTTTTGACAATACAGGTAGAATTGATATTGGTCTGTAATTTCCTGGATCCTCCTTTTCTCCTTTCTTAAAGATAGGTGTTACCTATGCACATTTTAATTTTTCTGGAAAATTACCACTCATTATATTTAAATTTATGATATGCGTTAATGACTTTGTTATTACTGGTGCAGCAATTTTAAGGATTTGTGGACTAATACCATCCAATCCAGAGTATTTATTAATATTCAACTTAATTAGCATATCAAAAACGTCCGCTTCACTGACATTAGCAATTGAAAAATAATTATCTCCAGGAATTTTTAGCTCTTATAAATAACTGTAGAGCATCAAGTTCAATTGGGATGTTAGTCTGGTTCTGAATACTGTTACTGGATATGGTTATGAAGAAATTGTTGAACATATCCACAATGTCTTGTACAGATGTTGCTATATCATCATTTTGCTTAAGTCTAGGGGAAAGATAACTGTTCTTGGGTGGGTTGAGCTCCTTTAGATGCTTCCACAATGTTTAGGTACTCTTACTTTCATTAATAGCCTGTTTATAGTGGTTCTATTTTGCTTTAGTTATCAGATGCTTAGTTTTATTCCTCCACTTTCTATAGCTTTTCATGTCTTTTTTCTTGTGGAAATTATCTCTTAGGTGCCTAGCCTCATTGATCTCAGGGGTAATCCACTTGGGTGTAATTTGGTGTTTAACCCTTTTTGTTTTAATTGGGGCATGCTTGTCTAAGGCTTCATTGAACACCTGATACCATTTGTCTAAAGCAGTGTTGACATCAGCTATAATGCAGACTGATTGAAAGGGTTTGCATACTAAATCATTTAAGAACATTTCCTCATCAAACTGTTTAAAGTCCCTGTATTGTATTTCAATGTGTTGCCCATTTTTAGATGATTTTGGAACATGTCTAGTTATACAGACTGGATAGTGGTCACTCAGTGCATACACTGGCACATTTATTTCACTTATGTTTTCAGGTTTATTAGTATAGACATGATCAATGATAGTAGCACTTTTATCTGTTACTCTAGTTGGGGTGTTAATTAATTGAGTAAAGTTGTAAGTTTCAAAGTTACTTATCCATGTTAATGGTGGAGTGTTCATGTAGTCAATGTTAAAATCACCTAATATGATAGTTTCTAAATCTTCCTTTAGTAATGTTTTTTGAACCTGAGTCTCAAATATATGAATCCAATCAGCTGTGGAACTAGGTGGCCTGTAAACTGAACATAAGAGTATTGGCTTTGATTGGGCAAGGTTTACTTCGATCCAGATACTCTCTACCCCAATAGTCTCTAGATCAACACGTCTGTTATAACTAATGGAACTGTCTACATAGAGAAGAATACCCCCACCACCCATGGAGTCTGTCTTTTCTTTCAAAGTGGAAGCCCTGTATTTGGAGAGCCAAATCATCAGTATCATCTGAAAGAAAGGTTTCACATAGACCTAGAATACTGACTGATCTAGTTTGCTGTAATATTAACTTTATCTCATCCAGTTTAGGGAGGATGTGTTGAATATTTAGGTTGATTACATGCAGACCTCTTTTGAGGTGCCCAAAGGTATGACAATTTTTATCAGAGGATTGATTTTCAGACAAGGCAGTATGCCATGTATTGTTTGTAGACTTGACAGATTTCTTTACATTCCCTTGATTATTTACATCAACACATGAAGAAGATAACATATAAGATCCATCTGTTGTACAATGACCGCATGTACTGGATACAGGAGAATATTCAAAATGAGACTGATTTACATGCATACAAGAAGACCTTGACATATTAGACACTTGGGGAACCTCAGAGGGAGAAGTAACTTGAACAGTATCACATAGGTGTTTACAAGTTAATAAGCTACACTTTGTACACAAATCAGATAGTGCCTGAAACCTGTTCACAGAATTATAATTATTACATTGAAAAGTATACACATATTCTAATGCATTTTGTTTTTGGATGTGTGTTGCATAGGCCTGTACCTCATAGCCTTCTACCTATTGGTTTGTGCACAACTTTTGCTTATGTCCTAGTTCGTTACAAAGATGGCAACGAATCTGTTTTCCATGCAGACACCGCTGTGTTACATGACCGTGCTCTCCACAATACAAGCAGTTTTCTGACTCATGCCTAATCCCTTTTATAAGTCTTATGTACTGGTCTATATTCCTATGGAGCAAGGCAGTACCTCTGTTGGACAAGTGGATTTGGTCTCGCTGGTATAATTGTTGGTTCACACGATTGTCTTTGAAGAAGGTTCTGTATTGTGGAACAAACAGTATTTGGAAATTTTCACACAACATACTTAGGGAGTCATAAGTACATCCTTTCTTGGCAGTAGCCCTGAGATGATTATTTTACACTCTGTGTTTTTGGACCTGATGGCATACAACAAGCTTTCATAATCATCCTCAATGCCCTTCAAAGATTGGCCATTACTGTAATTCTTCCCACCAATGAGAAGAATTACAGTATGATATGGTGACATATCCATTTCCAATATTTTATCTGCAATAGTGTTAATCGATGCACCTCTATGGGTTTATACGTCAGTTTTATATAACCCTCTTGTTCTTACTCCTTTCAGTATTGATGATCCTATGAGAAGAACCCTGTCCTTAACTATATTTTTATTTTGATAAGTGGGGGGTTCAGATGCATTGCTTGAACTTCTTGTTTTCCATGACTAGACTTACTGACAATTTGGTGACTGCTGCTGGATTTAGTATTTGTATTTAATTTGGCTTCTTGCTGTGGGTAATTGGAGGTTGTCTTTAGAACAGTTTCTTCTGTGCCTGGATTTAATGATGAGATTGACACATGATGGTCAATGTTTACAGAAAGTGCTTTAGCTAATTTTTGGTTCTGGCCATCTAATACCTGTAGAAGAGACTGGTCTTGTTTAATTGGTGTGGTTTCATCTATTTGTGTGTATACTGATTTTTTTCTTATAACTGGTTTTGGTATAGTTTGAGTGCCCTGCCATGCTCTTGTGTTTTGTTCCTTTGACATGTTTGTGTATTGTGTTGACTGGGTATTCTGGCACACTTTTGTTGCCCCTTGTTTATCCATTTCAACACTGTGTATATTCTTTGATTTTAGGGCAGAGAGTTCCTGTTCTAACTGTTCTACTTGGGCCTGGAGAATACCTATCACTACTAAGCACTGTATGGAGGTACAAGTCTGATTATGGGTCCCCTGGAACTCAAAGGAATTTGTTGCCCCTATCTAAACTCCGTTAGCCAGATAGCAATCTGGCTAATTTCATGTAAAGCTGTGTTACTGTTAACTCTGTGGGCTTTAGGGATGGGTGTTGAAGCCCTTGGCTGAGAGGTAATTAATTGCAGTCTGGTGTTGTGTACTATTTGGTGAAAAGAGTTGATAAAATGATTTACCCATTCTGTGTAGCCTGGCCCTTGTACATGAATTTTACCAGTTGTTATGTATAGAGTCACTGTGGTAGAATCTTTATCCATGGATTTATATATCAGTCCATTTTGGGAGTGTCCCTGCTGGATGTGCAGATTCTCATCCAAGAATTTTTTGATTCTTGATTTTTGGTTTGAGTCAGCTGTAATTGTTATACTCTTCATATTATGCTTGAGTTTAAGAAAGTTTGAAACTGGATAGGAGGAGTCAGCCATGTTGGATTTTAGAGGAAAACAATCTTGGTAAGTTGAATCTATCTCTGAGTCAGATGAACATTTTTCTTCAGAATGGATTGTGTCTATATTATTTACATCACTTAAAAGATCATCTTGAGTAAATCCTGAAAAATAATCTGATGAATCTGATTTGAAAAATGAGTACACCCAGCGAGACAGTGAAGAAGTGGCCATATTTGTTTTACTGTTCTTTTGTCTGAATATGCAAAAATGCAAAACTATACTTGTATCCACAGATTGATCTTACTAAGGTACCCTTACACTTTATGCACTGCCTAAATTAGTTGCTGGTAGCACATAGAACAAGTATTCTTTCTTCTGTTCAGTTGTATGTCGGAATGTTTCAGGTGCTGGTTAAGAGTCTCACACCATGGTGGCCATTGTAAGGTTGAATATTCATTGCTGAGTGCGGTAATTACCCCTGGCAATCTCTTAACCCATTCACGAGATTGTTTATCATCGATGAACTCTTTCGCATACTGATAATGACACAATTTATCCACAAGTGTTCTGTTAAACCGTTCAACAATTGCCTGATCACGGTGTATTGCATTATGTCCTTGTCGTATCATAGTATTATGCTGTTTCATCGTAGATGATACTTTACCTTGAAATTCCATGCTAAGATCAACCTGGAGAAGATCTGGTCACCGTAGAGGACCTTGACGATAAATTCTTTTGAACACGGAGGCAACCTCAGCCTCCTTGTATCTACCAGCAATATCAACTGCGGTTAACATGCATTTATATGTGTTTATTAACAGTATCATGCAGCAGAAATAATATATCACCCTGATGAACTTCATTTGGGACACTAACATCAAATGACGCATATTGAATCTTCGATGGACACGGTAGATAAATTTGCCTTATTGCTTGTCAGGATAACCAATTTGCCACTGTTGTATTTTTTCCTTTCGCCGCATTGGCGAATTTATCGATGGCTGATTTACCTTTCCAATATCCACCTGGAGAATAATAAATTGATTCCATAGAATTAAATACTAGCACCCATCATTAATTTACTTTTCATAGCAGTTATTATTAACCACGAATCTAACTTTTCTTTGAAGGTTTTATCTGGAATGGAATTTAACACGTGAATTAATTTTATATCCGCGATGTGGCATTGCTGAAGGTCTTTGTTTTTATAAGCAACATCATGAGCATGACAAGCTCTATCTATAGCGTTAATCGGATATTCGCCCTAGTGAGGTTGATCTTGATCATCGAGTCAGATCCTCGGACCACATTAACTATACCCGGGAAGATGTTTTTCTCCTGGATATTTTGCCCACGGTACCCCTGGGAGTTTTGTTAACTTGGCTGCGATATCACCTCCTTGTTTTTTTTACTGACAAATCTGAATTTTGTTATACCACACTGTGAACACTTACTGGTGACGGCATCTGTTATTTTTTGTCACGATATCAGCTATGCCAATTGTTGATGTACGTGACGTACATTACACACAATATAAATCTATAATATATTTATGTTATATCTAATGGAAATTACTGGCTTTTCAGTGTTTAAAAAACAAGAGTGAGTTAAACATCATCCGATGCTACCAAACTTCATGAGAATGATTATAATTGGTCCATCCGGAAGTGGTAAAACACAGCTGCTACTTAATTTGATAATGAAATGGATGAAGTGGGATAAATTATATTTTATAGCACCGAGTGTAGACGATCAATATTGCTATATCATATTAAAGGATTACAACAGGAACATGCAGCAAAGATAACCGGAGAGGACACTACTGAATTTATCACCAAAATCGATGAAGCTCCAAGCATCAATGATATCAACGGGAATATCAACAACCTAGTTGTATATGACGATACAATGTTAGATAAACAAAAAATTCCAGCTAGGATATTCTTCCGTGAAAGACACAAAAACACCGATGTAATATATGTAACTCAACGATACACTCAAATTCTAAAGGTGATCAGAGATAACTGTAATATTCTCGTGGTGTTTAACTCTGTTGACACTCATACACTTAGAAATATTCATCAAACTTGGTGTTGCGGTGATATGGATTATATAAAATTCATAAATTTCTTTAGTGTTGCTCATGCAACCCCACATGGGTTTATAATGATAAATTTATCTGATCCTCAAACGTGATATTGCATCGGACTGGATAAAATATATGGTTAATTCATCGCAGACACGATGAAATACTCAGGCCGAGGGTAGGTTTTTTACTGCATTGGAAAATAAAAATCGGTAAATTACATACAACCGTTGTTTTACCAAAATAACGGGATTTACAAAAATGGTCGGCTCGCCCTTCCTGCTTCTAAATGGCACATAATAAGGCACTAAGCTTTGATTAAAATCACAAGCCAAATAATTTGCATATTTCAGAAGTATTATTGTCTACAACATTCCTACCCATGAATTGTATAATAATTTCATGATGGCCTTACATTTTAGCCTCTGAGCAATGCTAATCAAATATGTATCACACACTATTAAATTAGTTGGGTCATATGGTTTTTGAACGTATATTTGTTCTAAAAGATTCAAGAAGATCATGTGACCACTTTCTTGTTTAAGTAAAAACAGGTATATAAATTATGTTTTGGAGCGAACTATTGGAGTACAACTTGGACTGTCAGAGTATTAAGTTGTGTCATTTTGAGTTATTTTAAATTACCTCAGGAACTAACAACTCTACTTGTGCAGGTAAATGATCAGATAAATTGAGATGATGATCATCTTCAATATTAGCACTATGAACTAAATCTATTTTGGAGGAGAGTATCAAAATGTAATCAATCAAAGACGAGCGTTTGCCATCAGATGAGCAATATGTATATCCTGGTATTTCAGAAGAGAAAATATCAAATGTTCACATTAGATGCCTATTTGTAAGGAAGAATTGTAGTATGTAACCTTTACCATATTTGCTTTTTGGAATCACTTTTGTAGGTAGCTCCGCATTAAAGTCACCACAGATAATCACACAACCTTTTTGATTATATTCATTATATAGGCATTCCAGTTTCCATTATTTCTTTATACTCATCTAAAGAGGCGTTTGTGGAAGGAAACCACACTCAGAACAGAAACAATTTAATAGCGCGAGGCAGCTGTTAGTACAATTTTTGTAAGTCTTTAGTATGACTCAGCCGGGGATCGATTTCATGACCTCCTGCTTCCACAGCAGATGCTTTAATCGATAGGCCATTGGAGTGGTTTATGTATGTATGTATGTATGTACGTATGTATGTATGTATGTATGTATGTATGTATGTATGTATGTATGTATGTATGTATGTATGTATGTATGTATGTATGTATGTATGTATGTATGTGTGTGTGTGTGTGTGTGTGTGTATGTGTGTGTGTGTGTGTATGTGCATGTTTGTGTGATTATGATAACATTTAGATTTGAGTGATTGCAAGGCACCGTCTTAATAGATTTTTCTCATGTTTCATAACCCTTAATACCATTGTGCTTTTACAAAAGTTGAGAACAGAGAGATTTCAAAACTGTGCATTATTTAAGTATATCTGCAACTATTATGCAGAACAAATGTAGTTTGTATTCAGTATCAACCTGTGATGCAACTTTATCTGTCTCACTGTCTCCATCTTTTGAACCATGATATATATATATATATATATATATATATATATATATATATATATATATATATATATAGAGAGAGAGAGAGAGAGAGAGAGAGAGAGAGAGAGAGTTGGTTGTTGTTGATGTGGGTTTAAAACCATTTTTCAGCACAGGGTAGACTGTACAAGGAAGCCAGCATAACTGGTGGAGGAATAACCGAGAGAAAAAGAGAGAAAGGAGTCGAAATTAAAACTGTGAAAACTTACCAGCTGGTGTTAGTGGTACCTTGTCATTTTTTGTACCTACAATTAAAAGGAAAACAATTAGTACTCATGACATGTCAATATTTGTAAATGGCACATAATAAGGCATTAAGCTTTGATTAAAATCACAAGCCAAATAATTTGCATGTTTCTGAAGTATTATTGTCTACAATATTCCTACACATGAACTGTGTAATAATGTCATGATGGCCTTACATTTTAGACATTGAGCAATGCTGATTAAATATGTATCACACACTATTTATTTAAGACCGATTTTGCAGCTCCGTTTATTTCATCAAACAATACAATAAATCTTTTAGTGAAACCCCAAGTTAATGCGACCTTTCATTCCAAAGGTGTAACAATAAGAATAATTTTCAAGATGGCCATTTTGGCATTGTAATGATCATATTTGACATCAGATCAGTACAATTTACATTTAGGCAAAACTAGGTATTATAAGAAGTCTTTTGGTGAAAAACTAATTTCAGAAGCATATGCCATAGCAATATTTTACAGGAGACAGTCCCTGTGCTGTGACAGAAGATACCTCCTCTGATCTCCTCCTGACATGGTCCACCAGCAGATTGTGGACAAACTGCTGATGTCAAGGGAAGATTCTTCATGAGACCATGGACTATAACAAACTGCTGATGTCAAGGGAAGATTCTTCATGAGACCATGGACTATGACAAACTGCTGATGTCTTGGGAAGATTCTTCATGAGACCATGGACCCTGCAGAATTAGACCATTCAGTTCTAAATGAGTACCACATGCAGAATCTGATGCATCTATGAATAGATAGGAGTGGTTGCATGAGGACTCCAGCCAAAAATCTGTCCAGAATTGTCAACCAATTGTGATAGTAGTGGAAATCCAAAGCCGCTAAATAAAACTTCCTAGGGTTATCATGTTCAAGGTACCCAGCAGAATGAGAAAAAAAGACAAACTGAGAATTCAGTCCTTACTCTCAGCATCTCCAACAGGGACTGGATTTATGTGCTATGTCCAGAGGAACAATGCCTAATGCTGTTGTGAGAAAATTGATCCCCATGTAGACAAAATCTTGAGAAGGATTGAGCTCTGAAATGATAAAAGAACAAGCCTGATCACTATGAACCAAAAGCGAGACAGAAGGACTCTAGACTGCTGTTGTTGATCAACCAATCATTAAAATATTGGAAGATTGGGATAAACCATGGCATTGACTGGACTATAATTACTCCCATGTCCTTGGTAAAAAATTCAGGTGCTGAGGCTAAGCTAAACCAAAAGCATGGGATTAGAAAAAGAAAAAAGAAATGTTCTATACTTAGGTGACTTATACTCTTTCTTGGGAGCCAGTCTGAGAATAGACGGCCTGAGACTGGTCTTTTAACACCTTCTATATACACACTTTCAAAGAAGGGACGTCTTCCTCTAACTGGACCAGAGTTAAAGAGTAGAAGCAAACTTCTTTTTCCCTAGGCCTTTGTGGCTTGCCCTATTAGCACCTGCCTTCTCCGAAATGGGGATTAGGTTAACTGTGGCTGCATGGATTTAAGAATTTAAGCAATGGGCTCTGAGAGCAGTCAGGTTGACTCCCATTCTTGGCTGGTTTTAAAGAGCTAGAGCATAATGCAAGAGACCTTTGTTGATGGTCTCTCAAATTCACAGATGGAATGAGCCATCTGAAAGATAGTTTCTGCCTCCAGGAGACTGCCCTCAGGTTCTTACTCTGCTTTAAGACCTTGGAAATATCCAGTGCCACATCCATGTGGAGATGGAGAAGCACAATGAAGAAGGAGAAGGACAATACATGTCCAGACGTTTTTGCCACCGCTTCCATCATTGGCAACAGAGGTTCCTTCTACAGTAGGCTGATCAATGTGGCCTAAAAGAGGCATGTTAGGCTATGGTCACTATAACTGAGTCATTGGTTCTAAGGATTCCATTGTTTTACTGGCAGTTGGACCCAGGTCTCTGTAGAAATAACTAATTGGGTTGTTTAGCAGCCAATGTTATTGGGCCATGCAGGAGCATCAACCTTTTAGCTTGAAGCTGCTACCAAAGGTCATGACATAGAGGTAGAAACAGAGCACCTCCTAACATTGTCTAACAAAGCTTGGCCTTGTAAAACCATTGAGAGAGCTCCGTGATCATAACTGAGTGAGGAAGGAGCAAGAGATCTGATTAAGAATATGCCCGTGAAAATTTATCCAAACTGGAAAGAATTTTGGCATCAACTAAACCAGGAGATTTTTAAAATAGATTCTTAAGCAAGAGGTTGTAAACCTTATTCGTCACTTTATCTTACTCAGCCAGGATTCCTCTTCCTCCTTAACTGAAAGCTGAGAAAGGGTCAGGAATCATTCAAATGGAGGTAGCCTTCTCTTTGTCAATCTAGTTGACTTCAATTAGGATGAAAAGCAGAAGTCCTGTACTCTCTCCTTGGAGGCAGAAAGCACATCTTTGTCCTGTACTCTCTCCTGAGGCAGAACTCTGTAACCCAGTGTCCCTCTGCTTAGGGGAGACTTGGTGGGAAGAGAAACTTGATCTGGTATCTCCTGTAAGTCTTTTTAGCAATGTACAGTCTGCATATCCCCCTTGCCACAGTACGGAAACTACTCTTCTGAAAGTATTTAGTGACATTCTATCCGCTTTGGATAGTGAAAAGATTACAGTCCTCACTCTCCTGGATTTATCTGCAGCATTTGACACAATAGACCATGATATATTACTTCACCATCTCCAGCATGTATTTGGCATTCAGAATATAGCCTTACAGTGGTTCAAGTCCTACTTAGTCAACAGGACACAAATTATATCTGCAAATGGAATACACTCCAGCCCAGTTGACGTATGTTATGGTGTTCCACAGGGATCTGTTCTTGGACCTGTTCTCAGCATTCTGTACACTCAGCTGCTCTCAAGTGTCATAGATCATTACTCAGTGTCGCACCAACTGTATGCTGATGACACCCAAATATACAAGTCCAGCCACCCAACTGAAATTGATGCTACCATCAATGGAGTAGAGAAGTGCATTTCGGATGTGAAATCATGGATGACATGTAACGAGCTGCAGATGAATGATGATAAAACTGAGGCTATTCTGGTCACAACACAAAGACTTTCTCATCCACATCCTTTACCTCAGACAATAAATATCAGCAACACCAACATCAAATTCTCACAGTCAGTACGGAATCTAGGTGTTACTCTAGACAGTACTCTCACATTGTACCAACATATCATGAACATCTGCAGGGCTGCATATCTTGAATTGAGACGCATCAGTTCCATTCCTAAATATCTTTCTGTTGATGCCACTAAAACACTTGTGTGTTCATTAGTACTTTCAAGACTGGACTATTGTAACTCAAGTCTGTCTGGTTCGTCACAATATTTACTCCAGAAACTTCAAAAAGTTCAAAACACAGCTGCACAGATCATCTTTAGAGTACCTCGATCAGAGCACACCTCACCACTGCTCAGTACCCTACACTGGCTATCAATTCGATACAGAATCAAACACAAAATTTGTTCTCTTTGCTATATTTCAATGACAGACTCCAGTCCAACATACCTATCCAGCCTCACCCATGTGTATACACCAGCTAGATCCTTACGCTCCTCTTCTGATAATCGTATACTCATTGTTCCCAAGGTGAAAACAAAGTCATATGGACAACGTTCGTTTGCATACCAGGGCACGGTGACGTGGAACGGATGCCAATTGAAATTAGACACAAAGACACAGTGGTCCCTTTTAAGAGTGCTCTCAAGACTCACCTGTTTCGACTTCAGGGACAAACTTAGCGACCTAATCATGATTTGTATCTTATATATTTTCAGCATGTTTTTATGTTTTCCAATTCCATTGTTTTTGTCATTTGTTGTTCTGTAGTGTAGTCATATCATTATTGATGGTGTAAAGCACTTAGAGCTTTTAAAGATTAGGCGCTATACAAAGTCCTCATTATTATTATTATTATTATTATTATTATAGTGTTTACAGCAGTGGCCTGTGCTTGTTATTTAGGCTGACTCTTCATCTTTGGTGAAGAAGGTCTATCACACTCCTTTTAAGACCCAATCTTGTAAAACAATGAAGGCCTAATGCCAGCAGGCAAGCACTCATTAATGTGCTGCCTAAATCCAGAAATCCATGGCTATGTATAGGGAATGATCCACTGGCTTCCCTGAGGAGGAAGGCCCATATTCCGTACGGATTTAGAGGGATAATAGGGAATGTATAGTTGCCAGTTCAATCTCCTAACCTCATCTGGCATCAAAAAGCTAATGTATATCCCCCATTGAATGAAATGCAGGTCCAGATGGGTGGGTGGGTGTAAGCACTAAGCCTGATTCCTATATAAATTATTTTGGCTTGAAAGATCCATGTCAGTTGCGTGTTGGTACTATACTACTCTCGGTGGGGGGGGGCATGACTCACTCTTTGTCATTTTTGGACACAAAATGGTGCTGTGACTCTCAAAGTAAAAGATGTGACTCGCTCTTTATCCTAGTGACAAAGAGAGGGTGCTTTTCCTCCCTCTCAGGATGGAAAACACACTCTGTCTTCTTGGTGCTGTCTTCCCTCTCCACCAAATTATACTTGCCCTTGGGAGAGGGCTCACCAAGCTTAGGAGCTTTCTTGGAGACTTAGAAGGGCCCTCGAGTGGCTGAGTGGTCTACAGTGCACTCCAATACAGATCATTGCCATCTCATCTCTCTCTGCATGGGTTTGAGTCTCAGATTTGACCAATGTGGGTATGTGAGAAAGCTTGCCAGTTGCTTCTCATGGGTCAGTTGTTCTTTCCGGGGGTTTTCCTGGGTTCTTCCTACACCATTAATACAGGCCCCCATGTATAGCCTATCATGTGCTGAAAAATGGTGTTAAACCATACAACAAAGACAAGGACAAGGAGACATGGATAAATAAAAAATATCTGATATAGAGAAAAAAAAAAAACCACCAAGAAATGATGATGGGATTGGATACCATCATCCTCATTTAGTAGTTTGTTGACTGTCACATCTAATTATACAAATGGTTATAAAATAGACAGTCATCTGTCTGCTCATAGCACATACAGGATCTACAAGTGGGTGCATCTCATGGGGGATTTCTTCTGGCTACACTTACCAACACCTTGCTGTGACAGTAATTCTGAAATCCTGAGGAAGATTTGATAAACCAAAAACTTTTAAGCATATACCAGATAAATCTATGCAAAAAAAAAAAAATTCAGGGAAATGACACCTTAGATACAGAGATGCTTCCAGGGCATGCAACTGCATGATTTACACAAAATTTGTATGAATTTGCGCACTTGGAAAGCTGTGATGTGTAAGAACTCCTGCAGATTAATTTCAAGTCTGCATAATACAATTTTATTCACCTGTTCACCTTTGTCATCACAAAAGCCATTCTGGTAGAAAAACTGTTGTGCTTGTCATTATGTGTAATTTTTCGTAATTGTTACACATTCGGTTTATTCAGGTTAAGCTAAATTTGATTCATATATTGGACCCATATAAAGCATTCTGTCGCAGTCAGAACCTTGAATCAATGAAGTTTTACAAACATGCATGTGTAATACGGGTTACCCAAAATGGTTGATTCCCAGCATGGTTCATCTTTAGATGAAGATTTCATCTGGTTTATCAAAGTGTTGAAGTCAATTTATTTTTAGAATTACAAAGTATATCAAATTATTGGATTGGGGAAGTCCGAAGTGCTAGTGGAGGTATTAGTGAGGGATTTTGAAAATGTCAGAAAATTCATGGTATGGGTAAGGCAAATAAAAAGAACAGAAGGCTAATCTGTAGATTATAATTAAGACGCCATTATACAAGATAACTCACATTTTAAACGCTTCACAATAATGCCGATGACAAAACCGTCGGGAATTCCTTCGCCAAATTCATGTAAGTTGGGAATACCTGCAAAATAAATTTATCTACATTCAGAAAATGAAACAGTAAAAATGCATGTGATAATAGCCCTATTATTTTCAGACATAGCATGAAGTTTATCTTAATGGTGTCATGTTGGAGATTATACTGATCTTGAACCTGCAATATGAAGAAAATACAGAATAGCATAACACTCATCAATAGCTATCTATATACATTGTAATTGATAATTAACATTTTCTACATATACATTGCCTTCATCTCCAGTACTTATTAATCAACAATTATAGCTGTTTATATTGCCTTCATCTCCATAACCTGATTACAATAAAAATAAACACAAAATGTAATGAAGCCCAAGGGGCCATAACTATCATATCATTATTTCCTAAAAGTCAATACCTATCCACTGAGGAGATCATTAGCTATTCTCAGATAGGCAAATTTCAGTAATATGATGAGGACAATATACAGACTGAACATTGCTAAAATGAATATTTGAATTAAGGTGAGATACAAGTTGGTAAGACTTTTATATTATTATAGTCAAGTGTTGGTTTCTTCAACAGTCTTTACGGTGACAGTTTTGAAAAATTATGGGAATTCACTGAATGAGAGAGAAGTATTGATAACATCAGTTAGTAAAGGTAATATTGAATCTAAACAGCAGTGATGTAGTAAATGGATCAAGTTCAAATCACTTCATGACAATGACATGTAATAAATCCTGATACAGGAAATGGATCAAGTTCACATCACTGCATGACAATGACTTGTACCAAATCCAGAGACAGGTTTAAATGCTGTTAAAGGTTAAAATTCATATAAGATTTCTGTAGAAACTATTGCAGCCTTTGGATCCCTCATTCTGTTTAGTTGCTGCTCTTAGTAGTTCAGTAGGGGCTTTGTAGGTATAGCAAGAGCCATTAGTGTCCATCTTTGCATTCCTCCCCATTTTTTAAATGTATGCTGGTTCCAATTAAGATGCGAATAAAAAGCAATTATATTTGTACTTTCTCTAACTTTCTTTACAATTCTGTTCCAAATTAGTGATGGTGCTTTTGTTTTGACAGATGTCACATACTTCAGAATTACTAATATAGTATGTGCAATGAATTAAAGGCTCCACCTTACTGATGAACTTCAAAGTAAAATTCAGTCAACCTGGAATTTTTTAATTTATTTTTGCTGGGCTTTGCTTGCTTTGATGATAGTGTTTTGCTTCCTGAACTGCTCTCTCCTAATATCGATCACACTTGAACACTATTCAGACAAATTAAATATTTAAATTTGCATTCTATATATGGAGTATTAAAATTAATGCGACTGATTTATTAAGCTTTCAGCTTGATGATTCAATGCAGTTATGTGTAATAGCATCAGTTATTTACCATGTCTCCCTGATGTACTTACTTAACTAGACAAATTGGGTCATTCTACTTTGTATACATATACTGTGCAAATTTAATAAATGGACTCTATCACAGTAGAATTTGACTAGACACATTACCTCATCAGGATTAGTTATTATTTACGTATTCTATCTCACACACCTTAGGTGAAGCTGAGCATTGTTGAAAAATCATTGCTGCTAATATTCCTGAAAATTGTGTTTATGGATGATTGGACAACAGACATACAAAAGATGCATGATGGTTGACAGACCATCACAAGGTCATCTGGTCCCTGACCAGTATATCACATACAAATAAATGGATGATGTATTAAAAGGAATTCAGCTGAATTTCTCTATAGAAAAAATAAAATAATAAATGAAATTATGATTAAAATAAGAAAAGTAAAGACAATGAGTGCTACATTATGGTAAACACTAAAGAATGTGCAATATTTCTTGAATTTCGAAACATGAAGATCTCTACTTCTCACCTATAACTTATCATTGTTACAATTCTATAGTCTTAAACTAGCAGAAAGTGAAAACCAACAATTTGAGTAAAATTCATGAAACAATTTATTTCTCTGTTACAAAGTGAAAATTAAAGATGAACTTAAAGTATCGTGAATTAAATTTTAAATACTCTTAAATGTGCTATCACTGGTCCAGATGTTTTGAATGAATTCCAATAGTCTTGAATGTCTTGATGTATGACAATGATATAATTCAGATTATCTGAACAAGTCCTCAATAATCCCAATTTAATGTTTTAGTCTAAAAGTCAATGAGCACTTTGGAATTTTAATGGATAATTGAGGAATTAATGAAAATACTTACTCTCAAATTATATCTAAACAAACTCTTATTGAAGATTCCCAAAACATGAAACAGGAGAGATAATAATTATGACAGTGTTCTTGACCTGTATTATTCTGGAAAATCCAATCATCCTCATGGAAAATTGTATGAAATTGTAAACAAGTTTGCCTCTAGAACTTTTAAAGCTTGAACTAAAATTGCAATAAACATCTGAAAAAACATGACAAGTCAGGTAGGCAAAAATGCTACCCTCAATCATGGACAAAAGTCATGCTAAACATTATAACACACAAAAATCTTCAGAGATCTCGCTAGGATTTTATAATTAGGAGTCCAGGACTCCCTATTTGGTAAAAGTAGGAGTCCCACCAGCAGAAGTTGCAGTCCCATCCTTGACAATGTTAAAATTTGCAGATTAGAAGAACTGTTGGTTGCCGTTGATTTTAATTTTCACTTTCTTTATAACACTGACATGTACAACAGTGTCAGGCTACATGTATTCAGCGCGTCTAGTAATTCTGCACAACGATACATCATTTCTGTAAACATTGGATCACATGCTCGTTTGTTTGAAAATTCAATTTTTGGCTGGATTGCCAGAAAGAGTCCAAAGTAATATATTTCATTTCCACAGCCTGATGCATAAGCAGTACATCTTTTTAAAGCCATGTGCAGAATTCGGCCGCCATATCTCGAGTCATGGAAACATAGGGGTGATATTCATTTGTCCAAACTTTATATTATTTTGAATATAATATTCTGGTGACAATTGAATTCGGTATGGGTTTTGCGCCTATATTGGTAACCTTAGATACCCAGAATAACTTGACAGCGATGTAACTCTAGATAGTCCTTCAGGGTGAGACTGAATTTTGACAATTCAAGGAATAGTTGAATTCCAAACACTAAGCCAGGCATCATGCACTTTCTTACACTTCGCAACTACTTCCATCCAAACTGTCAGTTCTAGAAACTTCAGTAATCTTCTGAATCTCATTAAAACATTTGTCAGTTTGCCATTTAACCCCAAACTACTTATCAAATTTGCAAACAACGTTTTGTCCTAATGTGTCTTGATTTGGAGGTCGCATGCACTATTTATTTGGCTAGTCAGAAATTAACACAATAATGGAATCTAAAGTGTACTCTTACAATAGCTACATGTACATCTCAGGATCTTTTCTGTGTCTGAATTCAGTCATTGTAAATTTCAGCACATTTTCCCACTTTGAACTTGCCGCCCAGCTAGCCCAGCTATTGCATCATGTTCTTTTGATGTACTCAAGAAATACAGCAGGCAGAACTGGCGGTATTTTAACCACAGAATTATGTCACTGTAAATATCAGCAGAGCTAAAATCAACACTAACTTTGTCTCCCAGCATGCGTACGGAGGACTCCTGCATGGACTGATTTATGCGTCCCAGATCAAATATTTGCATTCAAATACGCGTAATTAAGCGTTTCCAAAACCTCTGATCTTTATAAAAGTACAGGTGTATATTTACCATAACACATCAGCTCCAATAGATAAGATTTTTGACATGAATAAAGCTGTCCAAATATGTTAATTGTTATTTCCAGCGAGACCAGATGAGAAACCCTAAATGTCAACTAATCCTGAGATCTGTCAAGCAAGAGCAAGAAGCAGATATGGAATCTGTTTTCACTGAAATATTTTCAGATACTCTAATGATTCAAAACACTTAAATATACCAGACGTAATGATTCAAAACACTTAAATTTACCAGACACTTATTAAACACTGTCAAGAACTTATTTTATACAAAACCTGCAAACAATGTAACATAACTGAATTAGTTTCATCACTACTGAGATGCCAATCTATGAGGATGTTTATCAGGTTACCATAGCATTAGGTACATGTAATCAATGTATTATATTTCATTGATCCTATACATACATGTACAGTGAGTAAGAATTAAAGTAAAGTGAGCAGAATACATCCAATACTCTTATTCCAAAACACTGAATTCCTTCAATATTTTTGTCACATAATTATTAATGTTTTTCTTTCACAATTATCTGCCTCCTCTCGATTTTTTTAATGTATGCTGCCATTTCTCATCCAATGTACTGGTTTCATGTTGTCTACATTCTTTTATTATCATAATGATATTGTCTATACCAGTATATCATATTGGTGTGAAGTATGTTTCTATTAATCTGTGTCTATACCAGTCTATCATATTGGTGTGAATAATGTCTCTACTAATCTGTGTCTATACCAGTCTATCATATTGGTGTGAATAATGACACTACTAATATGTATCTAAACCAGTCTATCATATTGGTGTGAAGCATGTTTCTACTAATATATGTCTATACCAGTCTATCATATTGGTGTGAAGTATGTGTCTACTAACATTTGTCTATACCAGTCTATCATATTGGTGTGAATAATGTTTCTACTAATATGTGTCTATCCCAGTCTATCATATTGGTGTGAAGTATGTTTCTACTAATATGTGTCTATACCAGTCTATCATATTGGTGTGAAGTATGTTTCTACTAATTTTTCTCAATACCAGTCTATCATATTGGTGTGAAGCATGTTTCTACCAATCTGTGTCTACATGGAAAACAACTATTCTGAGTTTCATCACCCAACAGCTTCATTTTTCGGATCTCATCAACATAATTTGGAAAACAGAATGTACACTAAAATAGAATGTACTCTAAAAATTTCACAATTCCACAAAATCTCAGATTGTTGGCATTTCTGTGATTATTAATATATGTTGTTCAAGGGAAATATTAATGAATTGATTGTTAATGCAAAGAAAGATGACAATGGTCCCAAATGTGGTAATGTTCAATGAATACATGTATACTGATATATCAGTGTCATTTTTCAGTGTTCAGTGAATATATTGACATATAAGTGTCATAGTTCAGTGTACAGTGAATCTATTGACATATCAGTGTCATAGTTCAGATTTTAATGAATATGCTGCTATATTAGTGTCCTTTACAGTTTTCAATGCATTCTCTCCCAACATGCTATGCCACAAGTTGTTTATTCTGATTTTTTTATGTTTGGATTCAAGCCTGGGATTGCATCTTATCTTCATGAAATCCAACACCCTTGAAATGGTGGAAACTGCTTCACATCATTCCTGCAGATCTCATGGTTGTAAATGCAAGTTCTTAACATGGACCAATTTCCTTATTAACTTGTTACAATTCAGAAAATCAATGTTTCATCACTTCTGGATGACAAGTCTTGTAAAACACACTTATGTAAATATTATAATGTCTGCATATAGTAGATACTTTCAAGTTCAATTAGAATTTTCATTTACAAGATATCCCATGCTAGAAATTGGACCATGAGCCAGGAAGCAAAAACAAGATGCTGTCTTGCAGGTAACATGTTCTCAAATTCATAATGTATTCATTCTCTTTTGAGTCCGATCACAAGAAGGTGGAGAATAAAGTTAAAAATATTGCTCAATGACACAAAACATTACCAAAGCTAAAAGTTCTAGATATTTTGTACCTTAAACCAATATCCTATGTGTGCTATACATATGTGCACTAAATTAAAGCATGTGAGTGAATTATGTAAAATAAAGTAATATCTTAGGTGTGTTATACATGTGTGTGCTAAATAAAACACATCTGGCTGTTATGAATAATAAGTGTAATGTCCTTCAGGGTAGATGTCTTACATTGTGCATACTAATTGTTGTTTTCAATAAAGAAGTCAATGCTGTTAAACTAATCTCTAAATTTCCCTACTGACGGTTTTACTTGAAACTTTAGAAATAGATATCATAACATAAAAACAGAAGAATAAAAAGAAAACTGACCTTTACATATGAAGATCACAGCAATGATAATGGCGATGACACATGACATGCCTAAGCTTAGGCCAAGTGCAAGGCCAAATTCAAGTTTACATGTTATAGTATCTGTAATATAAATTTGTCTGTATTCAAAATATGAAACTTGAATTGTAATGAGGCTAAAGAGATCCAAACTATCGTATCATTATTACCAAAAAAGGCAAGACCTAGTTATACTAACTGAATATATACATTGATCAATTAAATGGTCTTTATTTCCATCTTTAGAATAACATAGAGAAATGGTATAGACACAATAATGATAAGAACATGAGATTTAATTACATATATTACATATATTAATAAATAAATAAAGCATACATAAATAGAAATATTATTTTTTTGCCTGATATATATGATCTCACTGATATATATGGGGTATAATTGTTAAGGTCGAATACAAGGATAAGCATCAAAATTATCAACAGTTACAGTATAATGAAATAATCAATGCTGTGAAGTCACTTTATCTGTGCGGTAACCCAGGTTAACCGTGAGTTACTTTTACATATTATCAACCTTTTCTTTAACCTTAATGTACAAAAACCCCAGACAGACAGAAAAACTAAGTAAAAAAAACCAAAACGTTTGGATTAGATGCAATTACTGATATGCAATATAAAAGAAAATGTGTTAGACTGGTGCAGAGCTCTATATATATTGCCAATAAATCTATTTTGTTGAATACAGTTGGATTAGTGCAGAGTTCTATATATATTGCCAATAAATCTATTTTGTTGAATACAGTTGGATTAGTGCAGAGTTCTATATATATTGCCAATAAATCTATTTTGTTGAATACAGTTGGATTGGTGCAGAGTTCTATATATATTGCCAATAAATCTATTTTGTTGAATACAGTTGGATTGGTGCAGAGTTCTATATATATTGCCAATAAATCTATTTTATTGAATACAGTCATTCATGCTAAGAAAGGTATATAATTTCACCAAAAATATTTATTTAGTATTTTCTGGCATTGGTTCTTTTATCAATTTTATAAACAGTACTGTTCCATGCATGCTTTGATCACATCACAGCCATAAAGGGATGTTGGAATAACATTTAGTTTGCATATATACCTGCAGTAATTAAGTGGATAAATTTACATTCCATTTTTTCAATCCTGATAAGAGAATATATTGAGTTTCTTCCTTCTGTACATGCTTTTTTCTATTTTGCTATGCAGCTCATGTCAGAGCTCACAGAAATACTTATATGTTTAGTAGTTTGGGAAATCAGAATAATGTGCAGGCTCATTTTCCAACATCACACCCCATAGATTTATCTCATTGTAGCATGAAACCAATACAATATGTGCAATCAGTCGATTATTAATTCATGAAAGTTGATGTGACAAATTATTTTTGGTTTTCCTATTGTTTGTTTAGTTTTTGTTATACTTGATTTTTATTGTTTGCAAACTCACTACAGGATTTCTTATTTGTGCTCAGAGTTGTCAGTGATTCCCCATTTCCACCAACACATTCTTGAACTCAGCCATTCTAATTATTTCATCTGCAAATACATCACCAAATACAGTTTGCTAATTATACAAAGACAGCTTTGTGTCATTGAAAGCAGTTATGAACAGACATATAAGGGTGTCTAAATTAATTTGCTAGCCCTACCAGAGACACCAGTTACAACAAGCCCAACAATAATTCCAATAATAGTTGCTGTGGTTGCAATTCCTGTTACACCAAAAACAAAAGGTGAAGCCATAGGAATCCCAGAAATGGCATCTACAACCAAACACGCATTTGTATTTACATTGTTTGATTTTTATATGGGAAGCAAAGGGTTAATATATCTTAAACTGATATTTTCTATGATTGTATGGCACTTATAACTGCTTGGAACTGTGTGTGAGTGTTGCACCTAGACATGGTGAGTCTAGACAGAACCTTCCTGTCATGCAATTGTATACGGTTATATGAATAATATATAAGCTATGATGGACCATCACTGTTAAGCCACTGTGAACAAATTACAGCGGCAACAACTGCCAGATGAAATGACCAAGAGAACGACATACAAACATGTGTGTTTGGTTGTAGATAGATAAATGTGTAAGATGTATTCAAATAATGATCTAACCTTTTCTGTCATGTGTTTGTATTCACCATTTATGATGTATTGAAATGAAATAGTGATTTAATCTTTTGTGCCATGTGTTTTTATATACCATTTGTTGGGAAGAATGATGTCATTATTTTAGATCTCTATGAATTCTTTCAAAATATTATGGGCATCAATATGAGAATTTTTTTCCATTATATATATATATATATATATATATATATACATACACGCATATATCCACTGCTCACACTCGACTCCATGCTGTCAGATAGATAAATTCTTGACTTTCTGCAATTCTTAAGTCTTCAAAAGGAATGTTTATCCTTACAATGAGGTTTTGAACATGTCTTCTGTGTACGATTCATGCTGTTGTGGAATGTGGCCCTTGTTTTTTTAGGTATACTATTATTCCTGATTACAAAGACATGCTAAGAATTTTTCTTGGTATTTAATGCGCCATGTTGTACCCACACATAATGTACTATCTCCTTCATGATTAGCCTGATCCACATTTTCCAATTTTTATTCCAATATTTCATATCTTTCTTGTGTACTCATGAATTTGAATTTACTTGTGTTGTGTTTCATACCTTTCTTGCGTTCTCATGAATTTGTATTTACTTGTGTAGTGTTTCATACCTGTATTGTGTTCACATGAATTTGTATTTACTTGTGTAGTGTCAGTGTTTCATACCTTTCTTGCATTCTCATGAATTTGTATTTACTTGTGTAGTGTTTTATACCTTTCTTGTATTCTTATGAATTTATATTTACTTGTGTAGTGTTTCATACCTTTCTTGTATTCTCATGAATTTATATTATTTGTGTAGTGTTTCATACCTTTCTTGCATTCTCATGAATTTGTATTTACTTGTGTTGTTTTCATACCTTTCTTGCATTCTCATGAATTTGTATTTACTTGTGTAGTGTTTTATACCTTTCTTGTATTCTCATGAATTTGTATTTACTTGTGTAGTGTTTCCTACCTTTCATGCATTCTCATGAATTTGTCTTTACTTGTGTAGTGTTTCATACCTTTCTTGCATTCTCATGAATTTGTATTTACTTGTGTAGTATTTCTTTCCTTTCTTGCATTCTCATGAATTTGTATTTACTTGTGTAGTGTTTCATACCTTTCTTGCATTCTCATGAATTTGTATTTACTTGTGTAGTGTTTTATACCTTTCTTGCATTCTCATGAATTTATATTACTTGTGTAGTGTTTCATACCTTTATTGCATTCTCATGAATTTATATTATTTGTGTAGTGTTTCATACCTTTCTTGCATTCTCATGAATTTGTATTTACTTGTGTTGTGTTTCATACCTTTCTTGCATTCTCATGAATTTGTATTTACTTGTGTAGTGTTTTATACCTTTCTTGCATTCTCATGAATTTATATTATTTGTGTAGTGTTTCTTACCTTTCTTGCACTCTCATGAATTTATATTATTTGTGTAGTGTTTCATACCTTTCTTGCATTCTCATGAATTTGTATTTAATTGTGTAGTGTTTTATACCTTTCTTGCATTCTCATGGATTTATATTATTTGTGTAGTGTTTCATACCTTTCTTGCATTCTCATGAATTTGTATTTACTTGTGTAGTGTTTTATACCTTTATTGTGTTCTCTTTTATTTATTTAGCTTTTAGTCCTAATTTGGAACTTCTGCATATATTTAAAATGTCAATTTTGTCTAATATTTTTTAAAAATCCTAAATTACCATTTTAAAAAAATGTACATAGATTCTAAATTCACTTTTACTGACTTTTACATACTTTGCTTATTCACGTCTCAAATCATGCACTGAGTGTCTTGTCCTAATAGTATCTGTGAGTAATGATGTGCTTGAGTGTCTAACTACTCAGGCTTGATGTAATGCCCTATTTGTTTAATGTAATGTTTGAACAAAGCTCATTAAAAAATTATGCTGAATTATTCTCCCTTGAGGCCCTCTTAATGAAAGTATAACAAATGCACATTGTGTGAAGAAGCAATAATTAGTGCTTATATTAACATGTTTCATATTAAAATACTAAATTCCATTATCTATTAGAAACACATGCATGCTCATGATATCTCTTCTTAAATACTCTAATATTTTCAGCCAATTTTACATGTAGTGGAAGCTTATTCCACAGAACTGTACCAGAGGATTGAAAACTCTTTTTAAATTGCTCTGTTCTTGGTTTTGGTACTAGAAGGTTTCCATGTGAGATTGATCTCAACTGGTATTGTGTTGAAAAAGGCATGAATAAGTCCTGAAGATACTCTGGTGCAGTTCCATGTAGACATTTATATAAAAGAACTGCCTTTTGATATTCTATCCTGTCATATATGGTAAACCATTTGAGTTTAAATAATGCTTTTGAGGGATGGTCAACAGATGTATCTAAAATTACACGTGCTGCTCGTTTCTGGAGTTTATAAATCCTGTCAAGCTCAGATTTAGCACAGTTTCCCCATACATTAGAACAGTAATCCATTGTTGGAAGAATATATAACTTGTAGTATAGATTGCGAGTTTCCATAGGTAAATATTTCTTGATTCTGCTGAGAAGGGCAATTTTGGATGACAGTGTTTTACAAAGCTTATCAATATGGTCATTCCATAATAAATTATTATCTATCGACACCTGCAAGCCTTTCATGATTGACATTTTCTAATGGATGATTATTTATTGCAAGCAATAATTTTGGGTGTCCTGACTTGTGTAGGTTTTGTGTCGTCCCCATAATCATACATTTTGTTTTACCTTCATTAATTACCATCCTGTTTTGTTGTGCCCAGTTTTGGACTCTAATAAGGTCTGAGTTTAATCTTGTTTGGATAACTTCAGTATCAGAAATATATACAAGGTTGCATCATCTGCAAACAAATCTGTATTGGTGGATTCATTATTTAATGGTAGATCATTGATATAGATAAGGAAGAGGAGGGGGTCCAAAACTGAGCCTTGAGGGACTCCTGAATGAATAGTGCGAGTTTGAGAGCTAATATTGCCAATGCTTACTTGTTGAGACCTTTGGTTTAGGTATGATCTAAGCCAGTGTAAAGAAGGATTGTCAAACCTGTAACGGTTCAACTTTTGAAACAGAATTTCATGATCAACAAGATCAAAAGCTTTCTTGAAGTTAAGGAAAACAATCCCAGTCATATGCCCATTATCCATTTCCTTCAACCAAGATCAATTAATTTGGTAATTTCTGTTTGGCATGAGTGGTACTTTCTAAATCCTGATTGTGCTTTATGAAATAGAGAGTTTGTTTAAAAAAATGTATAGGCCTGGCGATGTGGAACGAATTGCCCATTGAAAATAGACACAAAGACACAGTAGTCCCTTTTAAGAATGCTCTTAAAACTAATCTTTTTCAATTGCAGGAACAATCTTAAAGACCTAATAATGTTTTGTATCTTCTATGTTTTCAGCATGTTTTTATCTTTTCCTATTTCATGGTTTTTCTTATTTGTTTTTCTGCAGTGTAGTCATATCATTATAGATGTTGTAAAGCACTTATAGCTTCTAAAGATTAGGCGCTATATAAAGTCCTCTTTATTATTATTATTATTATTATGATTATTATTATTATTATTATTATTATTATTATTATTATTATATATGAATTATATATATATGAAACCATTATGAAATATAACTCACCTGTAGAGGATTGCAATAATGATACAGCCAACTATAAATGCAATGCCTAAGCCTAGGCCAAGTACTAGGCCAAGAATATATGGACGGTTACAACCTGTAATATAAATAATGTATTCATCAAGAATATGAAACAGTAAAAGTCATGTGACAATAACCCTGTTATTCACATCATCAAACAGTAAAAGTCATGTGACAATAACCCTGTTATTCACATCATCAAACAGTAAAAGTCATGTGATTATAACCCTATTATTCACATCATCAAACAGTAAAATTCATTTGAACACGACCCTAACATTATGGTTATAAAACAGAAACATCATGTGACTATAACCCTATTAATTTAGTTAACTTGTTATGGCATGTCATTTATCTTAATGATGTCATGTGATAGAAAATACAGAACTCGTATAGAACTTGCAACGTGAAGGACCTATTGAGCATGCAAAAAATCATAAATAGCTATCCTTGTATTGCCTTTATCTCATTTACTTAATAATCATCAATATCTATCAGTTTATTGTCTTGAACTCCATTACTTAATAATCATGAATATCTATCTTTTTATTGCCTTCATCTCCATTACTTAATAATCATTAATAGCTATCATTTCATTGCCTTCATCTCATTTACTTATTAATAATCATCAATATCTATATTTTAATTGCCTTCATCTCCATTACTTAATAATCGTCAATAGCAATTATTTTAATGCCTCTATCTACATTTATCATCAATATTGATTTTTTTAATATCTTCATCCCCATTACTCAATAATCAGCAATATCTATCATTTCATTGCCTTCATCTCCATTACTTAAATGACCATACCTTGGTTCTAGATACTACATTGTGCTCAAGACTAAACAAACTGGGAATACATTCATCATTTCTTAAACGTAAACTGAAGCGAAAAAAGAAATGTTCTTTCAAAGCTGGCCTGCGTAGAACAGGAAGAATTCCAGTTATCTCCCTTTCACCCGTAACAGATAAACAATTTAAAAATTCTGACATTAATTTTAATAACCTGGTTCAAATTCCTCTTAAATCATCAAACGTTGTGTCAACTATCCCAGAGATACAACTACGTATTGCATTATTCAACGCTCAATCAGTAGGATCACCAGAAATTGTTAATTTTATCAACGACCAGAATATCAACGTCTTTTTCTGACAGAAACATGGTTACAATCATCAGGTGATGAACCTAAGTGTGAGGATTTAACACCCAGCGATTACTCCATCATGTGGTTCCCCAGCAACTTTCGCGGAGGTGGAATTGCTGTAATTACTGTTACGTGCTTAGGCTTGAATAAACAGTAACATAGAAAGAGTGAAAATAACAAGCTTGTAAAAACTTAATAAACAATTTATTGACCACAAATATTTTCCAAAAAAGAAAAATAAACTTATGGTTTTAAGAATCAATTTCAAAATTAATCCAAAAATAATTCAAAATATAATCCACTAGTGAAATTGCAAAAGTCCTATTAATAAAATGTCCTAATAATTCCCAGTTCGAATCTTAGTGAAGCATCCAAGATGGAAGACGATGTCGCGTGATGAAGTCAGTTCTGGTCTTATGAAATTCAATGAGCACAAATGTTTTCCAGATAAATAACAAAATAAATCCTCTTGATCCAAATGAATTGAAATAATTTAGAGTACAATTTAAAATAACTCAAAACAATACAACTTAATATTCTAACAGCCCAACTTCTACTAAATAGTTCGCTTCAAAATATAATTTATATACCTGTTTCTTTTACGTAAACAAAGGGGTGACATGATCTTCTGGAATCTTTAGAACAAATTTACGTTCAAAAAATATCGTGCACACCGTATGATCCAGATGAGAATCAGTTATTTTTACTCTCAAGAATTAAAAATTGAAAGATGTTTATAACAAAGCTCCATAATGTCCTTGGAATCAACCAATCATTTTAAAAGCTTGTTTACAACTCTGAAGCTAGGTCAGAAATGAGGTCAACATCTGGTGTTTATTTGTAGAATAAAGGTCATCCCACTTTTTAAAAAAATATCTCCCAATGAATGAATCTTAAATTTAAAATGTCAAATTTGAATCTGACAAACAAACAATTAAAACAAAAATAATAATATATATATATATATAGATATCCTAAGAAAGTCACACTAGCACGGCAGAACTCACTTTTAGATAAATTAACTGTCAAACATGCATCAGTGAGTCTGTCAAAGAATTTTCGAATTGTTGCTAGATGTTCTATCCAGGTGTCATTGTAGATTATGACGTCATCTATATAGGTATCACAATTTTCTAGACCAAAGGTGATCATATTCATGAGACATTGAAATGTACTTGGTGACCCTTTCATCCTGAATGGCATTACTTTATATTGGTAAAGTCCATCTGGAGTCACAAATGCCGAGATTTCCTTTGCTCTTTCCGTTAGTGGAACCTGTCAAAATTGTTTCAGAAGGTCAAATTTGGCATACTTGGCATTCCCGATTTTATCAATACAATCATCAATTCTTGGTAATGAGAATGAATCTGTTTTTGTCACACTGTTCACCTTCCTATAATCAGTGCACATATGGAAAGTTTTATCTGGTTTTGGAACAAGTATGCATGGTCAACTCCAATCACTTTTACTGGCCTCGAAAAAATCATTCTCCAACAAATATTGAATTTCCTTTTTGAAGTATTCCTGTTTGAGTGGATTCATCCTGTATGGATGTTGTTTAACCGGTTTGGAATTTACAATTTCAACGTCATGAAAAATTTTATTTGTTCTTGAAGGAACATCTGAAAATAAGTGCTCATATTCAAATAATAACTGTTTCAGTTCATTTCTTTCTTGCACTTGTAAATGTGAAAGTTTCTGGTCTAGATCTTTCATAATTTCTGAATTACAAAGATTCGTCATTTCAATATCAGTAGAATCTAATGATATTCCATCACTGAGTGGGACAGGTACAACTAAATTAATTACAGGTTTAACATGGCTATCTCTTTCAATATACTCTTTTAGCATGTTTATATGGCAGAGTTGTTTTTGTTTGCACCTCCCAGGAGTATTTATGATGTAATTTAAGTCATTAATTTTCCTGCCAACTGTGTAGGGACCATAATATTTGGCCTGAAGAGGATTTTGTGGCATTGGTAAGAGAGCCAGGACTCTATCACCAGGCTGAAAACTCCTTTCCTTCGATTTTTTTTTTATCACATCTTGATTTCATTTTAGATTGAGCAGAGTGCACATTTGCTCTTGCGACCTCACAAGCCTTTGACAACTTGTATCTAAAATCGGAAACATAATCAAGAAAATTGATCTCAGTATCTTCATTAGAGAGAAGTTTCTATTTCAATAACTTCAATGGTCCATGCACATTATGTCCAAAATCCGGTTCAAAGTGACTGAAGCCTAAAGATTCTTGAACTGATTCTCGAACAGCAAACAATAGTAAATGAATGCCTTCATCCCAATCTTTATTCGTATCAAAACAATATGATTGGATCATATTTTTCAAAGTCTGATGGAATCTTTCTAATGCCCCTTGGCTCTCAGGGTGATAGGCAGAAGATATGAATTGCTGAATGCCCAATTCATACATGTTGGAAAATTCCAGACATGAAGTTTGAACCTTGATCAGACTGAACAGATTTGGGAAGGCTATACTGACTAAAATTTTTTTTATCAAAGCTTTTACTATTGTTGAAGATTTTATATTCCTCAACGGAATAGCTTCTGGAAACCTTGTTCACGCACACATAATGGTCAACAGGTATTGGTTACCTGACTTGGTCATGGGTAAGGGACCTACACAATCTACCATAATTCAACTAAATGGTTCGTCAAAGGTAGGAATAGGTTGTAGATGAGCCTTAGGTATCTTATGATTGGGTTTTCCTACCATTTGACAAGTATGGCAAGATCTACAGTATTTGGCAACATCACTTTTGAATTTTGGCCAATAGAAGTGAGTCAAGATCTTGTGATAAGTTTTATTAATCCCTAAATGACCAGCCAAAGGAGTTTCATGGGCAAGATTAAGTATTTCCTGTCTGTAAGGTTTTGGAACTACTATTTGATAATTCACCGACCACTCATCACCAGCAGGTACCTCGAGAGGTCTCCATTTTCTCATAAGAATTCCATTTTTAATTAAATAACAGAGAAGAACTTCAGTGGCTTCAGTCTCACTTATGGCCCTTTGAAACAAAGAGGAGATCTCAGGATCTTTTTCCTGTTCGACGACAAGTGACTGTCGTTTATCACCCTGATTAGAATAAAGTGAATGAGTTGTTAAAAGAGGTTCACTATGATCAATACCTTCTGATTGATCCAAATAAGGAGTAAAAGTGACCAAAAACCTGACCTATACACGTGTCAGCTAAAGGAATACTGCCTATATCAACATCATTTTCAAGAGCTTTCTTTGCCATAGCTCTGGTAACTGCACAAACTTAAAATATATCAGGGAATTCTTTTTCAATTGGATCACCTTTCTGATCCAAATTTGGCTTGTCAGTTACAAGTGAATTAACCACAACCTTATCCCCAGCTAAGTCGTTGCCTAGCAATAAATGAATGCCCTCAACAGGTAAAACTGAGACTGTTCCGACTGTCACAGGTCCTGACACTAAGTCTGATGACAAATTTACATAATGGAGAGGAACATTAACAAAGCCGCACTCTACTCCCTGAATAAGAACACTTTCATTAGAAGAAGACTTCTCAGAAAAAGGCAAAGTACTTGATAATAGAAGACTCTGAGAAGATCCTGTGTCCCTTAACATTTTAATAGGGGTGGGATTGGCTGAATCACCCAAGAGTGATATAGAACCCTTCGATATGAATGGTTCATAATTCTCCATAATAAAATCAGACTGGATTTTTTAGTCCCAACAAATGTATTGCTTTCAATACATGACTGTGACCTTGACCTCTTTGAAATAAGAGCATTTGGAACAGGTCTGTTTTGATTCTGATGCCTATTATTCAACTTGTAGCAATAAGAAAAAACGTGTCCTGTTTTCTTGCAATAGGTACATGTCGGAAGAGACAAGGATCTAGAATCAAGCTTCTCTGAAGTTTGATTTTTGAAAGTTGTGCTAGTTTGAGTTTTAGATGGGCTTGTATTAGGCTGAAATACTTTTCTGCCAGAAGACTGTTGAGTAAAAGTCTTGTTAAGAAAAGGAAATTTATGTGTCAAAGAATATTCATCAGCAGCTCGAGCAGCATTCTACAAAGTTTCAATCCTATGCTCATCAAGATAAGTTTTAACATCATTGTGGAAACAGTTTTTGAACTCTTCAATTAATATAATTTGCTTGAGATTTTGATAATCTTGTTTGACTTTCTTGGCTAAGCACCATCTATCAAACAACTACTCTAGACTTTTTCTCTAGCAAATTCGACACGAGTTTGTCCACCTTCTTTTCTGTAATTTCTGAATTTTTGCCGATAAGCTTCAGGGACTAACTCATAACCCCTTAGAATGCAATCCTTAATCACATCATAGTCACCACTTTGCTGAACGGACAGTGAAGTGTAAATCTCACTAGCCTTACCAGTGAGTACACATTGCAATAACTGAGTACAATGTTCTCTTGGCCACTTTAAATTTTCTGCAACTTTTTCAAAACGAATGAAGTATTTGTTTACTTCTTTTTCTCTGAAAGGGGGCACTAATCTAATATTCTTTGCTAAATCAAAACTTAAATTTGGATTTGAAGTATGATGGTGATTTTCACCTGTCAGCTCCATTTCTTTCATTTTACATTGATATTCCCTTTTTTCCTTCTCTTTGCTTCTCTTTCCTTCTCTCTCTCTTTATCAATTTATTTTTCTTGTAACCCAATGTGCTCTTTTTGTAATTCAATTTGCCTTTCTCTCTCCTGTTTTTCATATTGTAATTGTCTTTTTTTCTCCTTTTCTTGAAATTCCAGCTTCTTAAACTCTAAAATTCTCTCTCTCTCCTCTTTGTCATATTGTAATTGTTTTTCTATCCCCCTTTCTCAAAATTCCTGCTTCTTCAACTCTAATTCCATCTTGAATTTCAATTCTAATTCCTTTATTTTTATGTCAGAGTCTGATGCAGACTTACTGACTGAAATCAAAGCACTTTTTTCCAAAACATTCTTTTCTACCATATATTGGACCAAAATTTGTTTGATATCTTATTTCGCTGAAGAAGCCTTGATCCCACAAAGATCATATTTTCTGGCAAGTTGAATCAACTCATCTTTTTTGAAAAGAACTAATTGCTCCTGAGTAGGATTAGAAAGAAATATTTCTACTTTAGATGTCATTTTAATACAAGCCTATCAATCTCACTAACGATTTTAAAAAATTTCAAAGACTAGGGAAATTCAAATTTAAAACAAACGTTTTCTGAAAAAAATTCTAGCCAAATTCCAATTGATCCCAATCTCGGACAAGCTCCCAATTTCTATGTTACGTGCTTAGGCTCGAATAAACAGTAACATAGAAAGAGTGAAAATAACAAGCTTGTAAAAACTTAATAAACAATTTATTGACCACAAATATTTTCCAGAAAAGAAAAATAAACTTACTGTTTTAAGAATCAATTCGAAAATTAATCCAAAAATAATTTAAAATATAATCCACTAGTGAAACTGCGAAAGTCCTGGTAATAAAATGTCCACATAATTCCAAGTTCGAATCTTAGTGAAATATCCAAGATGGAAGACGATGTCATGTGATGAAGTCAGTTCTTGGTAATGACATTCAAATGAGCACAATTATTTTCCAGATAAATAACAAAATAAATCCTCTTGATCCAAATGAATTGAAATAATTTCCAATACAAGGTAATTTAAAATAACTCAAAACAACACAACTTAATATTCTAACAGTCCAAGTTCTACTAAATTGTTCGCTCCAAAACATAATTTATATACCTGTTTTTACGTAAACAAGAAAGGGGTCACATGATCTTCTAGAATCCTTTAGAACAAATTTACGTTCAAAAAATCTTGTACACACCGTATGACCCAAGTAAATATAGAAAGATGTTTATAACAAAGCTCCATAATGTCCTTGGAATCAAGCAATCATTTTTAAAGCTTGTTTAAAAATCTGAAGCCAGGTCAGAAATGAGGTCAACACCTGGTGTTTATTCTTAAGAGTACATGTCATCACACTTTCTAAAAAAAATATCTCCCAATGAATGAATCTTAAACTTGAAATGTCAAATTTGAATCTGACAAACAAACAATTAAAATAAAAAATAAAAGACCCAAATCAAATACGCATAACAGTATGTATGTATGTATGTATGTATGTATGTATGTATGTATGTATGTATGTATGTATGTATGTATGTATGTATGTATGTATGTATGTGGGTGATCATGATAACATTTAGAAATGAGTGATTGCAAGGCAGCCTTAATAGATTTATCTCATGCTTCATAACCCTTAATACCATTGTGCTTTTTCAAAAGTTGAAAACAGGTTTAAAGAGAGTTTTCAACACAGTGCATTATTTAAGTATAGCTGCAAATTTATGCAGAAAAAAATGTATTTTGTATTCAGTATATCAACATGTGATGCAACTTATCTGTCTCATTGTTTCCATCTTTTGAACCATGGGAGAGAGAGAGAGAGAGAGAGAGAGAGAGAGAGAGAGAGAGAGAGAGAGAGAGAGAGAGAGAGAGAGAGAGAGAGAGAAAGAGAGAGAGAAAGAGGGAGAGAGAGAGATTTGGTTGTTGTTGATGTGGGTTTAAAACCATTTTTCAGCACAGGGTAGACTATACAAGGAAGCCAGCATAACTGGTGGCGGAAAAAAACAGAGAAAAACAGAGAAAGGAGTTGAAATTAAAACTGTGAAAACTTACCAATTGGTTTTAGTGGTACTTGTTCAGGTTTTTTACCGATAATTAAAACGAAAACAATCTGTACTCATGATTTGTCAATATTTGTAAATGGCACATAATAGGCATTAAGCTTTAATTAAAATCACAAGCCAAATAATTTGCATGTTTCTGAAGTATTATTGTCTACAATATTCCTGCCATAGATCTGAGGCCATAAAGTCTAAAATTTGGATGCAAAATCAGATTCCGACTGGGTGAATTTTAAGTGGAAGAAAAAAAAAAAAAACGGGTCCAAAAAAATTAGATTTTACCCCTCTATATTTTGTAGTGCAACCAAATTGTCCAGATTATTTGGTATTATTGTAGAGCTAAATATATCTACCTTTCTTTGATACCACCCACTTTAGTGTATGATGCAATAACTTGATGTTACAGGCCTTGGCAGTAGGCTACTATCTCCTGAACCATAAATGCGGCGCTAGATGTTAATAAGCTAAGTACAGCTGTAAATTTCTGCAGAAAATAAATCTAGTTTGTATTCAGTATCAGACTGTGTATCTGTCTCTGTCTCCATTTTTGAACCAGGAGAGAGAGAGAGAGAGAGAGAGAGAGAGAGAGAGAGAGAGAGAGAGAGAGAGAGAGAGAGAGAGAGAGAGAGACAGAGAGAGAGAGAGAGAGAGAGAGAGAGAGTTGAAATTATAACTGAGAATTTACCATCTGGTTCTGGTGGCTTGTCTTCACATGTTGGACCTATAATTCAAAGAAAAACAATTTTTACTCATGACATGTCAATATTTGTAAATGAGCAGCATGAAGGGCTAGCCAACAATTTTTGTAGAGCCGTTACTTTGATAAAAAACAGTTGTATGTAATTTGCCGATTTTTATTTTCCAACGTGGTAAAAATCTACCCCCGGGCTGAGTATTTCATAGTGGGCTGCGATTAATTAACCATATATTTTATAAAATAATGTCAAACATCAGGGAAGTACAAATAACTAGATTAGCCTGAGAACGATTGGCTGCAATTAAGAAATTTCTCCCGGTGAGAGATTCTTTCAGAGATAATCTGCAAGCAAGTCAACAAGCACAAGTTGATTTTTATGTTGATGCTGCACAATTATTTAAAACGCTAACTACAGCTACTGAGAAAGCTGCGTTAGCTATCAAGAAAGCTATATTGGGAAATATTACTCAACAACGAGGAAAAAAAGTTCTTCCAGGGGACATAATTGCCATGCAATTTAAATCCAAACCAGAGGTTGATATAGTTGATCCTCAAGAAAAAGGTACCGGTGAAAAAGTTGGTTTCATTGATAAATTTCTTCCTGGTAAAGTTGATGACATCAGGAAAATGCAATCTGATACTACCGTATATCAGATTTGGCTGATTTTGTAGTCAGAAGGTTCAGTTACAAACGTTTAAAAACTGAAAATTTTTAAACAACAGGTAGAGAACTTTTTTATAAATGGATGTATTGTGTAATTACTCGCAAAGAATGAGCTTCAAAATCAGGTAAAACATAAAAAGAATATTTGGATGAAATAAAAAAATCTGAATCTAAAGCTGATCAAAACCTAAACTTTTTCAATTACCTCTTTCACCACAAATAAAAGGATTGTTTCCATCTGTTCAAGAAGAAGAAAAATACTATGATACACAAGGTGCAACTGGTGTTACCGGTAAAGAATTTTCTCCTTCTGAGTTTCAACGCAGTGGTCTTGTCCCCTGCCTTAATAATATTCTCGCTGACATAGTACAATTGGAGGTTCTCATCGGGGGTAAACAAGCTGGAAATAACTAACCGGAGATATTTAATGAAGCCGCTGATATCTGTCAACGATTATTTCAAGGTGGTATGATAAATATTGTAGTATATCTTGAATTCATTGATGAGCTTGCGGATGGTGATTATCACAGTGATTGATTGTCACCAGTGATTTATGACCACAATTAGATAAATAACGTTTAAATAAAATGATCATATATCGCAGTCATAATAGACCAACTAATATTCATGTAGTACATTTTTGGGTTGCCAGTATATCAAGTATACTATGGAGATGGACTCGGTGATATCATCAAAGGGTTATTTACTAGAATTGCTCTGAAAATAGCACCATCTATCAAAGAGTTATCGATGAAAGCAATTTGGGTTATTCGCGATAAAGGTATAAATGCGGTTGGTGATCTCGCTGGTAGCGCATTCAACACCGCCAGAGAAAAACTTATGTCGTTGGTTGAAAAAAACAAAAAACAACACCGGTAAAACTACCATCAATGGAACTTATGCCGCCCCCCGGGTAAGTAATATAGTTACTGATATAGTAAATAAAAAATTAGCCGTGCTGGTACAATCATCAATGATAAATCAAGACAGTGAATCTCAAGAAAATAATGCTGCAAGTTGAATCGCTGGTTCCGGTTTGAGAAAATCAACACGACAATGATTTAGATTCACAGTTATATCACAAAATGTTTAAATCGATTTCCAATGAAGCCCTTGGCATGGACGCTCCCGTACAAAGAAATGATTCTCTGCATGATTATCAATTTTGTTTCATATAACTCTATAGATCCCAATTCTTGATCACGAATTTAACTTCGGTTTAATGATACTTCTAAATATTTCTTACCATGTGAAGCTTACATCAAGGTGGAAGGTCGACTAGTACAAAGTGTTGCACTTGATACCCCGTATGATGATTTTTCAACAACCTCAATCGGGTTTATCAATAATGGTATCATGGCGTTGTTTAGTAGCATACGATTTATAATTAACTCTAATAAGATCAAATATATCAATGTTGATATCGCAACTACAATATTAGTGAGATATTTGACGATTATACACGATCTGCTGGTCCATCAATGATGTTCAAGAAGGATACAAATGATTACGCTGATAATAATCAATTTATTATACGACAACCAAAAGATCGCGCTACTCCACTTGATAATGCTGATATCAGAAATATGATTATTAATATCAACGCCAATTTCAATCTAGGATTTTTCACTCGGAAAGTGATGTTAAACCACGATGGAAGATTTTCATATGTGATTCCGTTGTCTCATAAATCTGGTTTTTGCAGAGATGTTAGAAAGGTTATATTTGGGGCTAGTCACACCGTAGTCCTTATGAGAAAACCAAATGACAATGATGCAATCTGGCATGGTAATGGTGTTCCCGACGGTAAAGTGATATTATCCAAGCTTGCATTGTGGATGCCAATAATGACCCTGTCACTCGCCATAGAACAGTGGTTGTTATCGTTTATGGACCAAGGTGGTAAATCGTTGATGTCATGGTTGGATGTTACAACAGCTACGACAACATGTTCCATCACTGGTACATTTACATGGCAGGTCGCTCTAACAAAAAATATCTCCGCTCCTAGATATATTTTTGTTATGTTTCAAATTAAACAACAAATAGAGGGACTTGAGAGTTGTCATATGATATTTGATAAATTAGTGGTCAATGGGGTATCATTGCGGGTGAGCAATCAACAAGAACCCGCCAAAAATATTCTTATCGACTATTCCAATAACCAAATAGCTCACGTGTATCATCGTTTGTGGTCTTATATGGGACGTGATCAAAATACTGATACCGAGTTACAGATATCACAACTGGATTTTCAAAATTTGTATCCTATCTATTATTTTTCATTGCAACATCTTGATCTATCTAGGCACTCCGTCGTTGATATAAAATATCAAGCTCGTGTAGGAGAACTTCCTCCTGGATGTTCATATAGAGCAATCACTATTATTCTCAGTGATAAATCAATGACAATTGAAGGTGGTGGTGGAAAGATGAGAGTCGTTGATGCTCCAGTAGAAAACATGTAACAATTAGATCAATCTGCTATTTAAAAAAATATTGTGTACAATCAAGTTAAGGTCAGGTTGACTCCTGGTCAGTCAAAAAAATTACAATCACAAAATGCTACCACATGCGGGGTAAAAATAACTTTGCCACAAGAACAGATTGCTAAGGGTGGGCCAAATACTTTATCGTTGACAAAAACTCAGCTTTATCACTTCAACAAGGCATTAAGCGCAAACACTTGAGTTCAACTTGAATTTACTCCTTCCATGGTAAAAGTATGATAAACTAAGGAGGTATATTTTCTTTCCTTGCCACGATCCCTGCGTTACTTGCCGCTGCTGCGCCAGTAATTGCTAAAACCGCTGCGTTGGGTGCGCTTACCGGTGCTCCTGGTACCGCTGTAGGGTCTGTTTTATAGAAAATTACCGGGGGAAGATATAAAAAAAAGAGAAAAGGGTTGAGATTACCAGGCAGTCGATAAACCCAATACAGAGCAGGATTGAGACTCCACTGAAGCAATCATCGATAACTCCTAATGTCAAATTTTGATTTAATCGCCGCGGTAGAACAATCCCTGATACTGAATTTCAGAGGTGTTTTTATGAAAAATCAGTTACCGACTCGGCCATTAAATCCAGAAACAGGTATAAACAATCTCGATGATAACATTGGACCTGGAACTCATTGGGTTGCGTACGCGATACACCCCAAGTCAATTGTTTATTTTGACTCATATGGGTTAGCGCCGCCTAATGAATTTCTCAGATATGTATCCATGTTAAAAATCCACTTGGTATTCAATGCTACCCACACAAACATTAACCTATCCTCCAATATGTGGCCGAAAAGTCATTAACGTGCTCGCCATGATCTCAACATCGACTAAACCTCCTCATGTCCGCGTACATAAATACACCAGTGATAACTTTTAAAGAGATCATAAATGTATAATGGTAGACATTTGGGGGAGATCTCAATCGCGTGGAAGTGGAAAAAAAAAAAAGGGTCCAAACAAATTAGATTTTACCCCTCTATATTTTGGAGTGCAACTAAATTGTCTAGATTATTTGGTATTATTGTAGAGCTAAGTATATCTACGTTTCTTTGATAAAAACCCACTTTAGTGTATGATGCATTAACTCGATGCCACAGGCCTTGGCAGTAGGCTACTACCTCCTGAACCATAAATGCGGTGCTAGATGTTAATGTGCCAAGTACAGCTGTAAATTTCTGCAGAAAATAAATCTAGTTTGTATTCAGTATCAGACTGTGTATCTGTCTCTGTCTCCATTTATGAACCATGAGAGAGTGAGAGAGAGAGAGAGAGAGAGAGAGAGAGAGAGAGAGAGAGAGAGAGAGAGAGAGAGAGAGAGAGAGAGAGTTGAAATTATAACTGAGAATTTACCATCTGATTCTGGTGACTTGTCTTCAGATGTTGTTCCTATAATTAAAAGAAAAACAATGTTTACTCATGACATGTCAATATTTGTAAATGAGCAGCATGAAGGGCTAGCCAACAATTTTTGTAGAGCCGTTATTTTTGGTAAAACAACAGTTGTATGTAATTTACTGATTTTTATTTTCCAACGCGGTAAAAATCTACCCCCCTGCTGAGTATTTCATAGTGGGCTGCGATTAATTAACCATATGTTTTATAAAATAATGTCAAACATCAGGGAAGCACAAATAACTTGATTAGCCTGAGAACGATTGGCTGCAATTAAGAAATTTCTCCCGGTGAGAGATTCTTTCAGAGATAATCTGCAAGCAAGTCAACAAGCACAAGTTGATTTTGATGTTGATGCTGCACAATTATTTAAAACGCTAACTACAGCTACTGAGAAAGCTGTGTTAGCTATTGAGAAAGCCATGTTGGGAAATATTACTGAACAACAACGAGGAAAAAAAGTTCATTCAGGGAAATAATTGCCACGCAACTTAAATCTGAACCAGAGGTTGATGCTATTGATCCTCAAAAAAAAAGTACCGGTGAAAAAGTTGCTTTCATTGACAAATTTCTTCCTGGTAAAATTTATGACATCATTAAAATGCAGTTTGATACTACCGGTATATCAGATTTGGCTGATTTTGTAGTCAGAGGGTTCAGTTACCATCATTTAAAAACTGAAAATGTTAAAACAACACGAAGAGAAATTTTTTATAAATGAATGTAGTTTGTAATTACTCGTAAAGAATGAGCTTCAAAATCAGGTAAAACATAAAAAGAATATTTGGATGAAATAAAAAAATCTGAATCTAAAGCTGATCAAAACCTAAACTTTTTCAATTACCTCTTTCATCACAAATAAAAGGATTGTTTCCATCTGTTCAAGAAGAAGAAAAAATACTATGATACACAAGGTGCAACTGGTGTTACCGGTAAAGATTTCTCCTTCTGTGTTTCAACGCAGTGGTCTTGTCCCCTGCCCTAATAATATTCTCGCTGATATAGCACAATTGGAGGTTCTCATCGGGGGTAAACAAGCTGGAAATAACTAACCGGCGATATTTAATGAAGCCGCTGATATCTGCCAATGATCATTTCAAGGTGGTATCATAAATATTGGAGTATATCGTGAATTCATTGATGAGTTCATGGATGGTGATTATCACAGTGATTGATTGTCACCAGTGATTTATCACCACAATTAGATAAATAACGTTTAAATAAAATGATCATATATCGCAGTCATAATAGACCAACTAATATTCGTGTGGTACATTCACGGTTGCCAGTATATCAAGTATACCATGGAGATGGACTCAGTGATATCATCAAAGGGTTATTTACTAGAATTGCTCTGAAAATCACACCATCTATCAAAGAGTTATCGATGAAAGCAATTGGGGTTATTAGTGATAAACGTATAAATGCGGTTGGTGATCTCGCCGGTAGCGCATTCAACACCGCCAGAGAAAAACTTATGTCGTTGGTTGAAAAATACAAAAACCAACACCGGTAAAACTACCATCAATGGAACTTATGCCGCCCCCGGGTAAGTAATATAGTTACTGATATAGTAAATAAAAAATTAGCCCTGCTAGTAAAATCATCAATGATAAATCAAGACAGTGAATCTCAAGAAAATAATGCTGCAAGTTGAATCGCTGGTTCCGGTTTGAGAAAATCAACACGACAATGATTTAGATTCACAGTTATATCATAAAATGTTTAAATCGATTTCCAATGAAGCCCTTGGCATGGACGCTCCCGTACAAAGAAATGATTCTCTGCACGATTATCAATTTTGTTTCATATAACGCGATAGATCCCAATTCTAGATGACAAATTTAACTTCGGTTTAATGATACTTCTAAATATTTCTTACCATGTGAAGCTTACATCGAGGTGGAAGGTCGACTAGTACAAAATGTTGCGCTTGATGCCCCGTATGATGATCTTCCATTAACCTCAATCGGGTTTATCAATAATGGTATCATGGCGTTGTTTAGTAGCATACAATTTATAAATAATTCTAACAAGAACGAATATATCGATGTCGATATCGCAACTAAAATATTGGGGTTAGCAAGATATTTGATGATTATACACGATCTGCTGGTCCATCAATGATGTTCACGAAGGATACAAATGATTACGCTGATAATAATCAATTTATTATACGACAACCAAAAGACCGCGCTACTCCACTTGATAATGCTGATATAAAAAGTAAGATTATTAATATCAATGCTAATTTCAATCTAGGATTTTTCACTCGGAAAGCGATGTTAAACCACGATGGAAGATTTTCATGTGTGATTCCGTTGTCTCATATATTTTGTTTTTGCAGAGATGTTAGAAAGGTTATATTTGGGGCTAGTCACACCGTAGTCCTTATGAGAAAACCAAATGACAATGATGCAATCTGGCATGGTAATGGTGTTCCCGACGGTAAAGTGATTTTATCCAAGCTTGCATTGTGGATGCCAATAATGACCCTGTCACTCGCCATAGAACAGTGGTTGTTATCGTTTATGGACCAAGGAGGTAAATGGTTGATGTCATGGTTGGATGTTACAACAGCTACGACAACAAGTTCCATCACTGGTACATTTACATGGCAGGTCGCTCTAACAAAAAATATCTCCGCTCCTAGATATATTTTTGTTATGTTTCAAAATAAACAACAAATAGAGGGATTTGAGATTTGTCATATGATATTTGATAAATTAGTGGTCAACGAGGTATCATTGCGAGTGAGCAATCAACAAGAACCCGCCGAAAATATTCTCATCGACTATTCCAATAACCAAATAGCTCACGTGTATCATCGTTTGTGGTCTTATATGGGACGTGATCAAAATACTGATACCGGGTTACAGATATCACAACTGGATTTTCAAAATTTGTATCCTAACTATTATTTTTCATTGCAACATCTTGATCTATCTAGGCACTCCGTCGTTGATATAAAATTTCAAGCTCGTGTAGGAGAACTTCCTCCTGGATGTTCATATAGAGCAATCACTATTATTCTCAGTGATAAATCAATGACAATTGAAGGTGGTGGTGGAAAGATGAGAGTCCTTGATGCTCCAGTAGAAAACATGTAACAATTAGATCAATCAGCTATTTAAATAAAAATTGCGTACAATCAAGTTAATGTCAGGTTTACTCCTGGTCAGTCAAAAAAATTACAATCACAAAATGCTACCACATGCGGGTAAAAATAACTTTGCGATAAGAACAGATTGCTAAGGGTGGGCCAAATACTTTATCGTTGACGAAAACTCAGCTTTATCACTTCAACAAGGCATTAAGCGCAAACACCTGAGTTCAACTTGAATTTACTCCCTCCGTGGTAAAAGTATGATAAACTAAGGAGGTATATTTCCTTTCCTTGCCACGATCCCTGCATTATTTGCTGCTGCTGCACCAGTAATTGCTAAAACCGCTGCGTTGGGTGTGCTTACCGGTGCTCCTGGTACCGCTGTTGGGTCTGTTGTATAGAAAATTACCGGGGGAAGATATAAAAAAAAAGAGAAAAGGGTTGAGATTACCAGGCAGTCAATAAACCCAATACAGAGCAGGATTGAGACTCCAATGAAGCAATCATCGATAACTCCGATGTCAAATTTTGATTTAATCGCCGCGGTAAAACAATCCTTGATACAGAATGTTAAGTGTTTTTATGAAAAATCAGTTACCGACTCAGCCATTAAATCCAGAAACAGGTATAAACAATCTCGATGATAACATTGGTCCTGGAACTCATTGGGTCGCTTATGCGATACACCCCAATTCAATTGTTTATTTTGACTCATATGGGTTAGCGCCGCCTAATGAATTTCTCAGATATGTATCCATGTTAAAAATCCACTTGGTATTCAATGCTACCCACACAAACATTAACCTATCCTCCAATATGTGGCCGAGAAGTCATTAACGTGCTCGCCATGATCTCAACATCGACTAAACCTCCTCATATCCGCGTATATAAATACACCAGTGATAACTTTTAAAGAGATCATAAATGTATAATGGTAGACATTTGGGGGAGATCTCAATCGCGTGGACAAACCACCAACGGGGTTTCACTCGATGTTGTAAAAGAACTTATCAATGATTATTCTCTGTTCTATTACATCTCGTAGATGTATCACTGGATGAGACAGTTGTATTTCAAGACCAACAAGGTAAATTAAAAAGTAGGGTAGACTATACAAGGCAGCCAGTATAACTGGTGGCGGAAAAACTCAGAGAAAAACAGAGAAAGGAGTTGAAATTAAAACTGAAAACTTACCAATTGGTTTTAGTGGTACTTGTTCAGGTTTATTACCTATAATTAAAAGGAAAACGATTAGTACTCATGATTTGTCAATATTTGTAAATGGCACATAATAGGCATCAAGCTTTGATTAAAATCACAAGCCAAATAAATTTGCATGTTTCTGAAGTATTATTGTCTACAATATTCCTGCCATAGATCTGAGGCCATAAAGTCTAAAATTTGGATGCAAAGTCAGATTCCGACTATGGGTGACTTTGAAGTGGAAAAAAAAAAAAAAGGGTCCAAAAAAATTAGATTTTACCCCTCTATATTTTGTAGTGCAACCAAATTGTCCAGATTATTTGGTATTATTGTAGAGCTAGAGCGACCTGGAGTTGCTTATTTGACCATCGAACAAAGATAAACGTCGTTGAATAATGATAATATATCATCGATGAATACACTAAAAACACTAAGCAATGAATATCATGCACACATATATGTATTTACCGGGTTACAAAAAAATATTGAGGAGGTTAAATGCCCCATTTATAATTTCTTTGGGATTCCATCAACGGTTCTGTAAAAACTCACCAATGTGAAAATCACCGTGGGTGAACTAACAACACTGCGATCCGAGTATTATAATCATATCCGTGATTAAAATAATTCCTACCAAGGATATTTACAAATTACATCCGAATTGATAAGTTTTCTTGGAAGTATTCCACTTGGGATCCCTATAAACCTTGTAGATGTAAAAACCGCCATGGATGAACTCACGCTATTACAATCTGGATATAAAGATCATGTAAAACAATTTACAGGGTTTTGTAATAATTTTAGGAAACTAAACGAAGATTTTTTAGGGAAACCTAGAATGGTTCCATTAAACTCGCTGATATTAAAAAATCCATCAATGATATTAAAAATCCTCATGGGGAAATCAGCAACATGGTATACACGATCCATTATGGATCCTTCGCTTGGACTTCACAAACTAACATGCTAGATATCACCGTGGAAGTCAAAGGGATCTACAGATTAACCATAGTATCCCCGTTGCAGTTTAATATATCATCGAGAAGTTTCTCATGGGTAAATAATATGATATCCGCGATAATATACAAGGGATCTATTCACGATAACCACTACAGATAACAATCAAGTTCAGGTATCCATAACATGGTACATAAATTTGTAGTCAATTTAAGTTAAAAACTTAATTGAAAATCATGACCACAGTGTTAAAGCAAACACAACAATATGGATATGATCAACTCAGAGTGTTACAAACTAAACTCAAATTGCACACCGATACATATCAAAACAAAATAAAAAAATATCAACGAAGGAATACCACCGTTCATGTAATTGTGTACTCGGCTGGATGTGTTATCGCTGGAACCGGTGTGATATCATCATCGGTGACAACGATCACCCTAGTGGTTGTTATAATTTGATATCTGTGGTGACAACTTTCATGGGGGTGATTTCAATAATAACAAAAAAATATCATGAAGTCAGCATAAACTACATGATTACACAGTTAAATTCCACACCGTATCAACCGTGTACTCGCAAATATCCACGACGATAACGTCAAGTCTCAATGACACGATAATATCCAATGATGTTTTCCATGATGATGCGCATTTTTGATTCCGGGATGTCATAATTAGAAAAACACGAAGTTAATAACAACAATGGCAACAATGTCGCAGACATCGTCACAAGAACTACTTCAGCGGATTGTCGAGAACACAACCCCACCAAAAACAACAATGATATCGATGGTAACTACAAACCCTGAATTCAATATTGAATTTCCAACTCTGATTCCAGCAATGGAAATTGCGTTAACTCAATTACGAGTATATAATAGCTGGCCCAATATCATCGTGTATTCATTAGCTGGTAACCCCCCCCCCACCCCCAATAACACATTTGTGTTCGCGTATATAGATTTCCCATATGGTCTACCAGATTGGCAAACAATACATCTTCCCAAAGGAGCTTATGACATCGATGATATCAACAAGGAAATTAAACACAGGATAAAATCTATCACTGGAAAGGTATCTTACATCGACATAACCATTCATGAACCGTCATTGTCAACCGCATTCGAGATAAAATCTCCCAAAACCTGCGTAGATGACTAAGATGTATATAAATCGTCGATCAGAACTATATTAGGATGGCCTGAAAATCCACCACCGGAGAAACTGCGTCCACGTAAATCTAGCAAAGAAGATTATATCACGGAAACCCAATCATACCATGATATCGACGTTGATGATATATTTTTCCTTATAATCAAATTTTAACAAATTCTGTTTGATATATTGGTGGATATTTTGTATTTGGGGGAATTGCAATGTTGATAGATAATATCCTGCTACGTGCTTAGGCTCGAATAAGCAGCAACATAGAAAGAAGTGAAAATAACAAGCTTGTAAAATTTAACAAACAATTTATTGAGTACAAATATTTTCATAAAAGAAAATAAATAAACTTACGGTTTTAGAGAATTAAGTCCAAAAATTAATTCAAATAGAATTCACAATATAATCCACTAGTGCAAGAATCCTGATAATAAAATGTCCTAATAGTTCCCGTTTCAAATCTTGACGATGTAATCGAATATGGACGACGATGTCACTTGATTTAGTCAGTTCTTGTTAATGAAAATCTATGAGCACATATTCTTTTCCAGATAAATAATAAAATAATTCCTCTTGCTCCAAACGAATTGACACAATTTCCAGTACACGGTAATTAAAAATAACTCAAAAAAAAAGACACAACTTAATATTATAAAAGCCCAACTTCTACTGAATTGTTCTCTCCAAACAATAATTTAAATACCTGTTTTTACATGACCTTCCAGAATCTCTCAGAACAATCTCATATTCAAGAAATCACGCAAACATCAAGATCTAGAAAGATCTCCTTGGAATCAACCAATCATTTTAGAAGCTTGTTTACACTCTGAGTCAAGGTCAGAAAATGAGGTTAACATCTGTTGTTTACTTGTAGAGGAAATTTCAATGAATACATATTTAATCCAAAATGTCAAATCTGAATCTGACAAAAATAAATAAATTATTTAAATCAAATATACGTAACAATCCCAAAAAATGTGATGCTCTTAACAACGGATATAAAAAATATTTAAATCAATTATGCCAAAATTTTCAAGAACATCTATTTGACTTTTTGGTAAAAACCTCAATTATCAAATACATAGAAGTTTTAAATCAACTTGTACTTGATATGGAATTATTTAACACATGTGTTCTTCAAAATATATTAGATTCCGAAAATGAGTTTGATAAGAGAGATTTTGCAAATAAAGTTAATATACACATAGAAGATATCCCAACATATACATTTCAGGGATATAATATACCTGAGTTAAGAAAATCACTCAATGATGTCATCGATGAATAATTTCTCTAAATTCTTGTCGCGTGGGAAAATTTATCACCGTTGACTATTCTCACATACAATAATTCCCCTGAAAGGACCGGTCGACATGTATCCCCAAGCACTGTTGATATAACGTTGGTGATCACGATAAATCTTGTATGTAATATCGTCATTGGGAGCTACAGCGTGGATACAACAACATCAAATCAAGCGATGCAAGGATATATCTTATATACGTTTTCACCTCAAGTATCTCCGGGAGGTTTAATCGTACAAAACCCAATTAACCTGGTGTATTTGGAATGCAGTAACCCGTTGATAACAAAAAGAAACTTTAAACTCATTGATCAGAATTTTAACTTAATTGATTTATCAAACGAACAATTAAAAATTACCCTTGATGTACGATCATAAATTTTCATCGTAGAATTACGTGTTAGATTTTTCATCGCGAAAGTCTTCCCCTGGGTTCAACAATTGAAAACTACAATGATGTTATCGATAATGTATCAACACGCGAGAGTATTTATCTACCATCAAGAACGACTCAATGACATGATTAGAAAATCATTCACGAGGACAATCGTGAGAAATTTTGAAATCGTCATTGATGAATTCACCAACAAAGATTTTCTGCTGACGGAACACCAACTATGACAACTGCAACATCACCACGTTATTGTAGTTTCATGTAGCCACAACCAGATAATAAACTAAGCTCACTCGTGTATTTATGTTGATTGCCTCAAGGGAATTTTACCAGTGGAACCATGATGAAATCATCGGGAGTATCAATGAAAAGACCTTGAAAAAATATTCTAAAAACACCCAGCAAATTTAAATGGTGATCTATGATTACTGACTATTATTATTACCATCATCTTATTATTTCTATGATTGCCGTTGTAATTACTTTGTTTATAATTTTCACCATGTTCTTTTTTGTAAAAATTTCCCCACAATTTATATGAAAACCTTAACCTATCTTACCGCCGACGATGAAAAAAAAATCAAAAGCGTTGCATGGTGTTAAACGAGGTAGCCAACGAATACAAAATAGGATTATCAAGGTTGTATAAATATGGTCCAAGGAACCAATTTCCGCCATAACACAAGGCAATGCTGAACAATTCAAACAAACAAAACAACAATACAACGAGAGTAAACAAAAACTCCGAGAAGATACCGTGTTAACTGAGACGCGTGATCAATTACGGGTCACTGTGGAAAAAATCCAAGATGGAATATCAACAAGAAATTTCCATGTTGAGAAAATCCAACGACGAACATAGTAAACTAATATCACAACTGCAAACTGAAAACTATTTTAAAATCCAACTCGAGGAGTTTAAAAAATTCAATAAAATAATAATTGATAAACGTACCCGATTAAACATCAACGACCAACTAATGTCCGAGTTAAAAATGTTATACTTGGATATCGAATATAATAAAACATTCAGGGATAAGCATCTGGAATTGAAAAATCTCAATCTGTTTGAGGTTCCGAAAACACCTCTTCATGTTTGATTGAAATTCAAAGATGAAATCCTTCAGATTTGCATCTAAATATTTCTTTTTGAATTTGTTCGCGTTGTAATTTATAAGAGCTTCTTTGTTGAATATATCTCAGACGTGTTTAAGAATTTTTGCTATGATCGCGGATACCACAATTAAGTTTTATTCTGCGGTGGTATTTTTTATAAATGATTCGATTTCGTTCTTATTTCATTATCCGGTATTCTGATTTATATGCTGGAAAATTTTATAGGTGATAGAGATAATTTTTTTATATTTGGCATCGACGTAATTGCTAGTAAATATTATACTGTCATGGAGATGTTGTACATGATCTAGTTCGGTTTTCAATTCTGCGATATTTTCATCGTTAATTTTTAAATGGGTTTATATAAATATATTATCGCTCTAAATATTTATTCATTAAATTTCTTACAGCGAATTTACTACTTCAGTCACAGGTTTTATCCTGTTAACCTTGTTGAGTATTTTACACAACAGGATGAATTTCTGAATTTTATAATCTCTTATGATTACAAGATAACATTGCATTGATAATGTTTTAAATATTTCCCATTCGGTGATTAATACTGCATTTTCATATTGTTGTTGTTGTTGGTACATATCGAGATAATTTCATTTATCAAAATAATATTCTTGGTAATTATCATTGGTATCAGCGCGTTTAACTTCGTATAATTTTTCTATAACCCCGGAAGGTTTTTCAATTTCATTTTGACATGTTTTGTTCCCCCTGTACATTTTTGCAAGTTCGCTTTGGGTCATTATTATTTTTTTGAAATCGTTTAATATTTTCAAGTTGTTTGGCGGTCACTGATATAATTTCGTCGTTCATATATACGAAAATATTTTTTTGGGTCTAAATTATAATTTTTGAATATTAAAAAAAAATCACTAAAATGCGAATGACACTGTTGTTTAATTTTTTTTGAGTATAATGTCAGATGTGTCCCCGCTGCAGCTTGTATCACAGTCGCACGATTAACACCAAAATATTTAGCAGCTGAGTTAATTGATGGAAATTCAATAATTGTGCTGTCGATGAAAGCAGTTACGGGTCTTCGTTGTTGTTATTTAATTTTCGGAGTTGAGTTAAGAGAATTTTCACTCTGAGTTGCAACTCGTAAATTTTCTATGCGGTTTTTAATTTTATTTCGATTAATGTGATCAACAACAAGATTATTATTGATTACCCCGGAAAAACATTCGATGTTGAATCAATGTGTGAGGTAATCTTTTTTTGTTCACCATTTCTGGCAGTATTAAAATATACCGCAAATTATTAATCCGACAGATTTTTACTTTTCGTTGTCGATGTCGGGTGGTTCCGTTGCGAGAAGCTTCGTAGTTAACATAGATTGGATGCAAGATGAATTTGTTGTGGCTCATATTTGTAAATACAATTTATTTGTCTAAATTATGATTTCTGTTAACGTAATCATGAGGAGTTTGCACAATCCTAGTTTTTGGGGCTATGTGGAGTAACTCTGTCATAATATCGTTAAAGTTCTCTGTAGTTTTTACCACCGCAACTAGCGCATATTTTGACTCCACATACTCCAACATTACAAAGCATACTGGATTTCGAATCTGAGCTTCCTTGTCGTATACTCTGCATATGAATTCCACAAAACTCTTTTCTGGATCATTTACCACAATGAGTAGTTGCCCCAATTCGTAACCAATTACAATTGTTAATTATATAATTAAATATTTTATTTAAATATTTGTTTTAATTATAATAGTTATGGGAATTTCCGAAAATTTCCGAAATAAAAGAATATCCCTGTTGAAGGGTTTTTGACTTGGATCGCAGAATAAAAACTCCATTGAGGATGTCAAAGATTATAAATAGCATCAAACATGCAAAATATTAATTGCTCAATGATGGAGCAGTTAATGTTTGGTCGGGAAATATTATCGTGGATAAAATTTGAATTGGATATTTCATTCAGGTAAAATTCAGGAAAATTTATAAAAAAGATTGGAAGGTATATAATCATCGTGAGTGTGTACTGGATTCAAGAAAGAAGCATATAATTATAACTGATAAAAAAAATCAGGTGTGTTAACTGGGATCAATAGCAGATATTATAATCGAGCGTATCCGGTAACAGCGTTAAATTACGGGATTTATACGATAAATATTCCTGACATTAAAAAACTTTCCCGGATGAAAATTTCAATGAGATTAAATTGTGTTGCTGAACGAGTTATAGAACATTTTAATAATACTCAACGAGGAAACGGATTAACCCAACATTTTAATAATACTCAACAAGGAAACGGATTAACCCAGTTAAGAAAATCCCAAATAGCCAAGTGGGAAGAATCGGTTAATCAAACTGGAGCTTCAATAAGCGATGTTGCCGAGTTGGAAAATAAAATAAAAATTCCAATAATTGTAAAAACCATCACCGGGGAAATATTACACTGTTCCGGTCATTATCAAAAAAAAAAAAGGTTTTTCCAATTGAAATCATCTACCATAATTCTCATGCGTGGAGTAGTTCTGTAAGAGTATTCTCCGTGTCGCGAACAATAAAATACTACCACGGAGATATATTCAATGTAATCTAGGAGATAAATAAAACCGATCCTATTTCAGTGTGGTATTTAAAGGTGATGAAGAAGGGTACAATCAATTTGTAAGAGCAAATGGAGATTTATATCGAACAGAAGAACTTAAAATGGAGATGAACAACCTCACGAGTAAGTATTGTTACGTATATTTGATTTAATTTATTTATTTTTAATTGTCAAATCCAAATTTGTCATATAGGGTTTAAAATTCATTAATTGGGAGATTATTCTGGAAAATTTAGGCTGACCTAGCTAGACTCTAGCTGTAAACACAGGTTGACCTTGGCTTGTTGACCTCAATTCTGACCCTTCTTTAGAGAGTGTAAACAAGAAATGGAAAAGATTGGCTAGATCCAAAAATATCTTTTTATTTTAGTAATTAGTGGCTGATATTTTCTTCTTCTGGATCATTCTATTAATACGTGACTTGGTGAAGGTAGCTTCTTTCTATGACCTTCCAGAATCACATGATTCCATTTTGCTTACGAGGGAATTACATATATATAGCTGTGTTTTGGAAGCTAACATTATTAGAATCTGGGCTTTTAAAGTTAATAGTTGTGTTTTTCTGTTTGAGTTATAATTTTAATTACCTTGTACTGGACATTGTGTCTTTTGTTTTACTGTACCATCGGTCACATGACATTTTGCCAGAGAGAACAACTCGTGGAAACCAACCAGATATGAGTTTCTTGATGATGTACAAGCTAGCCGTGTAGAACATGGCCATGGCGGATTGTGAAATACAAAATACGTTCTACAAAATATGATATCCGTTGACATGGCAGCGTGTTACCCCGGAAGTTTTCTCGGCTGTGGTGAAGGTAGTGAATACTTTAAACGATTTGGACATCCAACACATGAAATGACCAGAGTGGCAATAGACGGACCATTGCCACATTTTGATCTGAAGGGGTTTGCCAGGGTGACTTCGTTTAAATACCGCAATGGTCTTCATCCGATATTTTACCTTTGGACGGGAAAAGATTTTTCTACTCGATGAGAACATTGACGTCATTGATGGTTTCATCCGCGAGAATATCATATCAGGCACAAAAAGATGTTTGGCTACCAACTCCAGAAAAATGCGACGACTGGGATATGAGTAAACAACTAGAATGACAAGCAAAATATCTAGGAAGAAGAATAATTGAAAAATTTACTGAAGGCAGATCATCCGATCATAAACGATGCTGTACCCGACTGGTATTTGATGACGTCGAACAAGATTTTACAATCATGGATACAACACATGAGATATTTACCTCAAGGAAAACAGCTTATAAATAGGAACAATCGTTGAATATTTCGAAGGAGAATCACCACAGTATACTCATTTGAGATCTTCGATGCTCGATTATACAACGATACATTTATTCTTGATGACAAAAAGATTCTCTGATATCACGGTTAGATATGAACTGACTCATTTCGATGGAAAACATCGAAAATCCTTCGAGGAGTTCACTACGTATGAGGGTGATTGCAGAACTTGGAGAAAGAAACAGGAGACTTTACATGGATACTGTGAATCAGTTGACATTGTCATCAAAGATTATAACCGGGAAGATACCAACAATGAGGTATCAATGCATCCATCTCTGTACGATCCGATAACTAGATATAAAACCGTTTATTTGAACGGCCCAGGAGGATGTGGAAAGACAGCATGAGTCATCGTTTTATTTGGAACAAATTCTGATATGATCCTGCTGACTCCAACTCATCATCTTGCCCGAGAGATGAAATCCAGAGGAGTAAACGCGTGCACGTATCATAGTTTCTCTCGATATAATGGCACCGATCGGAATCCAGATCAAATGGGAACAAAAGATATTCCTGAGATAATTATGTGGGATAAAGTTTGTTGGTTCAAAAACACCATTGATTAATATGAGGAGATTAACACAGATTATCGATCACTCGACACAGGGTTAACCAAGTTAAAATCCGCTAAAAGACTACAATCAAATAAAATTCAATGTGAGCGAACACGTAGAACAATTCCTGAAACTCCGATTATTGACTTCTGGACGATGCGGAAGCCAACAGATCTAGTTGTCACGAGTAGAAAAAATTTGAGATCTTCTTCAGGTAAAATTATTTCATCATCACGAAGAAAACTTTCCTATTGAGCCAGTACCGCTATGCCATAGGCCCAAGGATGCACGATGACAAAACATCGAAGTTGCTATTCCTGGAAAATCTGAGAAACAAGAACTTGTGTTAAATGATATTGTGCTAGTAGATATGAATGTCATCGAGGACGCGTTGCGCACCGATAAATCTCCATGGGTGTTAGCTTATGCGATGAGTATACACTCTTATCATGTATTAACAATTACTGATACTACTATGTGGATCATCGATGACTTCATCGAGTGTTCAAATTTAGTTTATCTTGCGGTGTCACGAGTACGATGAATAAATCAACTTCGAAGAGTTGTTATTAGTTAAGTCCACGAGGTGGTAATTGAGTATCATCTGGGATGACTTGTAATTGTTCACGAGTAAAATCTCGTTATCTAATCTATATACTGCAGGTCTGTTTTTAGATGTGATTGTACTAAATATTTTATGTGATGTGATACTCCATATAGAATCAGTTGATCTTCTTCTACCACCTTCAAGTTCGCTAAGTTCGTACAAATATCTCACTGTGACATTGCTAGATAGTATCTGCACGGAAAAATCACTCAGGGCAAGTTTAAACATTTTTTTGTTACTGCGACAGCTGGTTTCATGTGTAACATCCGAGTAATTTCATTGATGAGTGTAGAAATTACCTCTGGTAATTGTTTGATCCATTCATGAGATCATTTATCATTGATGAACTCCTTCGTGTATTGATAATGAAACAATTTATTTGTGAGTGTTCTGTTAAATCGTTCAACAATTGCCTGATCGTGATGGATTGCAGTGTGTCTTTGTCATATCGCGGTTTTATGTTGTAACATTGTTGACGATACTTCACCTTGAAATTCTTTACCGGGATCAACCTGTAGGAGATTTGGACACCGCAGAGGACCTCGACAATAAATTCTTTTGAATGCGGAGGCAACTTCAGACGATATTTTTGTCGTTAATGGCTCGGCCTCCATGTATCTACCAGCAACATCAACTACTGTCAACACGTATTTATAAGTGTGTTTTGTAGCTATCATGTGGTAGAAATAATATATCGGCCTGATGAACCTCATTTGGAACACTAAGATCGAATGACGCATATTGAATCCTTTTCGGCGATGGTAGATAAATTTGCCATATTGCCTGTTTGGATAACCAATCCACTGCTGTTGTATTGTTTTTACTTTTGCCATATTGGCAAGTTTATCGATTGCTGATTTACCCTTCCAGTATCTGGTTGGAGAGAATAATAAATCGATTCCATGATATTAAATACTAGATCCCAACACTAATTTACCTTTCATCACGTTTTTTTTTAGCCAACTACTAGCTAATTTGTCTTTGAAAGATTTATCCGGGATTGAATTCAACGCAAGGATCAATTTTATATCTGCGATGTGACGTTGTTCAATATTTTTGCTTCGATATACAACATCGTGAACGTGACAAGGTTTATCGATAGCGTTTATTGGACATTAGCCAGGATATTTGCCCCTGGGAGTTTTGTTAACTTGCCAGCGATATCACCTCCCATTTTTTACTTGTAAATCAGAATTTTTTTTATACCACATTGTGCACACTTGTCAGTGATCGCACCTGTTATTTTTTGTTGTTGTAATACGAGTCGGATAAATCGTTAATGTACGTGACCTACATTTCAACCAATATAAATCCATAATATATTTAAGTTATATGGATATGAATGTAATTGATTATTTATCAACACGAGACCCACAACCTGTTAAACATCATCAAATGCTACCAAACTCCATCAGAATGATTATAATTGGTACATCAGGGAGAGGTAAAACACAATTATTAATTGATATGATAATGAGATGGATGAAGTGGGATAAATTATATTTGGTGGCACCGAGAATATACTATCAACGATGCATTGGGTGTTACGAGATTATAATGAACGAGCGGCGGAGATAACGGACAAATATTATCGAATTTATCACAGATATTGATGAAGCACCTTCCGTTGAAGATATTGACAGGAGTATCAATAATCTAGTTGTGAATGACGATGTAATGCTAAATAAACAAAAACATCCAGCTAGAATATTCTCCCGGGGGTGATACAAAACCACCGACGTGAAATATGTTACTCAACGATATACACAAGTACCTAAAGTGATCAGAGATAACTGTAATATCCTCGCGGTGTTTAATGGAGTTGACAAACACACGCTACAAAATATTATCAAACCTGGTGCGACGGTGACATGGATTATATTAAATTAAAAAATTTCTTCAGTAATGCTCAAGCAAATCCACACGGATTTATAACGATAAATTTGTACAACCCTGGAACAATCGAATTGGACTAGGTCAAATATATGGTTAATTAAATCGCATTGATGAAAAACTCGGCCTGGAGGTAGTATTTTACCGATGCGATTAATCGCGGGAAAAATCATTAACATAATTACAAATAACTGTTATTTTGCCAAAATAATGGCTGCACATAAATGGTCAATTTTAGATGGCACTGTTTCACAAAATTTGTCAATATGGCCATTCCATAATACATTATTATCTACAGACAAATCTACAAGATTTTCATGTTTGCTATTTTCTAACACGTGTCTATTTATTGCAAGAGATAGTTCCCTGACTTATGTAGCTCTTGAAATGTCCCAAAAAGTCAAACATTTTGCTTTACCTTCATTAGTTACCATCCTGTTTTGTTGTGCACAGTTTTGAACTCTACTAATAGATGAGTTTAATATCATTTGAATAAAGTCAGCATCAGATTAAATGTATACAAGGTTGCATCGTCTGCAATCAAATCTGTATTTGTGGATTTATTATTTAATGGTAGATTATTAATATAGATGAGAAAGAGGAGAGGGTCTAAAACTGAGCTATGAGGGCTAAGAACACTTATCATTTCCATATTGTTTATGTAGAGGATACACTACACCTGAATCAAGATCAGCATCTCACTCTGAATCTGAATTGTCGGAAAACAAATACAAGCAGGGTTCCTGTGAAGACTCTGGCCAATGCTGGTCTGTTCAACAAATCAAATGATACTACTAATCCTGAATGAGAAATTTGGACAGGATGCAATTGAAATCTGAATAAGGGAACCAGATGCATTATATAGTTCAAGGTCACCAAAAGAGAATAATAAACAACCACCTCCAAATGATATTTGTTTAGTTTGTCAAACTGGGGCAGATTCTTGTCTCACTATGTCCTAGTAGATATTCCAATGAACACAAATTTTTTAGATGCAGTGAATTATATGCTTAATTGAGTCAAAATACATATTGCCACTATGGGCCAAGAATGAGAGAAATTTAATTGGTGCGATTCTAGCCTGCCATTGTGGATCAACATTATCATCAAAATTAAATGATGATAGGGTTACCTATGTACATTAAATGAGATGCTATCACTCCATGACCATGGGTACACAAATTCAAGGCTGAGTCAAACTGAATAGTTAGGAATGAAAAAATCTTCCTGTCCCATCAAAACTGAAGGAGTAAAGAAGGAGATGTACAAGGATGCATCCTAAGATCAACAGAGACTCTCCCGAGTCATCATGTCTCATATCAATATTTTCAATAAAGATTTGGCTTCCGTCTTTAATGTTTCCAACAGCACACATCTGTTCAGAGTTTTATGTATATCTATATTTTGGAGTAACTCTTGGTACGAGTCTTTATCTATATTTTTGTACTATTTGTATGACTGTAAATTGTAGTGATTTTTATCTATATCGGTATTCTGTGCATGTGCATAAGTTCTATTTAAGACGTTACAAAGAAGATTACATATGATCTATATTGATGTTGCCATGTTACTAATAATAAAACCTTTTGACAAATTTGGTGTTACTTCACATTGGCTGGTCAGTTTATGTCTGGAAAAATGGTGGAAACACCTAGCCCGAATAAAACCGGCAGGAAAACCCCATGAAGGAACAAATCTCCAAGAGAAACTGATTTGAAGGGTTACAAGAGGAAGAATATAACACAGACATGGAAGAAGAGGTGGAAAAAGGAAATATGACCGACCTCTCGAGAATGGGAGCAAAGAGGAAGGAAATTAATACATATTATAATGGGAGGGATTCATATCTTAAATATATACGTTCTGGCAAACAAATATTCAAAACAACACTTTCTAGAAGAAATAGCGAAATATTTAGAAAGATTTACTCTGTCTACACTGTATGGTTTTGCTCAATTATTTTTTTCTAACAGGATTCTTGACATATTAAGTAGAGAGACAGAATTTAAGTAAAGGCAGAGAGAACCATATACAAATTCTCCAGGCAGTGTAAATATAAAAATACCTTTCACAATCAACGCCTGACATCCTATTATTTTGTTGGCATCTGAATGTACCGCAATATATATATACCAGCATCCGACAGTGTAACATTTCTTAGGATGAATGATATCAGCTTCTGATTCGTGTTTCCAGTGAAATTCACTCTGCCCTTGTAAACCGGATCGTCGCTTCTACCCTCCTTGCCACGAGCAATCATTACAACACCACCAGACTTATTTTTAATATGTACTTCAGATTCTTTGGAATCCTCAGTAAGCATGAAGTTGAAATGAGCTTCTGATCCCACATATGTCTGGACTGAAGAAACTAATGTAAATAAAAAAAAATCACATTTTGGCGTAAATAATCATTACATGCAATTGCAAATCATTGTGCTTAAAAGTTGCAGGAGAAATACAAACTATAGATTTCTGACACATTCACAACTAATATCTAAAATATCATCTCAGATAAGCCAATTTGTTTACTTAAAAAATGTAATATTTTATTAAGAAGATACCAAACATCTGCCCCATATTTATGTACTTGCAGGTGTCACGCACTGCTATTTTTGCACTGCAATTCGGAACAATTTGTAAACAACACGATAAATCAATCTACCATACTTGCTGTGGCTAAACTCGATCATGCGTGCTACATAAAGTTTAATGCTAACTGATGTTTCTGCTGACTACATGATTTAGTTTCAAAGCAATATGCTGAAAACTGGAGTACGGTAAATTTCACAATCATGGTGAGGTAGTTAATCCCCTCCATGTTTGCTCAACAGTCAAGTTCCACAGTGGAGGGATAACTACCTACCGGGATAGAAGACACCATGTCCTCTTAGTATGCAGTGCTCACCTTCAATGTTGATTATTGATTGAAATGTTAACTACCAAGCAATGATTAAGACCTATGAAACAAACTGAGATGTCAGAGTGATATACAATCAGATACAAAATGAAACTTTGCTTATCTCTGTGTCAATTAGATATCTGGATATGTCTGCAGTGTTTTATGAACACGTGCTTACATTGTTCCAGGGTAAAGTCAATCCAACAAGAAATTCCAAATAACCAGTTAGTTATAATAAATAGTTTAACTCAAAACACTGAATTTGTACTCAAATGTCAACTGCATATTTAGTCCTTAAGCAGTAATAAGAGGTACACAGTGACAAGAAAATTATGTATTCACAAGACATTGTACAACACATCATTGAGCCAGATGACACAATAGGACCAACTACATGTGCACAGTAACAAGGATCTGACATCAGTTTCAATTTTTACATAAATCAAGGCAGTAGCCAGTCTGAAGTTGTAATTGTCATCATTCAAATGTAAAGGTAGTTTTTCTTTTACACCAATAAATCAGAACAAGCATTCTTTCCTGGCTGATTGTGATAACATCATAAAGAAATGAAAGTGCATAACAAAACATGAATGAATGAGCAATAAATAAATAATTAATATGTCCCTGTTTTAGCTTGTATTACTTATAAATACATTAAGTCCTGTGGACTGAAAGAATGGGTGGTACTAGTTGTGTCATATTCATATCGACATAAACTACCAACAACAGTTGAACTTCTTCAAATATTCCTTTGTTCATTTTCATGGCATTCACCTTACATTTGGCAATAGTAAACTCATTAGATGACCAAACCAGGAATTATAAGTGTTTTATAATCCTTCAAATAATGTGTATTGTTGAGTCCTCACAGACAAAAGAGGTATATAGTAAATCTAGACACACATATTTTTATATGCCACAAGTCTTTTCCAGCTTTGTTTGGTTCAAACCAGGAATTGCATCTTATCTTCATGAAATCCATCACCCTTGAAATGGTGGAAACTGCTTTCTGACATTCATGCAGATCTCTTTGATGTAAATACAAGTCTTTAATATAGACCAATTTCCTTATTAACTTGTTTCAATTCAGAAAATCAATGTTTTATCACTTCTGGATGACAATTCTTGTAAAACACTATGTAAATATTATAATGTCTGCAAACAGTAGATGCTTTCAAGTTCAATTAGAATTTTCATTTGCAAATTGAATCCAATCACAAGAAGGTGGGCAATAAAGTTAACAATATTGCTCATTGACATAAAACATTACAAAATCTTAAAGTTCTAGATATTTTGTCCCGTCAACCAAAATCCTATGTGTGCTATACATATGTGAACTAAATTAAAGCATGCGAGTGATTTATGTCTAATAAGGTAATATCCTACAGGTTAGGTGTGTTATACAGGTGTGTGCTAAATAAAACACATCTAGTTGTTATGAATAGTAAGTGTAATGTCCTTCAGGCTAGATGTGTTACATTTTTCAATAAAGACATCAATGCAATTAAAACATTTCTCTAACTGTTCCTATTAGAAATTTTTTTACCGAGACTTTAGAATTATACAAATTAAAAAAAGTATGTGGGTCTGTGTGAAACCATTATAAAAGAAAAAACTGAACTGTACATTTGAAAATCAAAGCAACAATAATGGAAATGACAATTGGGATGCCAAAGCCAAAGCCAAGTCCACATCCAAGTTCAAGTTTACATTGTGAAGGTTCTGTAATATAAATGTGACTATATTCACAATAAGAAACAGTACAAATGATGTGACACAACCCTATTATTCAGGTAATACAACAGTAAAAGTCATGTCACCATAACCCTATTATTCAGGTCATAAAACAGTAAAAGTCATGTCACCATAACCCTATTATTCAGGTCATAAAACAGTAAAAGTCATGTCACCATAACCCTATTAATCAGGTAATAAAACAGTAAAAGTCATGTCACCATAACCCTATTATTCAGGTTATAAAACAGTAAAAGTCATGTCACCATAACCCTATAAATCATGTAATAAAACAGTAAAGGTCATGTCACCATAACCTTATTATTCAAGTTACAAAGCAATAAAAGTCATGTGACCATAACCCTATTATTCAGGTTATAAAACAGTAAAAGTCATGTCATCATAACCCTATTATTCAGGTTATAAAACAGTAAAAGTCATGTGACCATAACCCAATTATTCAGGTTATAAAACAGTAAAAGTCATGTGTCCATAACCCTATTATTCAGGTAATAAAACAGTAAAAGTCATGTGAACATAACCCTATTATTCAGGGTATAAAACAGTAAAAGTCATGTGACCATAACCCTATTATTCAGGTAATAAAACAGTAAAAGTCATGTGACCATAACCCTATTATTCAGGTTATAAAACAGTAAAACCCTATCTCTATGGATACAATGCCTTCATCTCCATCACTTAATAATAAACAGCCCTAATTTCCATTACATAATAATAAACAATAGTTATGTTTATATTGCCTTCATCTCCATCACATTATAATAAACAATAGCTATGTTTATATTGCCTTCATCTCCATCACATTATAATACACCATAGCTGGGTTTGTATTGAAGCAGGTGAGACAGGAAATGCTACCATATCTGTCTGTCCTGTGCTGATGTTATGATAACATGGGTTTGTAATGAGACAGGAAATACCAGCATATCAGTCTGACAGATTGGGACTAATATTTGGATAAAATGGGTTTGTACTTGACTTGCTCATTGGAATTCAATATTTGTATTTGAATGATATATATTGACTGAGTAATGCATGAGATTATTTGAATGATATATATTGACTGAGTAATGCATGAGATTATTTGAATGATATATATTGACTGAGTAATGCATGAGATTATTTGAATGATATATATTGACTGAGTAATGCATGAGATTATTTGAATGATATATATTGACTGAGTAATGCATGACATTATTTGAATGATATATATTGACTGAGTAATGCATGACATTATTTGAATGATATATATTGACTGAGTAATGCATGACATTATTTGAATGATATATATTGACTGAGTAATGCATGACATTATTTGAATGATATATATTGACTGAGTAATGCATGACATTATTTGAATGATATATATTGACTGAGTAATGCATGACATTATTAGAATGATATATATTGACTGAGTAATGCATGACATTATTTGAATGATATATATTGACTGAGTAATGCATGACAGTATTTGAATGATATATATTGACGGAGTAATGCATGACAGTATTTGAATGATATATATTGACTGAGTAATGCATGATAGTATTTGAATGATATATATTGACTGAGTAATGCATGACATTATTTGAATGATATATATTGACTGAGTAATGCATGACAGTATTTGAATGATATATATTGACTGAGTAATGCATGACAGTATTTGAATGATATATATTGACTGAGTAATGCATGACAGTATTTGAATGATATATATTGACTGAGTAATGCATGACAGTATTTGAATGATATATATTGACTGAGTAATGCATGACAGTATTTGAATGATATATATTGACTGAGTAATGCATGACAGTATTTGAATGATATATATTGACTGAGTAATGCATGACAGTATTTGAATGATATATATTGACTGAGTAATGCATGATAGTATTTGAATGATATATATTGACTGAGTAATGCATGATAGTATTTGAATGATATATATTGACTGAGTAATGCATGAAATTATTTGAATGATATATATTGACTGAGTAATGCATGACATTATTTGAATGATATATATTGACTGAGTAATGCATGACATTATTTGAATGATATATATTGACTGAGTAATGCATGACATTATTTGAATGATATATATTGACTGAGTAATGCATGACATTATTTGAATGATATATATTGACTGAGTAATGCATGACATTATTTGAATGATATATATTGACTGAGTAATGCATGACATTATTTGAATGATATATATTGAATGAGTAATGCATGACATTATTTGAATGATATATATTGACTGAGTAATGCATGACATTATTTGAATGATATATATTGACTGAGTAATGCATGACATTATTTGAATGATATATATTGACTGAGTAATGCATGACATTATTTGAATGATATATATTGACTGAGTAATGCATGATAGTATTTGAATGATATATATTGACTGAGTAATGCATGACATTATTTGAATGATATATATTGACTGAGTAATGCATGACATTATTTGAATGATATATACTGACTGAGTAATGCATGACAGTATTTGAATGATATATATTGACTGAGTAATGCATGACAGTATTTGAATGATATATATTGACTGAGTAATGCATGACAGTATTTGAATGATATATATTGACTGAGTAATGCATGACAGTATTTGAATGATATATATTGACTGAGTAATGCATGACAGTATTTGAATGATATATATTGACTGAGTAATGCATGACAGTATTTGAATGATATATATTGACTGAGTAATGCATGACAGTATTTGAATGATATATATTGACTGAGTAATGCATGACATTATTTGAATGATATATATTGACTGAGTAATGCATGATAGTATTTGAATGATATATATTGACTGAGTAATGCATGATAGTATTTGAATGATATATATTGACTGAGTAATGCATGACATTATTTGAATGATATATATTGACTGAGTAATGCATGACATTATTTGAATGATACATATTGACTGAGTAATGCATGACATTATTTGAATGATACATATTGACTGAGTAATGCATGACATTATTTGAATGATATATATTGACTGAGTAATGCATGACATTATTTGAATGATATATATTGACTGAGTAATGCATGACATTATTTGAATGATATATATTGACTGAGTAATGCATGACATTATTTGAATGATAGATATTGACTGAGTAATGCATGACATTATTTGAATGATAGATATTGACTGAGTAATGCATGACATTATTTGAATGATATATATTGACTGAGTAATGCATGATAGTATTTGAATGATATATATTGACTGAGTAATGCATGATAGTATTTGAATGATATATATTGACTGAGTAATGCATGACATTATTAGAATGATATATATTGACTCAGTAATGCATGACATTATTTGAATGATATATATTGACTGAGTAATGCATGACATTATTAGAATGGTATATATTGACTGAGTAATGCATGACATTTTTTGCATGATATATATTGACTGAATAATGCATGACATTATTTGCATGATATATATTGACTGAGTAATGCATGATAGTATTTGAATGATATATATTGACTGAGTAATGCATGACATTATTTGAATGATATATATTGACTGAGTAATGCATGACATTATTTGAATGATATATATTGACTGAGTAATGCATGACATTATTTGAATGATATATATTGACTGAGTAATGCATGACATTATTTGAATGATATATATATTGACTGAGTAAAGCATGACATTATTTGAATGATATATATTGACTGAGTAATGCATGACATTATTTGAATGATATATATTGACTGAGTAATGCATGACATTATTTGAATGATATATATTGACTGAGTAATGCATGACATTATTTGAATGATATATATTGACTGAGTAATGCATGACATTATTTGAATGATATATATTGACTGAGTAATGCATGACATTATTTGAATGATATATATTGACTGAGTAATGCATGACATTATTTGAATGATATATATTGACTGAGTAATGCATGACATTATTTGAATGATATATATTGACTGAGTAATGCATGACATTTTTTGAATGATATATATTGACTGAGTAATGCATGATATTATTTGAATGATATATATTGACTAAGTAATGCATGATAGTATTTGAATGATATATATTGACTGAGTAATGCATAACATTATTTGAATGATATATATTGACTGAGTAATGCATGACATTATTTGAATGATATATATTGACTGAGTAATGCATGATAGTATTTGAATGATATATAATGACTGAGTAATGCATGACATTATTTGGATGATATATATTGACTGAGTAATGCATGACATTATTTGAATGATATATATTGACTGAGTAATGCATGACATTATGTGGATGATATATATTGACTGAGTAATGCATGACATTATTTGAATGATATATATTGACTGAGTAATGCATGATAGTATTTGAATGATATATATTGACTGAGTAATGCATGACATTATTTGAATGATATATATTGACTGAGTAATGCATGACATTATTTGAATGATATATATTGACTGAGTAATGCATGACATTATTTGAATGATATATATTGACTGAGTAATGCATGATAGTATTTGAATGATATATATTGACTGAGTAATGCATGACATTATTTGAATGATATATATTGACTGAGTAATGCATGATATTATTTGCATGATATATATTGACTGAGTAATGCATGATATTATTTGCATGATATATATTGACTGAGTAATGCATGATAGTATTTGAATGATTTATATTGACTGAGTAATGCATGACATTATTTGAATGATATATATTGACTGAGTAATGCATGACATTATTTGAATGATATATATTGACTGAGTAATGCATGACATTATTTGAATGATATATATTGACTGAGTAATGCATGACATTATTTGAATGATATATATTGACTGAGTAATGCATGACATTATTTGAATGATATATATTGACTGAGTAATGCATGACATTATTTGAATGATATATATTGACTGAGTAATGCATGACATTATTTGAATGATATATATTGACTGAGTAATGCATGATAGTATTTGAATGATATATATTGACTGAGTAATGCATGAATGATATATATTGACTGAGTAATGCATGAATGATATATATTGACTGAGTAATGCATGATATTATTTGAATGATATATATTGACTGAGTAATGCATGATATTATTTGAATGATATATATTGACTGAGTAATGCATGACATTATTTGAATGATATATATTGACTGAGTAACGCATGATAGTATTTGAATGATATATATTGACTGAGTAATGCATGACATTATTTGAATGATATATATTGACTGAGTAATGCATGACATTATTTGAATGATATATATTGACTGAGTAATGCATGACATTATTTGAATGATATATATTGACTGAGTAATGCATGATAGTATTTGAATGATATATATTGACTGAGTAATGCATGACATTATTTGAATGATATATATTGACTGAGTAATGCATGACATTATTTGAATGATATATATTGACTGAGTAATGCATGATAGTATTTGAATGATATATATTGACTGAGTAATGCATGATAGTATTTGAATGATATATATTGACTGAGTAATGCATGACATTATTTGGATGATATATATTGACTGAGTAATGCATGACATTATTTGAATGATATATATTGACTGAGTAATGCATGACATTATTTGGATGATATATATTGACTGAGTAATGCATGACATTATTTGAATGATATATATTGACTGAGTAATGCATGACATTATTTGAATGATATATATTGACTGAGTAATGCATGACATTATTTGAATGATATATATTGACTGAGTAATGCATGACATTATTTGGATTATATATATTGACTGAGTAATGCATGACATTATTTGAATGATATATATTGACTGAGTAATGCATGATAGTATTTGAATGATATATATTGACTGAGTAATGCATGATATTATTTGCATGATTTTTTGATGTACAAGTTGAAAATTATATTTGAGATGTGCAGGTTTTACTGTAATATTAACAGGTTAAACATACACAAAAACCAATGAATGAGAATGTGTCAATGAAGGACTTAAGTCAGATAAAAATACAAGCGGTCAATCCTGATTATACTCTACAACACGCCCTTGCTTAAAATGGTTACCATGGTATTTGATTTGCAACTGAAATTCATTCAGTTTGCTTCTTACCCACAAATGGAACCATAATACTGCATACTATCAGTTTTCATTTCAGTATACCTTTAAATGAAGCAAAACAATGGCCAGCCCTGACATTCACTTGACAAATTGTAACCTGTCATTTTCATTTGTGTGTGATATTTCAACCCCTGCTTATATCATGCAACTTGTTTTCTTGGGAGCTGGGACAAGACAGGAATAGGATCAGTGTATACTAAGCAAGCAACATTAAAAAGCCTCAGCATTTGTACCATTATCTTGTAGCAGATTTCTAAGAAGATATCAGGAAGGGATAGCTGAATTGCATTCATTTTATAGAGGCAAATTTGATAAACAAAAATATATTGCAAACCATAAAGTTAATGGCATAAGTTAGCAAGTTTTAGTAGTAAAAACTAATTATTTAATAATATGACATTTCTTTTTGTCATTTCACAAAGAATATTTTCTCTGGTACTTAAACCATTTGTGTAGGGACAATGTTTTTTGTTCCACACACGGTTCACTGTACAGTACTCATCATCATATCTCTGTAATTCATGTGGTCACTGAGGCACTGTGCTGCTAAACATCTGACCAGCTCCTTGCACTTGTCTCAATCATGTGCCAATGCCTGAGTCTCCGCAAAACTTTTCCTGGTCCATTCTGTGATGTCAGTTCTCTGTCTATACCTCTCCTTCTGCAGTACTGTTGTGGATAGACTGTTGGCTCTAGTGACATGGTAATACCATTTCAGGCTCTTTCTCTTTTTGGCTGTGCTGAGGAGGTCTTCATAATAGTCTACTTTGTGCCTGATGGCACTATCATAAGAGATGCCAAAGATGGTTCTGTAGCATATCATTTCAAGTGCCTGGATTAAAGTGTTGGTCATTCGCCTGTCAGCCAGATCTTTTTTAATAACTCTATTACTGATTCCCCACCCAACCCATTTCTTGACAAGTTCAGCTGGGATGTCTACTCCAGCTGCCTTCCCATTCTTCAGTGCTCTTATTGCTGACTCCACCTCTTCTTTGAGAATGGGGAAATCATCATTTGTGGAGTCTGGAACTGAAAAGCACCTCCAAGTCTCCTGTGCACTGATGGTAATAGATTTCTTTACAATACTCAGTACTTATTTTTGCAATGTCATTTGCTTCTGTGAAGTATTTTCCATTTTCATCTTGAATGATACTGACTTGGTTAATTCTGTCAGGTGAGGTCTTTGACAATTTGAAATGCCTTTTTGCTGTTATTCTTTATCAGACTGCTCTCTATTCTGTGCATTTTTGTCCAATCCAATCTTCTTTTGCTTTCAAGTTTTTTCTAATATTCTTGTTTATTTCACGGTACTCAATTGCCTCTGTTGTGTGTCTTGTGTTTTTTTTAGGTCTATTCGGGCATCACACAAATTCAAAATCTCTTCTGTAATCCAGGTTTTTTTTTTTCGGCAACATGGAGGCCAATGATGTTCTTGGCAGCTGCTGTCATGACTGTGTTGAAAGTGTATGTTATCACTTTAACAACAACATCCATCATAAGGAGTGGAGAAAATTTTCCTCCAATTGTGGCTTAGAATGGCATGCAGATGTTAGGGTCCTTCAGTTGTTCAAGGTTGAATTTGAGCCTGATATTCTTTGGCTTGTTAATTTCTTCAGCTTCACTTGGAAGTTTATAATCATGACGTAGCAGTTTTGTATCAGTGTGTAGTCAATCTGATTATAATTGATTCCATTTGGTGCATGCCATGTCCAGCAATGTGAAGCTTTATGTTGGCCCAGGGTGTTGGCTAGTACAAAGTTATTGTAGCTCGCAAACTTGAGCAGCGTTCTCGTGCTTTCATTGGTAAGCTCACTGCAGGAAGGTCACAATGATCATCCCAGTCTTTTAGAGAATCTTTGTCAACTTTGGCATTCCAGTCTCCTTGGATGATGAGAATTTCTTTGTTACTGACCAAGTTTAGAATACCCTGGAGTTTGTTGTAAAACTCCTTTATTTCTTAATCATCGTGTTCGGTAGTTGGAGCATATACTTGGATAATTGTGATGTTAAATGGAGATGCTTTCAGATGAAAGGAGATGATTCTGCTAGATATGGGACGACATTCAAGCACATATTCCTTGATGGCTTTGTTTACAAGAAGCCTACTCTATTTATGGACTTGTCCAATTATCCACTATAGTATAATATATGCCCATCTTCAGTTTGGTGTTCTTCTAGGGCTTTCTATCTGACTGCACTGAGTACCAGAAGGTGCTATGGGTAGTGTTCCTGCTCATTTGTCTGTTCTTGGAGACTTCCAATTTGCACCAGAGTTCTAATGTTCCAGGTGGCGATGGCAATGCTGTCTCTCGATTTGATTTTATGCAAAATATCAGTAGCATACTTGTCACCTCTGTCGTGGTGGACAATGGCAGGCATTGCACAGTGGGTAGTTTAAATCCATTATTTATAGCAATTGTACAACTGTAACAAAAGTTAATGTATTGGGAAGCTTTTACCATTTAATGATACAGTGGATATTTAAATTTAATGTTTGTATGAACTGTACAAATTTAAAAAATTGGCACCAAAATGAAGGTGAAGGTACATCCAAAGTTAAAGAAATTAGACAAATTATTAAAAGGTTGGAAGCAATAGTCTCATGATTTTTACGCATTATAATAGCTGGAATGAATGGTACATGGAATTTAACAGAGTACACTAATATAGCACTGCTGCATATTTAGTCTGGGAGGTACACACATATCGTACCTGAAGTCGTTGTAGTTGTTGAATTAGTACTATTGTCTGCAAATAAACAATGTACACAATGCAATGAACACAATGCACATACTTACACTTAATTATAATGTCTGTATAAAGTACAATATGAGCTCTTTTCCTTTGCACTTAAAATCTGTGTAAGTTGTTGGTATTGTGTTATTTTTTTTTCTTTTACAAAAACCTTTCTTAAAATCTGCTTGAAATCTATTATTATTGCTCTCTGCTGAAGCCAGAATTTACAGTGAAAGTCACAGGCTGAAACTATATCGACAGCCAGCAGTACCTACATCACTAATTGCTTGAATTAACCACTACAGACAAGACCTCACCTGAAAAGCTTACAGCATGAAATCTACTTACCTAATTACTATACTCATTCAACTGTACAATACACAATTAACCTGATACTGGTAATATATGGCAGGATACATGTTCATCATTAATATGGACACTTTACCATTAAATAAACGTATTATTACTTCCATCTACTAGTACACAGATTACACTGGTCAGCAAAGGTATTCGAGTAGGGTAAGAAACAGATATAGTCTGGCATGGCTGAATGGATCATAAACACAAATGCTAAGTAAAGGAGTACGATACTACACCTTGCAAGTAGGTTTATATGACATATTTTGCATTTCATTGAATTTGGTTCTGTATGTGTTCTTGCTGTAATCATTAAATAATGTGAATGTATCAATCACTCTTAGCACTACACCTATACCAAAAAAATGGTCACAGTTACCTATATTTCACATTGAGATTATCTTAGGTAAAGTTACTTTTAAGCTCATAAACCAAACAAATGGTCACAGTTACCTATATTTCATATTGAGATTATCTTAGGTAAAGTTACTTTTAACCTCATAAACCAAACAAATGGTCACAGTTACCTATATTTCATATTTGAGATTATCTTAGGCAAAGTTACTTTAAGCTCATTACTTTAAAAATAAATTGGCATGTGTTTTACATACTGTCCTTTGTAGACTGATGGAACTTGGAGCTGATTTTCTGTGAGCATTATTCCCTCATTTCAGAAGTAGGTCAATATCAGCTTTTTTTATGCTTCACTGACTTTGTTACATGTTGTGTTTGATGTTCATTTCTTAAAGGCACTTTTCATGCGAGAATCATGAAACTAAATATTTGGCATGTCTCTTACTCCCATACTCTTACAACAAAACAGACTTTTTGTAACTTCCATTCTTCCTTATATCAGCTTTGGTAAAATTTCCATATTACTTATGGCTGTGAGCAGCAGAGAGGGTGAATCGGACAACTTTTTTTTTGGTTATTTTTTATTATACCTTTAAAACGGTACGAATAGACCCTTCTCGCGAAAAAATAAGTCTCCGACCCTTATAATTGTTCGCGTTTTCGTTGATGTCGCAACGTCGTTGTCACTCACCCTCTCTGCTGCTATGGGTTAACCGAATATTTGATCAAGTCCTTACTACGACGAAAATCACTACGATTTTACATACAGACTAATTTGTAAAACCTCCTCTTGTAAATCAATCAGATTATTAGACTGGTCAGTGAGTTTGAAATTAATTCTGGTTAATGAATTATTATGACATCGCATATAGACTGGATTCACCGGGGACTCAATTATTAAAAATCCTGGAGGAGCTGTTGGTGCAAATGAATACAAAATATATCCTTGCTGAGCTTGATTTGATCGTTCTAGATTAATTTGATAGCTTCCTTCGATCACATCGCATACTAAATTGAGCGCAATCACCGATGAAATATTCACGTTGAACGGAGCAATATGCCTGCCACCACCATCTGGGTCATTATTGTGTTTGAGGGTTTTTATTTCCGGTGATGTTGTTTTTTTCCACGCATCATGAATTATTTTAAAACCAACATCGATGGCATCACTGAGAAGTCTTTTTAGTTCTGGTACGTTATATCCTGGTAGTTTGAATGTTGGGATATCTTCAACGCGGATTTTATAATCTGATGCAAATCCGTCTCTCGATATGGGATTATCTTCATCTAATATATCCTGAATAATTTTTAAATTAAATGTTTCCATATCGTCGATAATTTTGTTGCATGTTTCTACGACGCTGATAAATTCATCTCGGGTGAGAGAGCCGGATTTAAGAGATATTAACAACAGCGAAAAATCATTATTCATTGCCTTGAAATTGTCATTGATTTTAAGATCGTGAGCAGTAAGAAATCTCTCTCCCTTATTTATTATATTGTGAAGGATATTACAAAAATCTGTAGTGACTTGGTGATCTTTATAACTTTTTACTGGATTATTGGGTTTTATCCTGTCTGTGATATAATCAGTTTTTTTGGGTTCTGGTAAATCAACGGTTTTTCTCCCGGGTGGGATTTCAGGCCATCCCAGTACGGTTCTAATAGAATTCTGATAGATATCTACGACGTAACCCTCTGTGCTTATTTCAATGGCAGATGATAGTGTTGGCTCATGAACTGTTATAGCTATTTTTGATTCTTTTCCAGTAATCGATTTTATTCTACGTTGCAATTCGTTATTGATTTGTTCAATTTGGTATGACCCTGTTGGTATGGAAACAACGTTCCAGTCTGGGGTACCGTCGGCTTTATTCTTATTTGCAAATACCAGGGAATTATTGGGTTGTTGACCACCAAATGATTTTGACCTAATATTTGGCCAACTGTGATACACTCGTAATTTTGCTAGCGCTATCTCCTTCACTGGGACCGGAGAGGGGAAATTCACACTGAATTCTGGATTCGTTGAGGTTATTGAGATCATGCTTGTTTGTACTGGGTTCGTGTTCTCCACTATTTGTTGAAGTAATTCCATCTGTGTTGTCATTGTTATTATACTCATGTTGTATTTCTAATTTTGACATCGCAGAATCATATATATCTACCATCGCTGAAAACTCACTCTCTGATATAATTGTATCATTGAGCGATGACGATATCAATGAGGATAATTGCCAGTATGCAGTGGACACAACATGAAATTGAATTATGTAGTCCTGTAGTTTCCGTTGGCTGCATGAGGATATTTTTTTGTGATTATTGAAATAATTCCAGCGATTGTTGTTGCCGCAGAAATGCAAATTGGAACAGCTATCGGAGCCATCATTGTCACTGAAGACAGTATAATACCAGCTCCGGTGATAACACCACTCACAGCGTACACAGTAACATCAATTGCGGTAATTCTCCTGCGATATTTTTTAATTTTCATTGCATACTCCTCAGACAGGGTTTTGAGTCTAGTTTGATATTCTCTGACCTGATCATAGCGATATTGCGATGATGAAATCATTTTTTATTTTAAATGTTCATCATTGAATTGCAGAATTATTTATCGCCAGGTACTTCTGCTACATATTCTATCACCCACGGCATCGTTAATCTAACTGATCTACCTCTAACCACACTTATTTTAAAAAGTACTTCAATTGGATTAGATTTAAACATTACCGTGTTAACACCTGTTCCTAAAATTTTATCGGTTAAATCGACGCATGTTATATTAAAATGTTCGTTAGCTATGATTGTAAATCGATAAATTCCCTCAATGTAATTCAAACCACCAAATATGTAACTGAGCGATGGTCCGTCTTTAACCCAATCGAAAATTCCACTAGCTATCGTGTTCACAACATTTTTAACTTCATCGTTGCGATTCGGCATTTTTACTCTGCGGGCATCTCGAAGTTCTACAAACGATTGTTCGATAGTTTTTAATGTGTATATTGTTTCAAGGAGGTTAAGTGGTCTTAAATTTTCATCGCTGAAAAATCTTAAATTAAGCAGGTACAATTCATTATTGCGGTCATTGATGACTTTTTGATCATCTATAAACGTTTTAAGTTCAGCGATAGATGGTGTAACTACAATTGGGGATCCAAAGAACTTATGAATGACATTTCTACGGAAACTATTGTAGTTTCTTAAATGATCTTCAAATTCTTTATCGTGGTTTGTAAATCGATCTGTAATCGTCGAAAAAAGTACACCCGGTTTGAGTTTACCCTGATCGGAAAATAACGCGATAGTATTCTCGATTGCGTTTCGTTGTTTAACTAAAATATCATCGAATGACACATCACTGCTTTTCAATTTACCCTGTTTGTCTTGAAATACAACTATTTCGTTCGGGTCAACATTTACTAAATTTAACGTCTCAGCGATTTCATCTTTGATTAGTTTTTTTACATTACCGGTTGCAGTGTCATCGGGTTTGGGTTTCAGAAGTCTTCCCCAAATATCGATCATGATATTTTATACACCATTCTCTAAAAAGCGATTACTAGTGTATTCATTAACGACAATATCAGGTGGTTTTCTAGATGCTGAAATAGCGTCAAGGACATTTAATACTTCACTGCCGCATATTGGTGGGTCATTGATTTGTTGTGTTGGTAGCGTAGAATACCAAGTCTTCATTGGAAATTGTTTTATGTAACGCATAAACTCATTTGGTGGGGCTAATCCATATGAATCAAAATAGACAATCCCACGTGGATCAATAGCGTATGCAACCCAGTGAGTTCCAGGTCCGGTGCTGTTATCGAGATTAATAATACCTGTTTCAGTTTTGTTTGGTTGATGTGGTAATTGATCTTTCATAAAAACACCTCTGAAATTTTTAATCACTAGTTTTTTAGCAGCATCCATTAAATCAAAATTGGACATTGGAACCATCGAAGATTTGGGAACCATAGGTTCCTCAATTAATAAACCGTTCCTGGTAGTCTCAGGCCTGATCCGTGAACGGATCTCCCGCTGTACCATGAATACGGGGTTCCTGGTAGTCTTAGACCCTTTCCGCTGTACCATGAATACGGGGTTCCTGGTAGTCTTAGACCCTTTCCCTTTTTTTATACCCTTGACCTTTCTTCGGTTCATATGATTCAGCAATGCTCTGTACCGCTTTTGTTCCCAAGCCTCCAACTACCCCCAATGCGGCCGCTTTTGCTACTGCTGGGGCTGCTGCCGCAACCAATGCTGGTATTGCAGCAAACAACGGAAATATACCACCTGTTTTTATCATATTTTTGATAGCAGCCGAAGAGAGTGTGATCTGAACTCCTTTTTATCCTTGAAAGCATCATTGAAATGTTTCACTTGACGAGTTGTCAGCGATAATTTATTTGCCCCGCCATTCATTTGATTAGGTTTCAACGTGATTGTGGTTCCACATTGTTTAGCGGATTTTGATTGCAATTTTTTTAACTGACCAGGTGTCAATGACACATTGATATTACTATATGACATTATACAAATACAGATTGATTCTAATGGAAAAATCCTTCGGATTTTCAATTACATATTTTCCACTGGTGCATCTACCGCTCTCATTCTTCCACCAACACCTTCAAGTAGCATTGATTTATCACTGAGAATGACAGCAACCGCTCTATAATTAATAATACCACCAGGACGGGTTACACGGGCTCTGAAGTGTATATCAACGACAGATTGTCTCACCAAGTCGAGATGTTCCAGCGAAAAGTAATAAATCGGATAGAGGCTTTTGAAATCCCATTGTGATATTTGCAAACCGGTATCCACATTTTGATCACGTGCCATAAATGACAACAGGTTATGATAGACACGTGCAATATGATTTTGACCGTAATCAAGTTGCACATCTTCAGATGGTTCCTGTTGTCCGTTTATTCTCAGTGAGACCTCTCTAACACCTAACTGATCAAATATCATATGACTTCGTTCTTGATTACCAACTCGCGCAGCATTCTGTAACGCAATAAATATATGACGTGGAGCTGAAACCCCTTGTTTTGATGCCAGGTGCCATGTGAATGTACCATCAACATTGTCTTGTTTAGTATCCGTAGTCACTGATAACCAACTCAATAACGACTTTCCTCCTTGGTCCATAAATGATAACAATTTTCCTTCTGCTGTGATTGATGGAGTTAACACTGGCATCCACAATGATAGTTTTGTTAAAACGACTTTACCATCAGGAACAGTAGCATCACGCCATATTGCATCATTATCAGTACCCTTTCGTACAAGCGCTACTGTGTGTTTAGCTCCATAAATAACTTTTCGGACGTTTCTACAGAATCCGAATATATGATGCAGTGGAATTGCACATGAAAATTGTCGACGCTGTCCTTGTAATGTTGCTACACGTGTTGCAAATCCTAGATTGTAAGTAGTAATAGTATTTATGACATCAAATTCAGCAGGTGGTCTTACATATCCGGCTGGTGCTGGATCAATTACTGTAGCTCGTGTTGCCTTGACTCTAGAATACTGGTTGTGTTCAGCGTTATCAGTAATATCCTTTGCAAACATCATAGATGGACCCGCTGATCTTGTATAATCATCAGAATATCTTGCTAACCCTATGATTGTTGTAGCCACATCAACTTCACGGTCAATGGATTCAATTTCTTTTCCATCAATGAGATATCTAGCGCTTTCAAATAACGCCATGATACCGTTATTAACAAAACCAACTCGGGTAGTTGTGCTAATGTCATATGGTGGATCATTATGTGCAGCATCATTTGTTACAAGTTCTCCTTCTACTTCAATAAACGCTTCACAAGGCAAAAAGTATTTACTGGTATCATGAACTTGAAGTTCAATTCGTGATCGGAGATCTGGTTGTACTGCGTGATAAGAATAAAATTGAAAATCGCGTACAGAATCATCTTTACGCACTGGGGCATCCATATCAAATGCTGGATCAGATGACCTTTTGAACATTTTATTCTATTTATCAGAGTCTAAATCGGATTTCCATTTCATCGTGAAAAACGCTAGCGTTTTCGTCGTGGTTTTTTAAAGCCACTTCCTGCTATCATGTTTGCTGTCAGGTTATTTTGGTCCTCTTGATTTACCATCGACGCTAGTTTTTCATCTACTGCGTTATTTATAATTTTACTAACACTTGCAGGCATCTCTGCTGTAGATGGCAATGGTACCTGTTTCTCTTTTCGTCTCACTAATGATGTTATTTTATTCTTCGCAGTTGAAAACGCTTTCCCGGCAAGATCTCCAACAGTACTACTACCCTTATCACGAATAACATCAATGGCTTTCATTCCTAGTTGTTTAGCTAACGGCATCACTTTTGGGGCCGTTCTTGAAAAGAATCCTAAAATGGTCTTGCCGAGGCGATCTCCGTAGTATGCTCTATAAACTGGAAACCGTGAATTAACTACATAGACGAGGGTTGGTTTATCATGATTGTAGTGTATAATCATCTTGTTATAAAACTAGTAGTTTTTTAATTAGTGATCAATCGCTGTAATAACCATGGGCATCTTTGTGATTTTCAACTAACTCAGCAATGAGTTTTCGATATACATTAATGTCCATGATACCACCGGCAAATAATCGTCTACAGATATCAGCTGCTTCATTAATTATTTCCGGTGAGTTATTTCCGGCTCGTTTCCCTCCGATGAGGACTTCTAACCGTGATATGTCACTGAGAATGTTACCAGGACAAGTAACGCTAGTGTTTTCAACTATTCCGCTACCTAAATACTTATCTTCAGTTGACTCCTCTTCATCCTCTTTAACTACTATATTCATTTGATTTATTTTACTCAATACTTTGTCTTTAAAACTCTCAAAATCATTGCGGTTACCTTCTGTGATTCTAAATCTACCACGGTTTGCCAAGTATACTTTTTTTATCCAATTCTCGTCGTTTTTTATATACTCTTTATACCCTTTGTTTACAGCTATTTCTCTTTTATCGAGTGCGAAATTCCGCACGGTAAATTTAATTAAATTATTGTCATCTTTAAAACTTTTAATTATGTTGTATGCATAGTTTGCAAATATAGTTTGCGGTGAATATATTTTTGCTATAGTAACGTCTTCTTCCTCTTCTTGTTTTCTTGCAATAGCACCTAGTTCTTCTAGTACTTGCTCTTTTTGTTGTTGTTGCCGTGAAGTAGCTACTATATCCACTGGAAGCGTTTCTAAAGACTTTTTTGTTTGTTTAGTTCTTTTTGCTATTTTTTCTAACACAGGGAGAAAAGTCTCTTCTTGTTTTTTTCCTTGCTCAGAGATTGTTGACACTATCTGTTTCGTTGTTGTAGTTATTGGTTTAAACAACTCTTCAGATCCTGCAGCAAAATCAGTCTGAAGACTCTGTCGTTCTTGCAGTTTATTCCTGACAGAGTCACGAATTGGTATAAATTTCTTAATTGCATCTAGTCGCTCACGAGCCAATCGGGTCGTTAATGCTTCATTGACCATTATTTGAAATCAGAAACCATTTTTCAATTGCAAAACAATTTTTCCCATCGATGATTCCATCCTAACGGTCCAATTTTTTATTGCTGTGAAATATTTTTATTTTTTATCCATTGATTTTGCCTGTTTTTGACAGTTTTGGTGGTTTTCAGTTGAAAATCTCAAAGAGATTTTACAGTCAAGTAGTCGATTTTACATGGGATTTTCCATAAGGAAAAGCTGTTAAAACTCATTTTTGATGATTTTTAGCCATTTTTCATCAATTTTTGCCTGTTTTCAGTGATGTTTGGTCATTTTTCATCGATTTTCATCAAAAAACCTCGTAGGGTCAAGTAGTCGATTTGACATGGGATTTTCCATAAGGAAAAGTTCTTAAAAGAACTTTCAAAGTTGTTAGGATTCTATTTTATTTTCGCAGTGTGAAATATTTTCACTGATTCAATCAAAAAATGACAAAAAAATGAAAATCTCAAGGAGATTTTACTGTCTGACAAAATCTTTTGAGGGTCGGTCAATCAAAATAGTTCATTTTCTTGAATTAACGCTCGTAAGTTTCTAATTTTAGAATTAACTTCCTTTTTCAATTCATATTCGTTACCCAATTCTTTTCGTATTCCCTCCACGATAGTATATAACGGAACAAACACATCTACTTCACTGGAAAATGCAAGAGAGTCTCGAATAGAATTTTGAATTTTTTTGATGAGTGCATATTTCTTTGGTAACATATACTTGTTAGTGCTAACTCCGTATTCTATATCCTGAAAATCCGACTTGATTTGATCAGGATTTAACCCATCTGACAATTTAATATCCTGATTTTTCAATTTTCCAATTTCAACTATGATGCTATTCATATTTTCAGAATTCATATATGATAATACATATTTCTAATTCATTTTTCAAAAATAAAAGAGCCGTTAATATTTTAAAAATTCAGTCTGTATATATAAATATCTTTTTTAAAAATTCAGTCTGTATATATAAATATCTTTTTTAAAATTTCAGTCTGTATATATAAATATCTTTTTTAAAAATTCAGTCTGTATATATAACTATCTTTTTTAAAATTCAGTCTGTATATATAAATATAAATGCAGACAAAAATAAATAACAACCATGATGAGCGGTTATCAGTCATTTGGCCCCCTTGATATAGGCCACTGTGTCTTTCATAGGGTTCTTTCTATGAGTATTTCCATTTTTTTTTCTGAGATTTCTTCGATCTCGATTTGACACTATTTGGCCGGTAATTCATTTTTTGAACACCATACGGGGCTACCCAAATGTGACGGAGAGCTAATTACATCCATGGATGTTATTTATTTTAGGTCATTTATATTTACATTCACCGGAAACATATTCCCCTAAGAGTGAATCTAACTCGTCAAATAACGGGTTAGAATCACAAGAGGGTATGTTTACGTGAAATGACCTAGAGGTTACATATATACGACAACACATCTTTGGAACTCCTTGGTTGCCTTCACATCCAAGTAAGCCCAAAGGAAACCCGAAACATACATCTCCGGAAGGGAGGCCTAACGTGGCAAACGCCATCTTAGACCGCCCAGAAGATATGCTTGGGGTGACGTCACAACATATACTTAATTAAGGACAGCACAAATACCGTATATATTTCCACTCGAGTGTTGTGGCAAATTGTAGGTATACATATACTTAATTAACTTAATTAAGGACAGCACAAATACCGTATATATCTCCATTCAGATTGTAGGTATACATATACTTAATTAACTTAATTAAGGATGGATTATAATTCAATGATGATGTAATGATGATGGGACGGCACAGACATCACAAACATGAAACGACGGGGCTGATTTTCAAAGGCCAATTCGACCAATCAAAGCAACCCATGAAAATAAACCCGGTTGCATGATTGAGTAAAAGTCAACCACGCACACGTGTCAATGGCGTGGGTTATTTTTTGACTGGTCGAATTGGCCTTGAAAGCCCCAGCTTTAAACCTTTCATTTAGTATATAAGGTGACTAATACAGCAGCGTCAATCCACAGAGTGTGTTATTTTATTTTCTTGAATTACTTGTTAATGGTGCTTCACAGTATTTAAATGAGACAGAATATTTGCATAAAGCACTAAAAAAAAGAATGTAATCGTTTGAAAACATTTTATATTTGATTTCTTTTCTAATTAATTATAGCCCAAGCCGCTGAATCAAAATTTAGGGGGAAATAACCCACGCCATACTGTAATGTAATTTTTATAGATGTAGCCGCTCTCTAGGCGCATTTTTACATCTTTTATAGGTGCCATGTCGGCATCCTCTTTTTTTTAAAAATCTTTATTCAATATTTACATATTAAATTATACAAGTGATAGTCAAACCCCCCCCCAGCACCCGTCTTTCATACACACATTTTCACCACACTCACTACATACAGACATTTAAAAACACTTATATTTACACATAATAGTAGAAACATATATGAGTAGGTGGGAGGGGTTGTTATTCCCTCCCTTATCAACCCGACACCATCTAAGGGAGAGAGTATATAAAGGGAATTAATACAGCAATCCGCAAGGTATGCTATTTTATTTTCTTGAATTACTTATTTATGGTGTTTCACAGTATTTAAATGAGACAGCATATTTGACTTAAGCACTAAAACAAAGAATATAATTGTTTGAAAACATTTCTTTTCTTACAATACAATGCCCACCGCTGAATCACAATAACCCATAAAACAAGTTAACACAATCTAAGGGAGAAAGTATACACGTGTGTTATCCTGTAACGCCTGCATCTCCGGATCACATCCTATGTTTATGAAATACGCATTAATCGCACGTGAGACAGAATATTTGACTTAAACATTAAAAAAAAAGAAAATATTTCTTTTCCTATAAAAAAATACCCAGCCGCTAAATCACAATGATAACTCCCTTGGTTATATCCATTGGTTATATTTAAGAGTTGTCTCCCTTGGTGTTATAGACATACGAAAATCGAATTTTTTGTCCTGTCTATTTTGAAATGGTAAAGAATTATTCTGAGAATCGGAATCAATATAACCATCCTTGATTCTATTATTCAAGAATTAAGTTATCATTCAACACCTACAGAGAACATTAAATGTTCACATATTAATCTATCTATCTGACTGATCAAATACCACAAATCCAACTGGATTCTTCAATCTGCGGTTTCTGATAATACCATTACGGAATGCTTCATAATTAACAAGCACGGGTGAGGTCTGAATTCTTGGTTCATTTGTATAATAACACTATTTTTCTAATTCATTGTTTCGTTTAATATATTATATAGTCTCTATAGTCTCTGTATATAATCTTGAGGAGTCTTTACTATTTTGTCATCGTTGGGGTCAATGACAGTATTTTTTATTCTTTTATCATAATAGCGTTTTAGTTCCCTGTATCGTTTGCCGCTACACATAACACATAATTGCGACTTCCCCCTAACTCCAACCCCACATCGAATACAGGGTAACGGACCAAGGCTTCCACGACGAAAGCTTTGCATTTGATACCAACAGAATTCATTTCTGCATGATTTGTTACACGGTGTCACTGATCCAATCATAAGCCATTTGCAATGATTCATTATACTTAAATCTTTCATTTAAATGCTTGTTTTAATTATAGTATGGAGGAGTTCGAGAGATTATCGAAAATTAAGCCCTGGAAAAGTGTTCAATTCAATCTTGATAGAGTTTCTGATACACCAAAGAATAAAATTCTTGATAGAACCTTGATTAGTAAAATCAGAGACTGTTTTAATGAATTCAAGCGTGATGGGGCAGCTCATTGTTGGTCAACATTTCGAATTGATGGTGTTGTTGACGCTACCATGAATGATGAAAAAGCAGCAGTGATAATCTCACGTCTTGGGGAAGAAAGAAATTTTTTTCGAATAAAATTTCTTATCCGTGATAATGGAAAATGGATCATTAGGGACAAATACGAGCCTATTCTTAAGGACAAAAAAACTGTCACTGTGACTCAGGATTCAAAACCAGGAATTTTGACTGGAATTGACAAACCCTACTACGAAAGATCTTATCCTGTCACAGCAGTTGTTTACGGGATCTATCCGCTCAATGAAAAACCTGATATTTCAAAACTAGCACCCATGAAATATTCGACAGGGCTCAATTGTGTAGCAACACGAATAATGGAACACTTCACAAATGCGTCCCGGGGAAATAAACTAACTGATCTAAGACGAAAAAAAATAACCGAATGGGAACTGACAGTGAAACAGCATGGGGCAACAATTCAAGATATAGCCAAATTAGAAACATCATTGAGATTTCCAATATCGGTAAGGACAATCACCGGAGAAGTATTATACGAATCGAAATATAAATCAAAAGGGACTCCCATTGAAATTATTGATCATAACGCGCACGCGTGGTCATCTGCAGTAACAATATTCCCACGGGATAGAACCGTAAAATATCTGTTTGGAACCGAAGAGTTTTTTTCAGAGCAGAAATTATTTGATGCTATTTACCATTTGAGTAAAAACGATTCTGTGTCAGTGTGGCTATTTCATAGTACTTCAGACGAAGAATGTAGATTTGATCAGTTTGTAAGGCCCAACGGAGAATTATACCGTACTGAAGAGCTGCATAATCAAATGAAACAACTAGCTAGTGAATTTTCTCCCCAGAGTTCTGGGGGGGAAGACAACGATCAATTATTAGGAAACTGTTTTACAGTACCATCAGTTGCAGCACATTTTGCTAGAAAGAAAAACGCGTGGAAACCAACCCGAAGTGAGTTCTTATCAGATGTCAAATTGTCCTGTCTTGAATACAGCCATGGAGGATTATGGAACACAAAATACACCGCTGATACCGTTATTTCAGTTGATATGATTGCATGTTATCCAGGAAGTTTTCTTGGGTATGGAGAGTGTGAGAAATATTTCAAACGATTTGGACACCCTACACACGAAATGACCCGTGTTGCTATTAATGGAACACTGCCACATTTCGATTTAACCGGATTCGCTTGTGTAGCATCATTTGAAATGGCTGAAGGACTTCATCCGTGTAGTTATCTTTGGATTGGTAAACACATGTCTGAAAAACACTGGATGCCAATAGTGTTATTACGGTATATGCTTGATTGTAAGATGTTAAAATCATTAATTGTCAGTGAAGCAATTATATCCTATCGAGCACAGAAATCAGTCTGGTTACCACAACCTGATCTAGAAAAAATAATTAGCGAAGAGCGAAAACTGTTTCCTGATTTTAATGAACAACAAATCATGGATTGGTCCAGACAGTTATTTGAAATCAGAAACAATGAAGCAAAAGATCTTGGACGAAGAATAATCGGTAAATTTACCCAAGGTGGCAAAGATGATAATACGAGATATTCTTCACGATTGATTATAGACAATGCTGAATACGATTTTGTAATCAAAGATTTAACGAATAGGGGCTTATATGTCAATCGTAAGGACGCATTTATGTCCGATGGAACCAAATTGGGTACAATTGTTACTTACACTGATGGATACCATCCGCAGTACACATATTTGAGAGCTTCTATGCTTGGTTATGCTTCTATCAATCTGTTTTCAATGATCAATAGATTTCCTACCACCGCAGTTAGAGTTGCTACTGACTCATTTTACATAAATAGCAAAATGGCTGATTTTAAGGCTACTGGCAACGAGAATTGGGGGTCATGGAGAATTAAGAAGGAAATGCTTCATGATTATATTCCATCAGCAGATGTTACCATTGAAAATAATTACTTAGAAAGCAATCAGTGTTCAGAATTTTCTAGTGCACCACCGATTTCTGATCCAATCTGTAGATATAAAACAGTTTATTTAAACGGCTGTGGGGGGTCAGGAAAAACAACCCGGGCAATTGAGTTATATCGTGGGAAATCAAACATGAGTGTGTTAACACCGACTCACAGACTTGCAAGAGAAATGATACAGAGAGGGGTAAATGCCTGCACTTATCACAGCTTTTTCCGATGGAAGGGAGATAAATGGACTCCTGAGCGCATGGGAGAGAAATTTATTCCTGAATTCATCATGTGGGATGAAATAGACACAGTGTCCGAAGATGTCTTAAAAATATTTCTTGAGTGGTTGTTATCGAAGAATACAAAAGTCGTCATGTGCGGGGATCACGGGCAACCACCACCATTTGTCGGTGCATCCCCCCATGAATGGCTAAAGGGTTTTGTAGACTATTATGAAGAAATTGATACCGATCATAGATCACTTGATAATGAATTAAAAGAATTGAAGAAACTAATTAGATTACAACCGGATAAAATCCAGTGTGAAATAGCGCGTGAAATAATTTCGGAAACTCCCATGAATGAGTTTTGGGAAGCGTGGAGACCAAATGATTTAATCATTGCAAGTAGAAAAATAGTCAGGGACACACTTCAGATGAAGTTATTTGAATTGCATAAACAAAAATTTGCAACACTTCCAGTGCCCCTCTGTTATAGGCCATCGGATACACGAAAACAGAACATCGAAGTTGATATTCCAGGCCTGATAGAGTCAAGGCGTGAAAAGCAGATTCTCGTATTAAATGATATTGTGCTGGATGATATCAATGTCCTTGAAGATGCATTGCGTGCTAATAAATCCCCATGGACGCTAGGTTATGCAGCAACAATACACTCTTCACAGGGATTGACTATATCGGATACAATTGTTTGGATGGTAGATAATCGCATAGAATGGTCGAATTTAGTCTATCTCGCAGTGTCTAGAGTACGAAAAATAAATCAGCTTCGAAGAATTGTCCTGATAGAGTCAGGCGATGATGAAATCATTGGTGGCGATGATGAAATCATTGGTGGCGATGATGAAATCATTGGCGATCATAATGACACCACAATAGATGATATTATTGATAAAAAACTCTCCGGTTACAAACAACAAGACAAAAAAAAAACAACGAGAATTTGATATTGATGCTGAATTAATAATTACTCTGAAGCAACAACAGAATAATCACTGCGCGAGTTGCAATTGTATAATGCGTTGGCAGTATTCGGATAAGGATCCTCGCCAATTCACCGTTGACAGAAAAAATAACAATCTCGGTCATGTCAGAAATAATGTGATGTTGACTTGTCTTGAGTGCAATAGACGCAAGGGTGCTAGTTAAGCCCATGCGGTGGTAATTGAGTATCCTCAGGTATCACTTGTAATTGTTGTCTAGTAAAACCCCGTTGAGGGGCAGTTGAATCCAGTTTATAGATTGGAAGTCTACCCGTAGATCGTGTTATACTAGATATCTTATGTGCAGTAATACTCCAAATAGGATCAGTAGCCCTTTTTGTGCCACCCTCAAGCTCTCCTGGTTCGTATAAGTACCTCACAATGACATTACTACCAAGAATTGGTTGGGAAACGCTAAAATCTTTTTGAATTTCCATTTCAGGTATTGACTTCTTTTTAATCGCATTGATAGGTTTCATGTTGATGGTTCTAGTAATCTCGTTATTCAGTGCAGTAATCACAGCTGGTAACCTTTTAACCCATTCACGGGATCTTTTTTCTTGGATGAATTCTTTTGCGTATTGATATCCAAATAACCGTTCAGCAAGGGTTTTATTAAACCGTTCTACAATGGCCTGATCACGATGTAGCGCAGTATGTCCTCGTCTGATAGTGACTTTATGATTTTTCATTATTGATAACACTGCACCCTGAAATTCCTTGCCAGGATCAATTTGTAATAGATTTGGCCAGTGCATAGGACTCCTTCGATAAATCCTTTCAAATGCAGAAGCCACTTCAGTGGCTGATTTTGTTTTTAATGGTTCTGCTTCTTTGTATCGACTTGCAATATCAACTACGGTTAATGCGTATTTGTAACCACGATCATGTGGCAGAAATAATAGATCAGCCTGATGAACTTCCTTAGGAACTGTCACATCAAAATGCGAGAAATTGATTTGTTTAGGCGGTGGTAGATAAATTTGCCATAGTGCCTGTTTGGATAACCAATGAGCCGCAGTGGCCTTTTTCACTTTTGCGGCGCTAGCGAGTTTATGGATTGCTGATTTACCCCTCCAGTATCCTCTTGGGGAATAATAAATAGATTCCATGTTGTTATTAATTACCAGCACCTAACATCAATTTACTTTTCATAGTCGATTTTATCAAAAAGGAAGCCAATTTTTCTTTGAAAGATTTATCAGAAATAGCATTTAACGCATGAATTAATTTCACATCTGCTAGATGCCTGTGCTGCAGATTACTGCTTTTATAAGATACATCATGAAGGTGACAGGCCTTATCAATAGCGTTTATTGGTTCCTCACCGGGTCGGGGCTGATTTTGATCATTGAGTCTGATATCAAGTCTTGTTCCCGGTCCACAGTAGCTATATCCTGGAAGGTGCTTTTCTCCAGGGTATTTTGCCCATGGAGTTCCAGGGAGTTTAGTTAGCTTGGCTGCGATATCACCTCCTCGTTTTTTTTAAAGGTTCCTTGAGTTCCTTGGGTTTAGAAACAAATCTAAATTTCTTTGTACTACATTGTACGCATTTACCAGAAAGCGCTGATCGGTTATTTTTAGTTGTAATCGTCATCAAGTCATCTGTGCCAGTACGTTTTTTACACTTCACACAATATAGATCCATAATTTATATATAACGGCATGAATATAATTGATTATTCAGCTACCCGACGGCGGGAACCTATTTAACATCATGAAATGTTGCCGAATTCAATTAGAATGATTATAATCGGACCATCTGGAAGCGGAAAGACACAACTGCTACTTAATTTGATAACGAGATGGATGAAATGGAACAAATTGTATTTAATAGCCCCGAGTGTAGACGATCAGCGATGCTATGAAGTGCTAAAGGATTTTAACGAGAAAGCAAAAGAATTTCAAATCAATGAAGATTTTATTGAGTTTATTACTGATATAGAGGAAGCCCCTTCCGTGGAAGACATCGATGGAAGTATTAACAATTTAGTGGTATACGATGATATCATGTTAGATAATCAAAAAAATCCTGCTAGAATATTTTCCCGAGGCAGGCATAAAAACACTGATGTGATCTATGTCACTCAACGGTACACACAAATACCAAAAGTGATCAGAGATAACTGCAATGTGTTGTGTGTATTTAACGGCGTTGATACTCATACGCTACGAAATATTCATCAGACCTGGTGCAGCGGTGATATGAATCATAATCAATTTAGAAATTTCTTTAGTCACGCTCAGTCAAAACCACACGGATTTGTGACAATAAATTTAGCAGACCCTAGGACACGATATCGTATCGGACTAGATCAAATATTCGGTTAACCTAGAACTGAAAGTTCTAGCAGCAGAGAGGGTGAGTGACAACGACGTTGCGACATCAACGAAAACGCGAACAATCATAAGGGTCGGAGACTTATTTTTTCGCGAGAAGGGTCTATTCGTACCGTTTTAAAGGTATAATAAAAAATAACCAAAAAAAAGTTGTCCGATTCACCCTCTCTGCTGCTCTGTGGGTTAGGTGCACATATTTGATCTTGATTTTTACTGGGCAGCCAAAGCTGTGATATCAATCCCATACTTCAGTGCCCCAAAATGAGTTGAGATATATTTCATAATATTTTAAGCTAGACAGGTAGTGAACTCAAACAGTGTCTGTGTTCATGAATGGACATTCGATGACTGACATACATTGTAATAAACAATGTGAAAACCTACAAAGCTTAATGTTAATAATTATTGCAGGCTTAAGGGGTTTAAACTTGATTGGATGTTAATTAAATATTATTTACTTTACACCTGTGATTTTCCAAACACACAAACAGACACATTTACAATTACGGCTTCAAGGGTGACAAAATGAAAGCTCAGCAAGTAACATGGAATATCATCTCATAAATATGCATTGATCTTGCTTCATTTTTGACAAACCAAAATCTTCAAGAAATAAGCATGTATGTTGCAAGTCTGATGAAAATCAGATCACAAACACAGCTTTCTAAGCACAGAGCACAAATATGACTCTCAGTACAGTAACAAGTTCAGTCTGATGCTCATTATGTAACATATCCAAGATCTGAATGATACAAACCCATATTTACATACGATGGAGTTTTCCCAGTCACAACAAAGTTTAGCCAACCAGCTGTATGTTTACCATGTTAAGGTGCCTTGATGTGGCATATAAATAATCACATCTGACTTCCTAATGTACAAGCTTACAATCAGAAAGGAGTCGAATGTTGAGAGATAGATAACATACAAAAGGCCATACCATACCCATCTGCAGTAATGCTTTATTCCACTGTGCTAAATACACGTAGCATGTTGAACTGGCAGTATACGTGCATTTCCCTTTTCAACAACAAACCTAAGCATGTCCAAATCGCTGAACCTGAGACATCTTGAACTAATAATGCCATAAGCTAATTTCATGGCTACTTTAACATTTCAGCTTTGTTATTGCCCATAGCTTTTCTCAGAAAAAGTTGAATACAGGACATAATGTCTGTGATAATAAATCCTTAATAAACCCCTATGATCATCGCTGTTATTGTCAAGTTGTCTCTAAAATGTAATCAAACCCATCTATATATGAGAAAAACTGCTGATTCAGGACTGCCATGAAAAATGATAAATAAATGTCATATTAATGAAGCAAATTTAACTTCCATATTGTTTACAAATTTAACTTCCATATTGTTTGCAAATTTAACTTCCATATTGTTTACAAATTTAACTTCCATATTGTTTACAAATTTAACTTCCATATTGTTTACAAATATGCTTGCCATGTCATTTGGCATTACAACATGTCCTATCATGATAGGATCACTCAATGACAAAACAGATTTTAGTTGTTGAAACAAGGAAAAAAAAGTTAGAAACTTGTGCACCATTTAAATTTCACGAAATATAGGAATAGATATTATAGATAGTAAATTGTGTCACAACAGACAATGAATATTCACAACACAGAAAATAATATAAATATGTGCTTATGTTTGGAAGTAAAAGCAACCATTGATAAGATCTCATGGAACAATATCTTGCAAGACATGTTATTTTTCTGATACTGTATTGGCTATTCTAACTTTGGGACATGTACAAATAATTATGTTATAAAGCCTGTGTGCTTATATGAAAGGAAAAACACTACTCAGTGTGTATGGCCAACAATAATGATAATCCAGAATAGTCAAACATCTTTTGAATTTATATTGACAGCTTTGTACATGGACTTCACATATATATATTGTTTATATCATCATCTATGTTTCATGTGCACTCTAAGTGAGAACTTGTATTCATCACAGGCCTAAGTTACAGTTAAATAATTTGAAAAAAGTAATACCTATCAAAGGCCTAAGCTACAACTAATTTGAAAAAAAGTAATACCTATATTTCTCGATGTATTAAGCATGACAGCATTAGTAGAAAATTGATTATAGATACTTAAGCTGTCATACAGAAACAACAGTTAATGTATACCTGACGACTGAAAGACAGTATCTGTGTTGTAAATTGGTGCTGCACTAATTGGTGTTCCCATAAAAAGTAATGTAACTGAGACATTACTGTAACCAGTGTTGTAAGTTGGTGTCATGGTGCCATATGTGACAACATCCATCGATGTGACTGAGGCACTGTTGCTAACAGTTAGCATTATAGAGCTGGATGTAACAGCATTCACAAATGAGATGTTGTCAGTTGAAGTCAGAGTGCCTGATGCAACAACATACACTGATGTGGGTAACACACTACTGCTACCAATGTTGTCAGTTGGTATAATAGTACTGGGTGTGATGAAATCCACAGATGTGGTGGTAGTAGCTAATTAATGAAAAAACATAATGATTGGTACACTCTACTTAAACATAAATACAATGTAACTCATGTCAGGTTAATAAGTTTTTTTACCACGAAATTGTAAGTAAGCTATTTACATTAATGCAACGCTAACCTATAAATCTACTTGCCAGTTATTCACAAAATCCATGGAAAATGACATCAGTTTTGATTGCATTACATTTAATCAATGACATAATAGATTTTAAAAAATTTAACATAGCAATATTTATATCAGCATTTATTTCTTTCATACTGCCAAATGATTTTTTGATGTTTAACCGCTTATACCTTTTTTAAACAATGATCATAACATTACAATAAGAGAAAATCTTGTAAGTGTATGCATAAATAAACTTTAAATAAAAATAAAAACTAATTAACAGTAACAAAATACTCGTAACAAATTATACTCAAAGAACATACTGCCTTCAAGGTTTATGCATGTTTAAATCTGGAGTCTCAAACACATGGCCCATGGAGTTATTTCCAAAGTTATTTTATGTGGCCCTGGGCCTAGTACATATGGCCATAATAGGGTGACCTTACATCAGGTTTCAAGTAGATGATCTTCAACAACTTTCAGAAGGCACACATCAAAATAAATTTGACCCTTAGATAAAGTAAAGCATTATGGGATTGCCAAACAAGCTGGTGCCAATAGCTTGCAACTCACTGCCAATAATATGTCCATTGAGGAAAGACATTGTCCAGGTTAATGACCCAAAAAATAAAATAATGAGGACTTTGTATAGTGCCTACACTTTAGAAGCTTTTAAGTGCTTTACAACATCTATAATGATATGACTACTAAAAAAAAAAAAAACCTAACCCCCCCCCCCCAAAGCATGAAATTAGAAAACATAAAAAATGCTGAAAATATTTAAGGTAGGAAACATAAAATAGGTCATTAAGTTTGTTCTTGCAGTAAAAAAAGGTGAGTTTTAAGAGTATTCTTGAAAGGGATCACTGTTCTTGTGTCTAATTTCAATGGGCAATTCCTTCTACATTGCTGGGCTCTGGTATGCAAAGAACATCCACATGACTGTGTTTTCATAGTGGGAATAATGAGTACATGTATATGATTGTCAGAAGAGTGTAAGTATCTTGCTGGTGTGCACACATGGGTGAGGCCAGATAGGTATGTTGGCCTGAGTCGTCAGTGAAAATTAGCAAAAAGAACAAATTTTGTGTTTGATTTTGGATTGAATATATTGATAGCTAGTGTAGGGTACAGAGCAGCGTGGAGGTGTGTTCTGATCATAGTACTCTAAGGATGATCCAAGCAGCTGTGTTTTTAACTTTTTGAAGTTTCTGGAGGAGATGATTTCCTGAATAACTCCAACATTTGTAAAAGCTGGATATAGGGTTTTATTTTCACAAATCCACCCAAACATACTTCTAGGACATAAAATTTTAAGTTAAAACATACTTGTTTACAATTTCATTTCGGCCTAAATAATGTATTAAAAACTTTTCTCTTGATGTATCACTGTAAGAAACAATTGGTGGAATAAGCCAAGGATCTCTGCTAAATCATTGATCCTAGACAGGCATGAAACTTGACTATATTTTTATAGACTGAGAATTTTATCCCAAAATAATTAATTGTCCATCTGTTATCAATCTGAATTTGTTAATTTGTTCTAATGACAGCAACAACACAAATGCCTGAAAGAAGTATTTTGTACTTTTGTGCCAAACAGAATGTAAAGAACATTCGTACCAAAACAGGTCACTGACTACAACAGTTTTAACTGCAATTTTAACATATTACTGACATTATGATGCCAAGGAAAGAGAAGCATGGCTTTCCCGAAAAACATAGTGTGAGACAGGTACCATAAAGATCTCTGAACTAATGCCTACATTTGTCCATGAAGAAGTATGAAAAGTTGATATGTAAGTTTTTACAAAACATAGCAATTACTGTACACAACAATAAGTGATGATTGGGAGATTACGGAGTACTGTAACCTGTATTGTGACTAAGGGGTGAAATTATATACATGTGCCATGTATCGATACAATTCATGATACACAGCTTGCCAGACGATACATATCAATATGCATATGAACTTGATGGTCTCTCCGACTTTGGAAGGAAGTCAGTTCCCTTATATGCTGACATACTGGTCGCATTTCCAGTATGCAGATTACAGATAGACATACAGTTATCATATATTTATATGCAATTCTCAACAATGTCAAGACGACAAAAATACTTTCAAACACATAACCTGTTGGTTGTCAGTGAGTTTTATTCAACATTTTTGGCCATTTATAGTGACTCTATTAGAATAAATCCAGGCATGGGAATGTGGATGAATTCCAACAAAATCAATTTACAGAGCTCACATACATTATCTTTTAGATACATCCAGTCCAAAATAGGATTTTTCACATAATGAAATAATGCTCAAAGGGAGATTGACTTTCATGCCATCTATTTTTGTCCCTCTGTTAGCATATACATCCAACTTGTATTTAATACTATTTTAGGGCTAAAAATCACTCACTGTGATATCTCCATTACCACCTTCCAAGCTCCAGTGATCCGATATACTTGATAACTTTAAAATCATTGTTATCATCGATATCAACAGTCAATATGTGCCGAATGAAAACATAATGAACCATGCCAGGAAACTGATATTTTGGGTTTTCAAAGTAGCCCATTTTTAAACAAGCATTTGTAAAACTTAGTGGAAGGTTCATATTATGCCATAATACATATTCCAGGACTCAATTAGTCAATCGAATTTAGTTTAACAACCGTTCTTGTCATGCTTGAAGTAAAGTACCTAGATGTGTTAACAGTTGCTTCCCTGAAAAACAAATGCCATGACAAGAATGGCTAAATAAAAATTGCTACTTTGCGGAGCATATCTTGATATGTGGGACTTTAACAAATTTGTGAGAGTTCTCATGCATCACAGTTATTAAAGTGTGCAAATTCATACAAATATTGATTGATTAAAATTGATATTGATTCATGCAATCACACACCCTGACAGCATCTTTGTTTAATTACTTTACATATTAATTAATGACTTGCATGCGAAGTTTCTTTGTTTCTTTTTGATCAATACTTCCTGTTTGTCATGCTGGGAATAGGCTCCATTAATTTCTGTTCGGAGATTTTTGTTTACCTTGGACCAGAATGAGCATTAACTGCCAATGAGAGTTCAGTGTAACATATTTAACTATGTGACACACCAGTAACATAGCTTTCAAATCGGCTGACGTCGACAAGATACAATGCAATGTAAAAATGGTTATTAAATAATAATATAATAATAATAATAATGCTTTATTTATAGAGGGTGACTCATTAGTCAAGGACTATTCTCCCTTGAGGCCCTCTTAATGAAAGTATCACAAATGCACATTGTGTGAAGAAGCAATAATTAGTGCCACTCTGACAGCATCTTTGTTTAATTACTTTACATATTAATTAATGACTTGCATGCAAAGTTTCTTTGTTTCTTTTTGGTCAATACTTCCTGTTTGTCATGCTGGGAATAGGCTCCCATAATTTCTGTTCGGAGATTTTTGTTTACCTTGAGTAAAGTACTTCATTATTTATGTGGAATACATTTGGAATCTATCCTGTATGCTGAACATCATCTGCTGGCTTAAGATAACTAGCATGGCTGGGGCGGAAAGATTACAAACCATGCTACTTTGTGTTAATTTTGAAGATGCCAAGTGAGTATTCTCAATAGTCTTTTATTAATAAAAAAATTCCTTGCTGCTGTAAAAATCTGTTTCAGATGAATTCTAAATTTAAAGATTAACAAGGCAAACAAAAGATAATTGTTCTTAACTGTTGAAGACTAACATAAACTTGAATATGATAAGTATCATATTGTATCGATTTTCCTTCTCTTGTATCGATACATGTCTCATTACAACACAAGTATTTATGCATCGATATCATGATCAGTCGTTTCACCCCAAGTTGTAACCCGCTGTTACATTGCTTATTCCAACATCAATTAAAGTTACTGAGGTACTGTAATATAATGTCATAGTGTGTAGTGTGACAACATCCACAAATGTGACTGAAACACTTATGTTACCAGCTTGTGTTACAGGGCCAGGTGTAATAGCAGCCACTGAGGAGGACAAGACATTAGTGTAAATAACCAACATTTTAACTTGAAGTCCTGTGTGACAACAAAGTATCATTGTTGTAAGTTGTTGTAAATGTTCTAAGTTGTTGTTACAGAGCTGGATTTGATGAAATACACTGATGTTATGGTAGTAGCAATTGATGAAAAAAAAACACTGGTGATTGGTGCTGTTAGATGATCATCCAAATTGAAATTGTTTGTATGAAATTGACATGTAACAAGATTAGAACAGTTTTGATTATTGGAAAAGATTTTATTGAATCAATCATAAAATCAATAAATGTAAAAATCAATAATATTGCAGAGTTTAAATTGACGTACTTTCATACAGAGTCAATTGATATGCATTTTACTTATTTAAATCTGGAATATGGCAGTTTAAAGTTAACAGCAATTATAATTGCACTTGATAAGTTTAAAAATTGTACATAATCATGTTATAACTTGATTATTTCATGTAAAAATACAAAATTATGAGAATGAACACAAAAATGATACATCTCTATAAAAACAATTAAGCAATACTCATATTGATAAAAAATCATATACTAATTAACTCCTAATTTTATTAATCAATAAACCAATTTTCAATTAAGAGAAAATGTGCATGTTAATTTTGGATACAAATTTGACACTGAAAACAGATTCCATGAAATTACATGGCTCACAGGAATTAATCAAATAAACCTTTGTAAAGGATAACTTGTCTATAAATTTCTCTAATATGACAGCATACCTGAAAGAACATTTTAAATTAATTCACAGACCTTATTCTTTAATATAAACACTGCAAATTCTCTTGAAACTTTGAAAAATCAATATTGAACAGTTTAAATGTAGTTTGAAATATTCTGAAGCATGGATATTGAACTCTTTGCCTGTACACGATAAAACTTCAAAATCTGTTAAGTGTAACAGAGAAACACTATAACATGTTTAAACCATGCTGTTTGAAGAAATCTATTACAATTCCAATGTTCCTACAATCTGCTTTTCTACATATTATTTTTAAATATATTTAACACTATTAATGTTTATGACAATTGAATTTTAGGAGATGTTGTTTTTACATTGCTTTTTATTATGCAGATTTCTGTTCCTATCTCAAAACTTTCTGATATATAGCCACTGATTGGTTATGGCTCATATTATATCTGCATTCTAACAAAGCTATCCTTATTACATAACATAACATATTATTATTATTATTATTATTATTATTATTATTATTATTATTATTATTATTATTATTATTATTATAATAACCATGTCTACAAATTTAAAAGATAGTAACATTTACTTCATAGGGAAGATTTGGTGAATCATAGTGAAGTAATATCTATCTTAATTTCTACATATTATAAAGTAAAATTAGCCAAGGTGTCAGACCCTCATTTAACCAGGCTGTTTTATAATCAGCCAATCTTAGGAACCCATGGTTTATGCAGCACCAGAGAAATGATTTTCATGGACTCATTTTTCTTAAGGATACTGAACGTTTCCACATGCTACTTTGTTTAACATTGTACTAACAGGTACTAAAGCAGAAAAAAAACAAGAGCCTGTCTAATGTCCAAAAAGAATTTCCAGGAATTCAAAGATCAGGCTATTTGTTCTTTTTACTGCAGCATGCTGAACCCATCTCTGATATTCCAGACAAAAGAGTGTCTTGAGTGTCAAAAGAGTTTCAAATTAGCAACTGTGGCAGCCATATTCGATAAAATGAGCACCATTTGCATTAAGGATGATTTTTTTTACAACAATGGAAGATTTGGTGAAACTTAAATATGGAAATTAGTTTTATGCTGAAAACCCCAGTCAATAAGACTTTGTGTTCAGAAGTTACTGTAGTAGTGCTATGATGATTTACAAAATGGTTGCTAAGCAAGTGCTATCATGATATACAAAATGGTTGCTAAGTAGTAGTGCTATCATGATTTACAAAATAGTTGCTAAGTAGTAGTGCTATCATGATTTACAAAATGGTTGCTAAGTATGTGCTATCATGATTTACAAAATGGTTAAGTAGTAGTGCTATCATGATTTACAAAATGGCTGCTAAGTAGTAGTGCTATCATGATTTACAAAATGGTTGCTATGAGTAGTAGTGCTATCATGATTTACAAAATGGTTGCTAAGTAGTAGTGCTATCATGATTGACAAAATGGTTGCTAAGGAGGACATATTGGACACCAGACTGGCATCATTTTTATTTAGGATCAACAAGACATCATAAGAAGTCTCTCAGAGCAAACGCATGTCGATGTTACCATTCATTTATGAAGAGTATGATTTTCAACATGGTTGCTATAGTGACCATATCTGACTTCATTTAGAGCCAACTAGAAAATGCATATGTAAGTTTCATGGCAATCATCCAAGCAGTTTAGGATAAATAGCAATAGCAATCATGTGTTAAATGGATAGACAATGGATAATGGAGAGACAAAATGGATAGACAATAGCAAACAGACTCATCCAATAGGCTCTTCTAGTCTGTAACGAGTACAGCTAAAAATTAAAATCTATTTGGCTGACCAAATTGGTTTTGCTTGTTCTTTATAAACTTTTCTTTTTTGTACCATTTTAAACTGAGGCCTGACATATAAGACTGTGTTATAGACATGGATATCCATAAATATAAAAGTAGGGGTGGGTTTGGACATTTGATCTTCCATGGAATTTCAAACATGTTTGTAGAGCTTAATAGTTGACAACTAACATGTTTACCACTCCTTGAAAATATTTCTCTAGGTGCTCCTGGTTATAAAAGTGAATAAAAAAAAATATTCTATTAAAGAATGTGATACAACACCAAAATGTATGTTTAGTCAAATGCTGATAATTAGGTAAAATAAATTATGGCCAAGAATGATGTGTGATGAAAGCTCATTGTAAAACATATTCAGCTGATCATTATGTAAAATTTATTTTATCTCATATTCAGCTGATCATTATGTAAAATTTATTTTATCTCATATTCAGCTGATCATTATGTAAAATTTATTTTATCTCATATTCAGCTGATCATTATATAAAATTTATTTTATCTCAAAGTTATACAACAGCAAGCTTAATCATTTTAAGCCTAATTATCTAAGAAAGAAAGCAATGATTAACATTGAAATTGCAAATGTAAGGTTATGAAGTACATGTATATTTAAACAGTTCATTCATTAACTAAAAACATGTATGTTTACCGATTTTGTGATATTATAACTACAGCCACTTTCCCATATCCTTTTCCAATTCTTCCTTTTTCTGATATTAAAACTAACAATGTGAACACAAACTTGGTTTCTGAAAATGTAACAAACAATATATTCTGCTAAACATGGGCAGTTTTCTGATAACATAACTAAGGATAAATTTGAGTGAACAGTGACTAGAATAAAAATTGCTGTGGACAGTAATTAGAATAATTTCTGACAACATAACCAAGTATAAATTCTAGAGGACAGTGACTTGGATTTCTGATATAATTAAGGATTACTCTATCAAACCTGCCATGGCTTTCACATAATATAACCAATAACGTATACAGCTGAAAATGTTGCTCCCTTGCTCAGGATAATGCATGGTTATTAGAATTTTCCCTTACTCATAGCAAAAATGTCTTGAAGAGTTCAAACATTTTGTTGGTACCTCACTGGCTTCATCAGAAACTACTGCTAATAACATATCTATTTTACCAACAGAAACATGAAGCAGCAATGGGATAAACCCATTCTCACCAATTGCCAATCTATACAAGAAAAAGACCTTGGAATTGGCAAGCCAGGAACCCACCATCAATGTGTTAAATATATATGGGCAATACCTTGAACTATATCAGAGTATCATGTGCTGGAGTTCTCCGATCATCACATCCTCACTGATCCAGTTCACTTCTGAGCAAGACGAAAGTGGCAAACTACCATTCTTGAAAACATGACAACTGATCAACCAAAGTCACAGCTTATAAAAAAATTACTGATATGGAGCAATACATAAACATTTTCCCAATCATCATCTTGAACACAACCTTACAGTAGTGAGATCATTATTGCACTGCGCTAACTCACAAGTCACTGAACTTAAGAAGCAGAACATGTGATAGGTGCACCATGGGTAAATGGCTATTCAGTGGATTTTCAAAATCCCTGACAAGAAGAACACAACTAAATAAAACCATCATCAGTATGCCATACATCTGTGGTAAATCAATAGTGTTAGAAACAATGATCAAGTTACACATCAACAGACCATCTTTTATAATACATGAACATTGTACTTGAATAAACACTGACTAGGTTTTCTGAAGGTACAATTTAGAATTATGGGCATATTATTGTGAATATTGACTGGGATCTTTGACAGTGTAAGGGCACATTTTAGTGAACACTAATATTAATGAAAGTATAGGTAAGGACACATTCTATTCTGGTGACAGTAAACTGGGATTTCTGAACTGATAACTAAGAGCACATTTTTGTGAAGACAAACTTGGATTTCTGATAACTAAGGATACTGAGAGTGAATGCTGACATATTTCTGAAAATATCACTATGGACACTCTAATGAACACTGACAAGAATGTCTGAAAGTACAACTAAGGACACATTTTAGTAATCACTCACAGGTTTCTGATAATAAAACTAAAGATACATTCTAGTAAATAGTGACAAATTTCGGACTATTTTTTATTATTAGGTATAAGAAGACCCAAGATTTCTCACAGTGCTATATAGAAAAACACCTCACAGATGTCTGGACCATCTCTAAATATCACTCATCCATTTCCATTTTTCACAGAATGTTAATGCCTAATCAAGTCAGAAACAACATGTTCTTTTTACAATTCAAGAATACTGGCTTGCCAAACTTAGGGTGGTACAAGCCAATCCCTGTGATAAGTGTTTACAAACCTGACAACTCTCATGCTGGGAGAAAAAAAACCTTCAGAATTTTGGGGTTGTTCTACACCTACCTCCCAATTTCATATTATATCCCAATTTTTGCAGAGAACTCCCAATTACTGTATGATGTCTTTTTTTTCTTTCTCCTAAAAAAAAGTCCTACATAAAAGATATATGCAATCGAAAGAAGCCATGTTCTATTTTTATCACCTGTCAATATTGTTGTGATCCAATAATTATCACACTTGAAAGAATTTGTTTCTTCACTAAACAGAAAGTTTAAACATTATTCATGTAAATTTATGAATATGTTTGACTTGTACAACATTACAAAATCAGAAAATAAGCCAGAACAAAAAATAAATCACAGCAATAAAATTGTTGGCAATTAATTCAAATCCTAAGAATGAATACCATGAATACTGTAGCTCCATACAGTTTCATCCTCACCAAAGAAACTTTAAACCAGTCAACATCTGGCATTACTATATTAAAATGTTGTTTACCATCAATAAATTAAAAGGACATTCCACGCAGCATAAGTGTCCTCAACAAAGAAAACTAATTCAAAATAATAAATGTTTTATAGTAAACATTATTAAATGACTTAAGAGCTGGCAATAAGGAAATAAGGTGGGATATACAACGAGGGGAAAACAGTTGCCACATGTATGCTACCGTGAGATTGTCTTTCTAGGCACCAACATTCCCAATCAGTTTCTGTACTCAAGGAACTACTTCAGTTCTTAATAGTAAACCTTCAATAACTTTAAATTTCATGATCAAACCTATATTTATCAGTATAGAAGAAACATGGATGTCAGCTTCTGTGTTGAGAAAAGGATATGAACTGTAGCATTTTCTGGATCTACATGTGTTTGAAACGTGCTTTCATTTCCACATCAAAGTGTCGTGTGCTAATTTCAGTAAAAAGTGTTCCAAACTCAAGACTTAAAGGCCTGAAATTCCATCAGTAAAACAATGTATCTATTCTTTCAGTTTCAATTAGGATAAGCTCTCTAATGATTAGTTTTCCAAATTTCCTTATCAACAAATCCTGGCCATACAAATCGATATATAATCTATTTTATGTTCACCAGTTTCCAGACTGGCTGCTATTTTTCCTTACAATTAGCACATGTACCATGTGTCCTGCTGTCCTTACTTAATACACTGTAGAACATGGTTTCTTTGAATAATGTCGGAGGACCAGTCATTTTTACAAGATAAGGATGAACTAATAATTAGTTGCACTTGTTTTCTTGCTTGTTTACTTTAGACTAACCTTTAGCTCTTGCAGTTTGGCTACACTGACCAGAATAAGGCGTGTCACTGGGAGAAAAGAAATGTCCTTTGAGAATTTAAGGCATTTTGGACTTGGAAGATTGGTCAATATTTAGTGAAAATAAAACTTACAGATGCCACAAAAAACCTCCAAATTTTAAGTCCATTAAATCTCCCTGACTGTTTTAAAAAAAAAATTAATTCTACATACTGAACTTTTGAAAAGCACCTGTATGCATTTAATCAAATCAGAAGAAAAAAAACTGACTTGAGTACAAAGTATGAACTTTCACTGCATAGTATTAGCAATATTATTGCCATACCATTAAAAGATATATTTGTCAGCACTGAATCATCATTCACCATTCTGAGCTGGGTGAATGATTTTTCAACCATGCATTCATTATTTAAATTTTAATTTTGATTGCAAACAAAAGTGTACTTTGGGTTTAATTTTTTTATATGTTAATATGTGGCACTCTGGTTGTATGGAAAATGCCACACATTTTTAAAAATGATCAATGATTTATTCTGTATATAGAAGTAGTCAAACATGTAAATTATTATGAAATGTATAATCTCACACAAAATTTAAAATTTTATTTTTTGGGTGAGGGCACTAATGTGAAATTAATGTTTGATTGGGTGAAGACGACATAATTAAGTGGGGTACAGATCAGAATCTTTACACGTCTGATTTAGAAATATCACCAGAAAAAATCTTTGTACATTAAATGTATTCGTCTGTGAAAAATGTACCTGGAAGATTGAGATTGTGAGATGGTGCCATTCCCATAGTAGATATAGACTAGTTTAGAAACTCCCATCAGAACAACACTGACATTAAATTTCATACTGGCATGTGAATGATGTAATCAATTTGTAATAATTTGTAAATGGTGTTTGAAGGATCACAAAATACTTTTCTAAACCGAAGATGATCAAATGGAAGCCTTTAAAATTATTATCTGATATTTATGTACTGTTTTAAGAGTTTATCCAGAATAAGTAAAATTGTTTAATACTTATCTAACTGGGCAAGTGAAATTTTAGTGAGTTTTCAACCCCTATGATGCAAAAATTCCTTTCACCTGCTTGTATGTACTACATTCCTCATAAATAAATCATATGGAAGTAGGTTAATAAACAATGAAATATATAAATAGGCAAATTATGACTAGCAACTACTTTTTCATGAGTTAGATGTAAGGAAACAGCCCATTGATATTAGAATACTGAATACCACATTAAAAGAAATAAAGGATGCTGATTGGCTGAAATTAATTACTGGAAAAGAAATAAAATAGTTTATCAAAAGTGCCATGTATCAGTTAAATTGTATAAATTTTTAAGCTTGAACCTAAAACAAATTGTATTTTGTCACTGCCATCTCACAGGTAGTACTGAATGCAAATAAGGTTGTCTAACTTGACTTGATTTTTGTAGTGGAAAATAGAATTTGTGTCATTAGAAAAGAGTGCAGCATAGTGTTTTTATCATTATACAATTTTCTCTGAGAGATCACTCAAAAGATTTAAGCCTTATTTGCTAATTTTACCACAAAAGTTAAGTAATTTGGCCAACATTAACTTTAAAGTGCATAGGAATTGAGTTAGTTGTCTATAGGAATTGAATTAGTCGTCTGTAGGAATTGAATTAGTTGTCTATATGAATTGAATTAGTCATCTATAGGAATTGAATTTGAATTAGTTGTCTGTAGGAATTGAATTAATTGTCTGTAGGAATTGAATTAGTTGTCTGTAGGAATTGAATTAGTTGTCTATAGGAATTGAAATAGTTGTCTATAGGAATTGAATTAGTTGTCTGTGCCATACAGATCATGCTCATTTCTGTGCAAGCTTATAGTTGTTAAATTTTGCAAATAAAAGATTAAATAGAAGAGTCACTTCAAAAATTTTCTTTTTGTAAATGTATTTTGTTTGGATTCAAGAATCAATGGGCCGATGTAAACTGTTTAAATATTTCTATACAATTTTCGGTAATTATTTTCTGAATTTCAAGTAGTATTGATGAAGTTTGTAAATAAGACCTGACAACTATTGTTAGGTACTATTAGTTCGCTACATTATTTTGAGTTTTTATAAAATTGGATCATAATTATTCATGAATGATAAGCTGAATGTTACAGTTGAATTAGTTGTCTGTAGGAACTGAATTAGTTGTCTATAGGAATTGAATTAGTTGTCTGTAGGAACCGAATTAGTTGTCTATAGGAAATGAATGTGCCATACAGATCATGATCATTTCTTTGTAAGCTTATAGTTGTTGAATTTTGCAAATAAAAGATTAAACAGAAGAGTCACTTCAAACAGTTTGTTTTTGTAAATGTATTTTGTTTGGATTCAAGAATCAATGGGCTAATGTAAACTGTTCAAATATTTCTACACAATTTTCGGTAATATTTTCAGAATTTCAAGTAGTAGTGATGAAAATTGTAAATAACACCTGACAAAAATTGTTAGGTACTATTATTTCGCTACATTATTTTTTTTTTTTTTAATTTGATCATAATTATTCACGAATGATACGCTGAATGTTACAGGTTTTGTCAAGCAAAATTTCTTCAACTCACAGAATGTAAATTTTCACTCAACAAGTCTTTCAAAAAATATCAATTTTTCAACAAGCACAGTAAATTTAATTTGAAATGAGCTCAACTATAAGATATTACATGAAAATGCTTTTGGGCATGACACTTTTTGTCTTTACTTTGCATATTTAAGTTCTTTGACTTCACTTTTCTTTATCCTTCCCATTCTGGTGTTTAGTGCTTGTTTGATTAAATACGTGTAGTTAACTTAATTTGTGCATTTGAATTTCCTTAAATTTTGTCTTTGGAACTTTACTCACATCTTAAAACAAGAATCAACTTGTAAAGTGTTAGTTACATTATGTAATTCATTTTGTTCATTATGTCCATTTCTAGCTATGGCATGATTTGCCTTATGTTTAGTTTGGCTTTTCTTCCTCTTGCGGCGGTGGTGCAAGCAGCAGCAGATGATGATGATGACTAGGACAGCAGCACCAGCACTACTAACACTGATAATTATTACATGCTGATGGTTGTTCATTCCACTTTCATTAGCTGTTGTTGTACTTGTTATGTTTGCTGTTGTTGTACTTATGTTTGCTGTTGTTGCTGCTGTTGTTGTACTTATGTTTGCTCTTCTTGCTGCTGTTGTTGTACTTATGTTTGCTCTTGTTGCTGCTGTTGTTGTACTTATGTTTGCTCTTCTTGCTGCTGTTGTTGTACTTATGTTTGCTCTTGTTGTTGCTATTGTTGTACTTGTTATGTTTGCTGTTGTTGTTGCTGAAAGAAATTGAAGTTCAGCTTTATTATTTTGAAGACGCTGAGATGCATTACTAACTTTCACATTATTTTTCAATCTTATATTATTGTGCTATCTAACATCAGTTTCCATATTAAGCAAAACAAAAAACTATTCAAGATATCTGAACGTCTCCAAAATAGTGAACTTCAATTGCCTTCCTGTACATAAATTATGATGGTCTATATTTATTATAAAACCAATGTCTTTACTGTATACATTTACACAAAATATGAGGAGCTGCACTTGGCTACATTTGCTGACTTGCAAAAACAAACTGACGCTTGCAGCATGACACCAGTTATTGTACAATCACTATCCTACTTTTTCACATGAAAGGTAAAATATAAGACAAATGGAGGAAAAAAATGACACAAAACTATCCCTTAAGGTCATTACATTTTTGTAATGAAGAACAATTTCAGAATGACTAAATAGAGTTCTATTTGTGGAGGACCAAACTAAATTTCCAAGGAATGTAATCCAATTTTTTTTATCAGAGAAATATGAATCTTTGAGGGTGTGGACTGACTTATTTATGGATGTGGTATCTAAAATGCCCCAATGACTGTACACTGAGGAAAGTATGAAATCCAAACTAATTGGCTTACTAATGAACTCCTAGATGCCTTGAAAAGATGAGACAAATTCAAGAATATTGGAAACCATGCGCAATATAAGGTCCAGAGAAATAAAAAAACTAAGTATGATTATTAAAGCATTTTAAATAATTAACCTTATTATCAATCAGTGCTAGAAAACCAAAAAGAGCACCACAAATTCTATTTGGAAAGTTTACATCAAAGTCATTTGGAAATGCACAAAAGCTCAATCCAAGAAAACTTCACTCACTTCAGGTAAGTAACACCACTGTCAATGATGACACTGACCATGCAGGCAAATTACTTTTTTATCAATCATACCAAAAAATTAAAGAAACCAGAAACTTTGATGATCTGGAAAGGTTCTGCATGAGCAAAATCCCTGGGGAGGTATGTTTCTCTATCCCACCATTTTTTAAAAAAAACTTTGTTAAAAATGTCTTATTGAAATCAATATCAAAAAAGCTACAGAACTTGATTAGATTAGTCCAAAGCTAATAAAATACATGTGCGTCAGCCATTTCAGATAGCATAATTTTCATAATCAATTTATGTAATACAACCTCACCTCTCCATAATTACAGAAAACTGCAATATATCACAAATCGTGTTCTAAGGATGATGCTAATAATTATTGACCAAACTTGTCAAAATTGATTCTCATATTTATCCAAACAATTATTGTTACCCCATAACCAATCAGGCTTTATACAGAAACATTCATGAGACTGCCTTGATCTCCCTAACGGATAAATGGCTTCAAGCACTTGACGGTAAAATAATAGGATCTGTATTTGTAGATTTCAGGAAAGCAATTGACATGTTGGATCATGAAATCCTTTTGACGATAATTTGTTCTGTTTCAACATGGAACAATAAGGCCTTATGTCCCACAAAGCTCAATTCTAGGTCCAATACTATTTATGTTATTTATTAATGACCTACCACTTTTTCTGTGGAAACCCAAATTCATCTACAGATCTTTATATATCCTGATGACACAACATCATATGACATTCAAAACGTAAAGCATGTACTGGAAATTTCTCTGTAGTATGCCATAAACAAACTGGACAACTGGTGCACATGCAATGGCATGGTGGTAAATACTAGTAAAACTAAAATATTACTTATCTCAACATGGCAAGAAAGAACAAAGTCTTGGTAGTGATGAACTAGGTCTAACATGGTAGGATGCAAATTTGCAAATGCTCTGTCATAATACATGTACAGGGTTCATTCAGAATTCTGAATGATAAATTCAAAACTTTTCCCAAACTTTCAAAGACCACAACATAGATTTGTAAGGCCTATTTTCGACAAAACATTTTGTATACAAGTTAGGTTATATGAGAAAACAACGAAAATATTACAATATTGTTTAACGATGAAATGAAACTGAATGGGTCATCAAAAGAAAGAAACCAGGCAAACCTGACTACATCTGATTCTAACAACCCCGGACAATTGAATTAATGATGATGCAAATAAATTAAATTGTTTGGGTTTATTTCAATTTTCAAAGACTTTAAAAGACCTCAGGGTAAACTGCTAAATTTTTCCTACTTTCCAGGCCTTGAAAATGCTACCTCATTTTTCCCAAACTGTCAAAGACCTTTAAAGACTATGAACCCTGTAATAGGCTACTTTGATAGATAATAGCCTGTGAATGATTCTTAACATAAAATATATCAGTAAAAAGGTTATTTCTAGTTTATGGTTCTCAGTAGGTACATACAACCGAATTTTGACTACGGTAATACAGTATCGCATATTTCAAATGATAAAAACATAGCAAAGTTGAGTCATCTAGAAATTTTATTTTGGCTGATATCAATTAAATCAGAAAGCAGGGGAAATTTAGCTGGTAAACTAGAAATATTGCCTACTAAAAACTGAATCCAGTTGAGAAAAAGTCAAACTTATCTTTAATAGTGCTCCTGAATATTTATAATCACTATTTCAGTACAGGCTACATGGTAATACTCGACACCTGCAATCCATTTATACCAGACAGCATAAAATTCCGAAGCCAAATAAGGAATTATTCCCAAAAAAAAAAAAGTTTCCAATACTCTGGGTTTACATAATATATTCCAGTTAAGATTAGAAATGCCTAATCTTATTTTCTCAGAACTGTATTAGAGCCTAACCGAGTAGATAATTTTCGCCGAGTACCGAATCCGAGTATTTGGATGTACTATTTGCCAGATCCGGGCACGAACTGAGTAGTAGGTGCGACTTCGGAGAGTACCGTTTGTTTCATTATCGTATGCAAAGCTTAAACTTTTCGTGTACAGTATACCGTATATATATATCGCCTAAAAGGACGAAAAATAGTAATATTAACTAAAATTATTATGTATTAAAAAACTTTTTTTAAAAGTTCGATATTTATTGAATTATTTTACTTGTAACCATTTGTGCGCGTAGTATTTGTCGAGGCGAATACTTCCGAATAGTACCCAAAAAACAGATATTCGGCCAAAGCAAATGTCCGAGGTGATTTCCAGTTAGGCCCTAAATTATATACTAACACGACACCATATTGCACACAATTTGGGCAAATCTATTTTCCAGAGTGACGTCATTGCTCCTAGCTATTTGGTTACTCCAGGATACTTCACTCAATTATGCATCCACCCCTTTGCTGAAAATGGACTTGTCCAGAAACTGGAAATTGATGTTGAGGACAGCCATGGTTGTAATGAAAACTTTTGCTAAGCATGAGATGCGCAGACGATGAAGGTGTTATGGACACCCTGGTCGCAATTGGGTTAGAAATTATAAATCAATGAATGAACTGAGTAAGATTTATGGATTTTTTATTTTGTTTATTACTTTCGTTACTGAAATCGGCAGGAGGGTACAAACAAACGGGGATGTGTTCACAGACTATAGCCATTTGTCTAACAGAATATTGCTTGGAAATCGATGGATTACGATGTATTCAGAAATAGTCACCAAAATGTGTTTCCTACTCGCATTTCATGCGAAAGCAGCAAAATCCTCCAGTGGTTAATGTGTTAAATACATGTACTCAGATTTTGTTTTTGTGTACAATGATACCCAACGGTGATATATATATATATATATATATATATATATATATATATATATATATATATATTGTACAATATTTCAAAATAGTTCGGTTCATCATATGCTGCACATGCGAAGTGCTTTGAATGGGAGAACTGAATGATTCCAGTATACAGAATACATGTGTATAAATACCTCACCATAGGTAACAATCTGAAAGATACATCTGAAAGATAGATTCCCCAAGTGTTTAATATGTCAATGTCTTCTTGTATGCATGTAAATCAGTCTCATTTTGAATATTCTCCCGTCTCCACTACATGTGGTCATTGTACAACAGATGGATCTTATATGTTATCTTCTTCATGTGTTGATGTAAAGAAACAAGGCAATGTAAAGAAATCTGTCAAGTCTACAATCAATACATGGCATACTGCCTTGTCTGAAAATCAATCCTCTGATAAAAATTGTCATGTCTTTGGGCACCTCAAAAGCGGTCTGCATGTAATCAACCTAAATATTAGATACATCCTCCCAAAACTGGATGAGATAAAGTTAATATTACAGCAAACTAGATCAGTCAGTATTCTAGGTCTATGTGAAACCTTTCTTTCCGATGATACTGATGATTTGGCTCTCCAAATACAGGGCTTCCACTATGAAAGAAAAGACAGAGACTCCATGGGTGGTGGGGGTATTCTTCTCTATGTAGACAGTTCCATTAGTTATAACAGACGTGTTGATCTAGAGACTATTGGGGTAGAGAGTATCTGGATCGAAGTAACCCTTGCCCAATCAAAGCCAATACTCTTATGTTCAGTTTACAGGCCACCTAGTTCCACAGCTGATTGGATTCATATATTTGAGACTCAGATTCAAAAAGCATTACTAAAGGAAGATTTAGAAACTATCATATTAGGTGATTTTAACATTGACTACATGAAAACTCCACCATTAACATGGATAAGTAACTTTGAAACTTACAACTTTACTCAATTAATTAACACCCCAACTAGAGTAACAGATAAAAGTGCTACTATCATTGATCATGTCTATATTAATAAACATAAGTGAAATAAAAGTGCCAGTGTATGCACTGAGTGACCACTACCCAGTCTGTATAACTAGACATGTTCCGAAATCATCTAAAAATGGGCAAAACATTGAAATACAATACAGGGACTTTAAACAGTTTGATGAGGAAATGTTCTTAAATGATTTAGTATGCAAACCCTTTCAATCAGTCTGCAATATAGCTGATGTCAACACTGCTTTAGATAAATGGTATCAGATGTTCAATGCAGCCTTAGACAAGCATGCCCCAATTAAAACAAAAAGGGTTAAACACCAAATTACACCCTAGTGGATTACCCCTGAGATCAATGAGGCTAGGCACCTAGGAGATAATTTCCACAAGAAAAAAGACATGAAAAGGTATAGAAAGTGGAGGAATAAAACTAAGCATCTGATAACTAAGGCAAAAGAGAACTACTATAAACAGGCTATTAATGAAAGTAAGAGTACCAAAACATTGTGGAAGCATCTAAGAGAGCTGAACCCAACCAAGAACAGTTGTCTTCCCCCTAGACTTAAGCAAAATGATGATATAGCAACATCTGTACAAGACATTGTGGATATGTTCAACAATTTCTTCATGCCCATCTCCAGTAACAGTATTCAGAACCAGACTAACATCCCAATTGAACTTGATGCTCTACAGTTATTTTTAAGAGCTAAAATTCCTGAAGATAATTATTTTTCAATAGCTAATGTCAGTGGAGCGGACGTTTTTGATATGCTAATTAAGTTGAATATTAATAAATCCTCTGGACTGGATGGTATTAGTCCACGAATCCTAAAAATTGCTGCACCAGTAATAACAAAGTCATTAATGCATATCATAAATTTAAGTATAATGAGTGGTAATTTTCCAGAAAAATTGAAATGTGCAAAGGTTACACCTATCTTTAAGAAAGGAGAAAAGGAGGATACAGGAAATTACAGACCAATATCAATTCTACCTGTATTGTCAAAACTGTTTGAAAAGCATGTAGCCATTCAGGTCTATAAATTTTTTGAAACAAACTCTCTATTTCATAAAGCACAATCAGGATTTAGAAAGTACCACTAATGCCAAACAGAACTTACCAAATCAATTGAGATTTGGCTGAAGGAAATGGATAATGGGCATATGACTGGGATTGTTTTCCTTGACTTCAAGAAAGCTTTTAATCTTGTTGATCATGAAATTCTGCTGCAAAAGTTGAACTGTTACAGGTTTGACAATCCTTATTTAAACTGGTTTAGATCATACCTAAACCAAAGGTCTCAACAAGTAAGCATTGGCAATATTAGCTTTCAAACTCGCACTACGCATTCAGGAGTCCCTCAAGGCTCAGTTTTAGGCCCTCTCCTCTTCCTTATCTATATCAATGATCTACCATTAAATAATGAATCCACCAATACAGAATTGTTTGCAGATGATGCAACCTTGTATACATCTAGTTCTGATACTGAAGTTATCCAAACAAGATTAAACTCAGATCTTATTAGAGTCCAAAACTGGGCACAACAAAATAGGATGGTAATTAATGAAGGTAAAACAAAATGTATGATTCTGGGGACGACACAAAAGCTACACAAGTCAGGGAACCCAAAACTATCGCTTGCAATAAATAATCATCCATTAGAAAATGTCAATCATGAAAGGCTTGTAGGTGTGTCCATAGATAATAATTTATTATGGAATGACCATATTGATAAGCTTTGTAAAACATTGTCATCCAAAATTGCCCTTCTCAGCAGAATCAAGAAATATTTACCTATGGAAACTCGCAATCTATACTACAAGACGTATATTCTTCCAACAATGGATTACACTGGTCAACAGTGAAATCATTACTGACTTGAAAAGGCCCTAATCTGTAGTATTTTGGTGTGCCAAACACGAATATAACCGTGAGTTTTTTTTTATTGGCTCTCGTTTTGAAGATATTCATATACCTCATTTTCTATGTTTCACTGTGTAAATTTCTCCAGTAGGACTGCAGCAACATCCGGAATAATGATGTATCATTGCATTATACCATCATGCTCACATCATCCACAGTTGATTGCATCATTTTCTGATGCAATGCAATACTAATGCCATGCGGCTGCTGAAGTAAGTTGACGTCAGCTGTGTACTATACATGTGTAGGCCTATTATACTAATGCCAGGCGGCTGCTGAAGCTGACGTAAGCAGTGTACTATATAAAGCCCAATCAGATAGGTTCAGCATTTAAAATATTTTAGACGTTGTGCGAGACAGTTCAAGCTACTGTTACATAAAAGTTATTATTTTATCCATTTACGTACAATAAAGAACAGTAATGCCTCGAAAGTGTGTTAATACCGCGGACAGTTTTTGCTATATTTGTGGAGAAGTGACATTTGTCAACCAGAAGAAAAGTATCAATTCTCAAGTGAAGAAGGCATATCATCTTTACTTTGGATGCAAGGTTGGTGACCAAGACAAGCCTTGGGCTCCGCATATATGCTGTGCTACATGTACAACACAGCTTTCACAGTGGTTGAATTGCAAAAGGTCATCAATGCCGTTTGCAGTCCCAATGGTGTGGAGAGAGCCAAGCAACCACCTAAATGACTGTTACTTCTGCTTGGTTCCTCCTCTTTCCGGCGGAATAACGAAGCGAAAGAAGTCGAGAATAGTCTACCCAAACATTCCGTCAGCATTGAGACCAGTTCCACATGGTGAGGGACTTCCTATTCCAGAACCTCCAGCAGAATATTCTCTTGATTCATCTGACGAAGACAAAGGTGAGTCGACCTGTTCTTCTCCTGGTCCATCAGCATGCAGTGATCCAGATTTTCACTGTGGTGCATCATCAACCCCACACAGAATAACACAGGAAGAACTAAATGACCTGATTCGTGATTTGGACTTATCAAAGATCAAGGCAGAATTGCTAGGATCAAGACTCCAACAATGGAATCTTCTAGAAGAAGATGTCACAATTACTGCATATCGAAAGCGCCACCAGCAATTGGAGCCTTTCTTAAGAAAGGAAAGTAATCTGATATTCTGTTCCGATATTGAGGGCCTCATGAATACTTTAAAAATCACTCATGACCCACAAGAATTGAGACTTTGTGGACTCTTCGAAACTGAGTCTCAAGGCTGTGCTTTTGCACAATGGAAACATTCTTCCATCTATTCCAGTAGCGTATGTTGTCCACATGAAAGAGACATACGATAACTTAAGGCAGCTACTGAATTCCATTGAGTATAACAAGTACAGCTGGCACCTCTGTGGTGATTTGAAGGTAGTTGTCCTTTTAATGGGACTGCAGCAAGGGTATACAAAATACATGTGTTTCTTATGCGAGTGGGATAGCCGAGCAAGGGAAATGCACTACATGAGGAAGGCAATGGACTCACAAGCAGAATGTAGCCATTGGAGAGAAGAATATCTAACACCCAGCTCTGGTTGAGGCTCAGAAAATCTTGCTACCACCCCTTCACATCAAACTAGGTTTGATGAAGAACTTCGTGAAAGCCATTGACCGGACTTTGCTAGCATTCCGATACCTGCATGAAAAATTCCCTCGACTCAGCGAAGCAAAGATTAAAGAAGGAGTTTTTGTGGGTCCTCAGAGTCTAGAGCTTTTCAAAGATGACCGGTTCAACAACTTGCTGGAAGGTGACGCGAAACAAGCATGGAATGCTTTTCGCCTAGTTTCTAACAAACTTCCTCGGAAATGTGAGGGCAGAAAACTATAAGGAACTAGTAGAAGACATGTTGATGAAGTATAAGAAACTTGGCTGCAATATGTCTCTAAAGATTCACTTCCTTCATTCCCATTTGGATTTCTTTCCTAGCAACTGTGGTATTGTTAGTGATGAACACGGCGAACGTTTTCATCAAGATATCGCAACAATGGAACAAAGATACCAAGGAAAATGGTCCACTACAATGCTGGCTGAATACTGCTGGACACTCCTCAGAGATGCTCCCGAACAGCTGTACAAGAGACAGGCGAAGAAACCTAAGATGTAGTCAATGACTTGATTTTTTATAGGTAGGCTATTACAGTTGACCTTTTTCTATTGGAATGCATTTCGTTATGTAAACATTAATTTCTTGCAGATTACAAAAAAACTAGAGCCAATTTTTCAATCTGACTGTCATATTCGTGTTCATCACATAAAAATTGATAAGAATTGACTAATTTTATTTCAGTAACATGACTTTTGTAAAAATTTGTTGTCCAGTGTTACTGTTCTAATGTATGGGGAAACTGCTAAATCTGAGCTTGACAGGATTTATAAACTCCAGAAACGAGCAGCACGTGTAATTTTAGATACATCTGTTGACCATCCCTCAAAAGCATTATTTACAGAACTCAAATGGTTCACAATATATGACAGGATAGATTTTCAAAAGGCAGTTCTTTTATATAAATGTCTACATGGAACTGCACCAGAGTATCTTTAGGACTTATTCAGGCATTTTTCAACACAATACCAGTTGAGATCAATCTCACATGGAAACCTTCTAGTACCAAAACCAAGAACAGAGCAATTCAAAAAAAGTTTTCAATACTCTGGTACAGTTCTGTGGAATAAGCTTCCATTACATGTAAAATCGGCTGAAAATATTAGAGTATTTAAGAAGAGATATCAGGAGCATGCATGTGTTTCTAACAGATAATGGAATTTAGTATTTTAATACGAAACATGCTAATATAAGCACTAATTATTGCTTCTTCACACAATGTGCATTTGTTATACTTTCATTAAGAGGGCCTCAAGGGAGAATAGTCCTTGACTAATGAGTCACCCTCTATAAATAAAGCATTATTATTATTATATTATTATTATTATTTTCTCAGAAAAAGTTGAATACAGGACATTAATGTCGGTGAAAATAAATCCTTAGTGAACCCCTATGATCATCGCTATTATTGTCATGTTGTCTCTAAAATGAAATCAAACCCATCAATATATGAGGAAAACTGCTGATTCAGGACAGCCATGAAAAATGATAAATAAATGTCATATTAATGAAGCAAATTTAACTTCCATATTGTTTACAAATTTAACTTCCATATTGTTTACAAATATGCTTGCCAAGTCATTTGGCATTACAACATGTCCTATCATGATAGGATCACTCAATGACAAAACAGATTTTAGTTGTTGAAACAAGCAAAAAAAAGTTAGAAACTTGTGCACCATTTAAATTTCACAAAATATAGGAATAGATATTATAGATAGTAAATTGTGTCACAACAGACAATGAATATTCACAACACAGAAAATAATATAAATATGTGCTTATGTTTGGAAGTAAAAGCAACCATTGATAAGATCTCATGGAACAATTGACAGCTTTGTGTATGGAATCCACCTATATATACTGTTTATATCATCATCTATCTTTCATGTGCACTCAAAGTGAGAATTTGTTTGCATCACAGGCCTAAGTTACAGTTAAATAATTTGACAAAAGTAATACCTATCACAGACCTAAGTTACAACTAATTTAAAAAAAAGTAATACCTATAGTTCTCGATGTATTAAGCATGACAGCAGTAGTAGAAAGTTGATTATAGATACTTAAGTTGTCACACAGACACAACAGTTACTGTATACCTGATGACTGAGAGACAGTATCTGTGTTGTAAATTGGTGCTGAACTAATAGGTTTTCCCATAGAAAGTAATGTAACTGAGACATTACTGTAACCAGTGTTGTAAGTTGGTGTCATGGTGCCATATGTGACAACATCCATCGATGTGACTGAGGCACTGTTGCTAACAGTTAGCATTATAGAGCTGGATGTAACAGCATTCACAAATGAGATGTTGTCAGTTGAAGTCAGAGTGCCTGATGCAACAACGTACACTGATGTGGGTAACACACTACTGCTACCAATGTTGTCAGTTGGTATAATAGTACTGGGTGTTATGAAATCCACAGATGTGATGGTAGTAGCTAATTAATGAAAAAATATAATGATTGGTAAACTCTACTTAAACGTAAATACAATGTAAATCATGTCAGGTTAATAATTTTTTTTTTTTACCACGAAATTGTAAGTAAGCTATTTACATTAATGCAATGCTAACCTATAAATCTACTGGCCAGTTATTCACAAAATCCATGGAAAATGACATCAGTTTTGATTGCATTACATTTAATCAATGACATAATAGATTTTAAAAAATTTAACATAGCAATATTTATATCAGCATTTATTTCTTTCATACTGCCAAATGTTTTTTTTTTATGTTTAACCGGTTATACCTTTTTTAAACAATGATCATAACATTACAATAAGAGAAAATCTTGTAAGTATATGCATAAATAAACTTTAAATAAAAATAAACACTAATTAACAGTAACAAAATACTCGTAACAAATTATACTCAAAGAACATACTGCCTTCAAGGTTTATGCATGTTTAAATCTGGAGTCTCAAACACATGGCCCATGGAGTTATTTCCAAAGTTATTTTATGTGGCCCTGGGCCTAGTACATATGGCCATAATAGGGTGACCTTACATCAGGTTTCAAGTAGATGATCTTCAACAACTTTCAGAAGGCACACATCAAAATAAATTTGACCCTTAGATAAAGTAAAGCATTATGGGATTGCCAAACAAGCTGGTGCCAATAGCTTGCAACTCACTGCCAATAATATGTCCATTGAGGAAAGACATTGTCCAGGTTAATGACCCAAAAAATAAAATAATAAGGACTTTGTATAGTGCCTACACTTTAGAAGCTCTAAGTGCTTTACAACATCTATAATGATATGACTACTAAAAAAAAAAAAAAAACCTAACCCCCCCCCAAAGCATGAAATTAGAAAACATAAGAAATGCTGAAAATATTTAAGGTAGGAAACATAAAATAGGTGATTAAGTTTGTTCTTGCAGTAAAAAAAGGTGAGTTTTAAGAGTACTCATGAAAGGGATCACTGTTCTTGTGTCTAATTTCAATGGGCAATTCCTTCTACATTGCTGGGCTCTGGTATGCAAAGAACATCCACATGACTTTGTTTTCATAGTGGGAATAATGAGTACATGTATATGATTGTCAGAAGAGTGTAAGTATCTTGCTGGTGTGCACACATGGGTGAGGCCAGATAGGTATGTTGGCCTGAGTCGTCAGTGAAAATTAGCAAAGAGAACAAATGTTGTGTTTGATTTTGGATTGAATATATTGATAGCTAGTGTAGGGTACAGAGCAGCGTGGAGGTGTGTTCTGATCATAGTACTCTAAGGATGATCCAAGCAGCTGTGCTTTTAACTTTTTGAAGTTTCTGGAGGAGATGATTTCCTGAATAACTCCAACATTTGTAAAAGCTGGATATAGGGTTTTATTTTCACAAATCCACCCAAACATACTTCTAGGACATAAAATTTTAAGTTAAAACATACTTGTTTACAATTTCATTTTGGCCTAAATAATGTATTAAAAACTTTTCTCTTGATGTATCACTGTAAGAAACAATTGGTGGAATAAGCCAAGGATCTCTGTTAAATCATTGATCCTAGAAAGGTATGAAACTTGACTTTATTTTTATAGACTGAAAATTTTATACCAAAAAAATTCATTGTCCATTTGTTATCAATCTGAATTTGTTAATTTGTTCTAATGACAGAAACAGCACAAATACCTGAAAGAAGTAATGCCAAGAAAAGAATTTGTACATTTTGTACTTTTGTGCCAAACAGAATGTAGAAAACATCTGTACCAAAACAGATCACTGACTACAACAATTTTAACTGCAATTTTAACATATTACTGACATTATGATGCTAAGGAAAAAGAAGCATGGCTTTCCAAAAAACATAGCGTGAGACAGGTACCATAAAGATCTCTGAACTAATGCCTACATTTGTCCATGAAGAAGTATGAAAAGTTGATATGTAAGTTTTTACAAAACATAGCAGTTACTGTACACAACAATAAGTGATGATTGGGAGATTAAGGAGTACTGTAACCTGTATTAAGGAGTACTATAACCTGTATTGTGACTAAGGGGTGAAATTATATACATGTGCCATGTATCAATGCAATTCCTGATCGTAAGGGTCTCTTCGGTTATCAAAGTGTTATTAGTACAATATCGCACAAGGGCCTGGTCAGAGGTATTGCGCAACTTGGAAAAACAACACTTGAAAAAACCGCCTCCCGCTAATTCTCGTTATCTAGAAGATGACCTCTACGGTATAATTTGCCTGGTTAATGGATATGGTAATCTGAGATGGTATCTTGAACAAGAGAACACACGAGCCCCCATAAAGATAAAATAAGGATTTAATTACAATACAATCAAGAGAAGAATGACAGTAAATTACACTTTTCTTTCCTTCTGAATGTTCTTCATTCAGAAGCACTTCAAAACCGAAGCTTTAAAATAATGGATACATTAAGTAAAAAATTCAAAACACTAATAAAATGAATGAATTTAGTCCGTTAATGGCTGATAGTAAACTTCATCAGTAAACTTCATCACGAAATTGAGTGTTCATTAACATCGGACTGCTTGGAAAATTTACAATGATCTTGTTCGTCGACTGTTTTTTTTCTTCTGCGTGCGTCACGACTCTAGCTTGCACTTTTTGGTTGAACGTGGGATTTTACAACTCTGACTTCTGACTTCTTTTTGTCTTTTCGTGACTCCTTTTCTAGACTTCTCGCTAATTCTCACTCTTTCCAAACAAACTATTTTCCTTGTGTTTTTGGCATCTCACAATCGTTCCACATTCAGTTTAACCTGGAACCACAATTTTACGACATCGTTCTTGCAACGAGCAGTCGGAGTCTTGGTAACGGTTCTCTCTTGCAGAGAAATTTTTAGACTAATTTAAACTCATTAACTCTGAGGATATATTTCCCCGATCATAGGGTTCGACACACCTCCTTCCTTCTACATTTGACCAATCGGAATAAATGCTAATCCCACAGACGTTTTGAAAAACCGTCTATCAAGATGCCAAAAATGCCACTTTATCACCCTAAAATTTGTTTCAAATCATTTTGACAGCTATACGTGAGGAATCACCTCTTTTAAGCGTGTCAAACACTCAGTCCGCTTGCACTATAAACAGTTCTAACAGCGTGACCCAGTTAAATAAACATTCCTTCATCCAAACTCTCCCACAAGATAACAGTTAATTGTCGGCCAGACTAAGAATTAATTAATGAATTTCACTGACGAAAAATTTGGCACTTGACAATGATGCCCCAGCGAAAAAAGTTCTTAAGTTCATGAACGCTTCATGAACTTCATGAACTGTTCATGAACTGGTCGTGAGAAGTCAAATGTGTTCATGAACCCTTCATGAACTGTTCATGAACATCAGTTCATGAAATTCAAGTTCTTGAACTTTTCCTCCGAGTTCATGAACTGTTCATGAACATCAGTTCATGAAATTCAAGTTCTTGAACTTTTCCTCTGAGTTCATGAACATTAGTTAATGAAATTCAAGTTCTTGAACTTTACCCGTATGAATTGATGAACTGTTCATGAACATTAGTTCATGGAATTCAATTTCTTGAACTTGTATAAGTTTATGAACTATCAAGTACTGAACATAATAGGCAATCAAATTACAATTTTATAAACTTTTTATGCATATTTCTAGTTCATCAACTGTCCTTGAAGCAATCCAGTTTATGAAGAATTAAATTTGAGAATTTTTATAGCATTTTCATAAAATTTGTGATAACAAAATATTTAAAATTAACCTAATAACTGTAATTAAGTACCAAAGAAGTGATGATATAAGCAAAATGGGTATTAAAATGAGATTTAATCTGTTGAATTTAAAATCATTGAAGATTAGCCGTATATGCAAGTCAGCTGCTTACATACATCATCCCATTTCACAACAAATGTCAAAATAAACATATTGAAAGTGCATTGTACAATATTCTTAAAAACATGTATTATTCTAAATATATTAATGTTTCAGTACACCACCTAATTACTGTATATATAATTTTTAGACTCGTTTTCGAGTAACAGCTCAGACTAGTTTTGGAGTTGTGTGCATCTCATTTAAGTTTTGTTACTTTTTGGAAAAAAATGCAATAATGACCTTTAATTTCCCTCCAAAAGTAAACAAAACTTCAATTAGTATTGTTGTAAAGGTGGGGACAAGGTGCGTAAAATTCTAAATAAATCTGTGCTGTTCCTCGATAATAACAAGTCTAAAATGTATTGTGTTCTCTTGTACTGGAGTCTATCATTCAAATATGCTAAAGAGGAACCATAAGAGTCTATTCAATAAGAGTAGGGCTATGGATTCTAAGTTTGATGTGAGTAAATAATTGTACAAAATTATTTTTTCACATAAAAGTAACCAGTACAACACCTTTAAAGTGTTGACAACCTTTGCATCCCATTTAGTCGCCTTGAAGATTCTATGCATATGTATATTCAGTCAACAGTACTGATGCTAGAATCATTTGAAAATGGCATGTCCATGGCAGCTTGGCATCGCTGCAACATATGCTTCTGATTCAGGTGATGAAGAGGGACTGACATTTATGTAAACTAAAGTGTCAATCAACTCTTCAGCAGGCACCACATCTACTGTCCACATAGCTTTAACTGCTAACAGGTGTTTTCCGGCTGGTAGTTGTGAAAGTTTGGTTTCTCCAGGATCATATTTTTTCAAAACTGCATGTACAATCTTATTTGATGTATTGTAAACAAAATATGTAACACATCCAATTTTGCTCTGGTTATATAGCACAACATTACAGACTCTTCTCTGCATTCTCAAGTACTGTGAAGAGCAGAACTGTTTGCTACCTATGCTAATTCTGTCAACCTTTCTCAAATCCTTATGACAGTCTAAATCTAATATAGCCAAAACTTCATCTGTCACTTCACCGTCTCTAAAACGTTTCACCTTCCCCGATATATCACAAGTTGCAGCTTCAGCAGTCTTTTTCCAGAGTGTTGTCGATGCTGAATAAACATCCTTTCTGCGCAAACTTGACACTGCTTGTTTGTACTTCATTACTTGCTTCATAACATTACCCGTTCCATGTACGGACTGTAGCAACATTGCATTATTATCCTCAAATGGGAAACAGCTCCATGCCCACATTGGTCCCCACAGCTTTACATACCAAACCAAATGAATACAAGCATTATGAACATTGAGACCACATGATCCTTGGCCGTATAAATCAGCAAAAGAAAAGTAAAACTTGTCAAAAAGAACAGCTGCTCTGTCCAATTGCTCTGGCAATATATTGTCTCCAAGAAGAATATACACAGCTTCTGATAGATATGAAAAATGTTTCAGATAAACTTCTGGTAGTATTCCATCTAAACATGGGAGTGCATAAAACAACAACCACGCTTGCAATTCTGTAGCTTTGAGGTTTGCATAATGTTTTTCCAAATCACGGGGTAATCTCTCTATACTGCTTGGAGGTTGAATATTCTGAAGTCTTTTGGAAACAGTTTTAATATGTTTTCCAATAAAATAATTCTTACCACTTTGTGTTGGTGAGAACCATTTGCTCAATAATGTATTTGTTATACCTAACAAAATCCCATGCATGTAATCTGGTACTACACCTTTAACCAGGTCAAATGACTGAAGAAATGAAAGACCAGACAAGCCCTTGAAGCCTTTAATCCTTTTTGTCTGTTGCATTTTGCATGTTTTGTAAAACTTCCGGACTATTTCGTAATGGATACTGTGCTTCAACATTCCTGTAAGGATAACATCGAGAGGTTCCTTTTCCTTGTTTTACAACAATACCAGGCTCTTCACAGGTAATGCATGCCTCTGTTCCATTATAATATGTCATATTTAGAATACCTGTTTTTGCAGGTAGATCAAATACACCACAAATAACAGCAACTTTGGCAACAATTAATTTGTTGTCCTTATTAACTTCAACCCCTTCTTTGTACAAACTATTCATTTCTTCACTGAAACTTGCCATATACTGTTTAAAAGATGGTTTTCCCTTTCCTTGCCATATCCCAACCAATAACATGTTATCCCTTGAAAATCTTGCTTTGGGACTAAACTCATTTATAGCCATAAAAATTGGCCACAATTCTATTTTCGAGGATGAATACAGATTTACTCCATCTGTATTGATGATGGCACTCAAGTTGTAAGGACTATACAGAAAACCATCTTCATTCAGCAGTTCTCTGTATGCAAACCCATCAGTTATGTCGGTCAAAATTCTAGACCTTCTCCTGTCTTCAAGTGCTGCTTTACAATCTTCAATTTCTTTCAGAATACCTGGAAAGGACAAGAAATAGAACATAATATTTCAGTTTGAAGATTATATTTACAAATGTTCATTCTTGAACAGAATAGAGCTAGATTTAGTATATATGCCTTATTTGAACACACACACACACACACACACACACACACACACATATATATATATATATATATATATATATATATATATATATATATATATATATATATATATATATATATATATATATATATATATATATATAAAAGATTTGCTAACTAGTTTAGTAGGTATTAACCTTTTTAAGGTATTAAGTGCAAACAATTCATGATATTGCACTATCAAACAAGAAACATGCAATGCCCCTCAGTTAAGGACTCTAAATATACAAGCATAAACTTATTTATACCTGGTGTCTCAAGTAGATGTTTCAACTGTTTTTTGGTATCAGCCAGTATAAAACTTTTCCTCGGTTGTCGATCCTTTTTTTGTTGATCCAGCAATCGTCCTTTGTAACGAAAGCCTCCACAATTTTCCCAGCTACATCTAAATTCATCCAAGTTGTTTGGAAATACCTTGTAATATGTGTCACAATAGTGTACTTCTTTTGGGGTGGATATCAACAAAAGAATATATATACTCCAAGTCTAGGACATCAACACATTTGGAGTTAGGGAACACACTTTTCATAGTTTGAAGAATGTCTTTACAGGCACTGGTTGTCAAATTATGTCTTTGAAAGAGGGAAAGAATTTTTAAAGCTTGCAGTTCATTTTCTGAGAGAGACTGTGGTTGTATCTTTGGCATTTCATCATTGCTGTCTCTTCCCAATGAATAATTTGCATCTTCTTTACTGCTAGTCTCCACATCAGAAAAATCTTCTTTACTGCTAGTCTCCACATCAGAAAAATCTTCTTTACTGCTACTCTCCACATCCGAAAAATTATCAGGAGATTCAACATTTGATGAGGTTTCTGACATTATAGAGTCATTTGAGTCTGATAGTACTGATAAGACCTTGCTTTCATTTGAATTGCATGTTGATACAGAGCTGCATGTATCATTATCGGTGTAGTATACATCGGCAACTGCATCATCTGGGGTTACTGAGGATCCAGCTGTAGGATAGGTAAGACTTCTTTCTAAAGATGATGCATTCTTATCAGCATCTGAAAAATAAGACAGTCAACTTTGAGCAATGTTGTTTTCACTCATTATGAATGATTTTAGCAATTTGGATTAAAATAAAGTAACATTTTTGTGAGCTGAAGTACGACTTTGGGAACACAACTAGCTATTTTCCTTAGCGAGACAAGTTTGCAAGTTTTAAAAATTATGTATCTTAGGGAGGGTAAACAACGAACAGTATAATAATATACACTAAGTCTGTCATACTGTTTTCATTTCATAAAGTCGTAATGTTTTTATTGCTTCATTCAGCAATGTATTCTGATAACCACTGGTAGCTGTCGTGAAAATAAAATTTTCCTAAAAATAACTTAATTGAGGCAGGTGCAAATAACTTTTATGTGAAATCTGAACTTGTTTTAAACGAGATCACTGCCAAACAAGGCAATATTCATACATATTCATATTCATCAGTGTTAGTGATTATGAATATGAACTAGAAAAAAATCATTTTTGCTTATGTTCTCATGTACTTTACTTCTGGCTAGTGCCACTTCAAAGTATAATGTAAGATTCAGCATTATTTCATGACTAGAATAAAGGTTGTATGCTTTTTACAACACTTCATGCACTTACAATCTAATGGCACATTATCAGATTCATTGCAGCTTGTAGCCATATCCTTTGCCTGTTTTGTCTTCCATCGATATGCCGTACGAACAGGAACCTTGATTGACTTGTCAAAAACATGCAGTTTGTAGATTCGTTTGACTGGAGCTATATTAAAACAAACATGAGAATTGAACATAATACTAAGACACTAACTAAACAAAACATGAAGCAAGTGATGGCAAAATAAAATGGAAAGGCAGTGATAATATACAAGTCTTATCAAAGCTTTAATATGAATCATCATTTTGTTTAGTAATAGTTTCATTTTTTGTGATCATGATCTAAAGTGGGATTTAAGTACTGAGTAATGATGCAATACATTGAAGGTATTTTTAAGGTTCTCTGTGGCATAGTGGTTAAAGACTCTGAAGAGTGACTGACAAGTCTCAATGCTGTGATTTTGGGTTTAACCCTCCGATTTTATGTGAGAATGTTTGCTTGTTACTTGCGCCACAAATGGAAGGTAGTACCAAGTTGTCTGTGGTCTACCTCCACCATTACAATTGGTTGCTATATATATAACGTATACTATGTGCTGAGACATGGCATAAAAAAAACATTCAAAAATAGGTATTTTCTAAAGATGTAATAACATTCCTACTCACATAAACTGTGGACTCCACTTAAATGATGTAAGATGTTATGTTTACTGCCCACTATCCTTGTGCAAATCAAACACTGATATTTATTTCGACCGTTTACAACTATTTCACTGTAACTGGTTTGCTTGGTCGCCATACTGGATTGAACTGCAATAGAAACATGAAATTACTGCACCTAGTTCACATTTGTCCTTAACAGAGATATACTAACACATTTATGCATGAAATTCCTTTTTCTACAAATTTACAAACCCCAACAATGATCTCTTTCACAGCGAATGGTTCTATATCAAACGAACTAATTAAAGAAATTGAATGTTAATGTTAACCAACCAATAAAATTGATTGTTAGTCTTGAAAATATATATGCCCATTAAATAAGAGTGACCGTGCTGCACTGGTTTAGAAGAAGTAATTTATATTTAAAGATATTAACATACCCCGACTGTATCTGAATCTTCAGTCTCCATCCACTGGTTGATGAAATATAAATGTCGCAGGACATCGACGTTTGTTTTCGTAAGGCTGCCATTTTTGCTGATACCGCAGACTCTGTAGCAGAGGTACTATCCTCCGTCGCTGTAATCGCGCGAAGTTTCTTAAGCGCGCGAAGTTTCTAAGCACACGGTTGGTTAGTTCATGTCATATTTTATTTCGTGCAAAATTTCGATAGGTTTTTCTTTAAAATTCAGCGATGTTTGTGAATAAATATATTTCCCTGTTTTGGAAATTCATAGATAACTACTATAAATTGTTTAATAAACGATACAGACAACTGTTGAGCATGCGCATTATTGATGAATCGCACGTGTGAAACAAACGAAAAAAAGATGGCAAGCAGTCGCAGCATCCTCCTTTACTGGACACAAGAAAACAACTGGTCTATCCTGAAAGAAAACTGCATCAAGGAAGGCTCTTTAACTAAAGGAAGTGCGGTGCAAGCATATTATATGAGGAAAGTTTATCCGGCCATTTTAATTGCAATTTCGGGTAAGTTGCATGTTTTCATGTGCTATCAACAATCTTTTCGAAGTTAGCATTGCATTTACAGAGATAGTTTTTTGTTCGTCTACGGCAAGCCTATATAAACATCGATTAACGACAAAAACCGTTGCCATAGGTTTAGATATCCGAGATTTTTATCGAGATATATGAAAGTTTGAAACCTGATACGCAAGTGAAATTGAACATGTATAGATCAAAAGCGGAACTTGGTTTTTTAGTTTCATTAACTATTGGGTGTAAATGTTCGAATTGGAAAAGTGGTTAGCTTAAATATGGTAGTCGCGCATTTAAAAAAATTTCATACTTTTAAAGTTTATTAAAAAAAAAAAACGAAACAGTAATAACATGTTCAGCCTGTTAATAGTTAATTTTTGTATCAAACTTCAGAGAACAAGTCATCTATAGAGAGGATCGAAGCGCATTTTAAAAAATTCCTCCTTGGAGTCAGTGCACATGTAGATGAGGAAGAAGAAAGGATAAGGAAAATCAGGAATGAATTTAGTGAGTATATTTATTTATATTTGCAGCTAATATAGATTCTGATAGAATGCAATAATTCAAAATTGCATAGTAGGTCCCCAACTTGTTTTAAGATAGGGATGTGTAAATGATAGCTTTTAATTGAACATAGATATATGTTGCATGTATATTTAAAGTTTTAATAACAGTAAATGTTTTATTATATAGTCTTGTAGCCTATGTAGGTACTCTTATTTCCAATATATAAACTGCTTTTTAGCACATTCTTTAAAATATTTCTCATGCAGTCCCATTCATGACTGACACACCAGTTGATCCAGCCAAGGTTACAGCTACCCAAAAGATTGAGAAGAAATTGGATGGATTGGTACCAGAAGGTATGACATTTTCAGAAAACTATACAGATTGTATAGACTTGAACCATGAATCTTATATAATGAACAGTAATTTATATTTAAAAAATGCTATTACCTTGACAAAAATAATGTCTTCCCAAAAGACAATAGTTGACATTCTTATTTTGAATTTTTTTTTATGACTGAATAAATGAATATATGGATTAAAGTTGAAACAAAAGATAATAAGTTAAACATTTATTTTATCAACAATATTTGCAATGACTAAAGAGTTTAATACTTTATGACCGGGGCAACTGTAGAACATAAACAAAAGATTGGTATATTAGCTGCCAACTTTGCAAACTTGGTAACTGAAAATTAATATGCTTAATAAAGCTTACTTAAGTATGTTATTGTTTGATTAAATGCTGCCAAATTTATGCAACCCACAGCAAATTCTTTAAAATATTTCTGATACAGGTCCATCAATGGCTGACAAACTACAACTGTCAACACCAAAGAAGTTTACTGCAAAGAAAAGTGCTGCTACCCCCAAGAAGATGGCCACGCCAAAGAAGATAGCATAAAAGAAAATGACCACTCCAGAAAAGACTACTCCTAGCAAGAAGTCGCCCAAAATTGATGGATTGGTACCACAAAGTATGAAATGCTCTCTTGTCTTGTATTCTATCTTTATTGTTTGAAAAGGCAGCTAAAAATGTAATATCCTTAATTTACTGAATTGGATTCTGCCCACTGGTTTCAAACGAGTCAAGTTTAAACAACTTTTCCCAACCTGACAAGTCCATTTCATTAATAGTCTGGAATATTCAGTCTGTGAGCAAAGTCAGAATTTTTCCAAACTGCAAATCCCATTTCATTTCTGTTTGTCAGGAATTTTATTTGGGTCGCTCTCCTTTAAATTTGCAAGTTTCATAATATTCTGATATCTGGGAGCCCAGAATGGCCAAGTGGTCTAAAGCGCTCACCGTTATGGATCACTGCCATCTCACCTCTGTCTCTGATTCGGCAAATGTGGTTATGTTAGAAAGCTTGCTAGTAGCTTCTCGTGGGTGGTGGTTCTTTCCGGGGTTTTCCAGTGTTCTTTCACCGCCATTTATACAGGCTGCCATGTATTGCCTATTCTGTGCTGAAAAATGGCGTTAAACCCTACAACAACAACATTCTAATATCCAAGATGTCACTAGGTGGTTGAATATTTTACATTGATTCTATTTGGATTTTTTTACTATCTACAAAAATGCTATAAAATTGTATTAGAATAATGCTTGATAAGTATGTGTGTATTGGGTTATTTAATGTGCATCAGATTTGAGATGTTGGTTTATAGCTTATCCAATATTAATTGCTTAACAGAGATGTACTAGAACCAGACATCAAATCTTAGCATGTTAAAGAATAATATAAATGTATTTAATAACGAGATTTGGTTATAATGACATATTAAGTATATTAATGGGCCTTTAAAACAACAATCTGCAAACTATATTGGTTGGCCATTAAATGCCCTGGTCATAATTGTTATATGTATAACAAAACTTTTAAAGAGTTTAAGGGATGTTTCACATGTGATTACATAGTGATGATGATTCAAATAAACTCCTGTATTTAATGTGCACTTTTTAAATGCACCTGTGTTTTGGTCCAGTCAGTTTTGGGAAAAGTCTGCCACTAGCGGACTTTCTATAATAACTCTGCAGTTTCTAGAGATGTTCTTTTTCATAACTTTTATTGACTTTTGATGCATGTAAATAGTCGTCTAATGACAATTATCTTCCTTTAACTTGCAGTGAAGGGATCAAATCAGGAAACAAATTACTTCAGAAAAGAAACTGAGAACAACAACTCCAGGTAAAATTTTAAAGATTCCATGAAGTGAATATTTTTGCAAGGTTTACCTTGAGAGGTAGAAAGCATGATACACTTTCTAACATGAAACTTTACAGGTATATTGGCCCAAGGAGAAACCCTATTGTTTTGGGGGTCAAGCTTTGCTATAACCCCATGTGGACATGGACATTCTGTGCAAAACAACCAGGAAATGTAACACCCAGTGTCATGAAACTTTGTAGTACATTGCCCTTGGTGAGAAGAAGATACCCTATTATGCTTGACGCCTTGAAGCAAAAGACTGGTATACAGCGACGACATGCACATAATTTTCACAGTATATTCTGGTCTTTTTTTCACGATTTATGGGGGGGGGGATTTACAGTTAGATATAATATAACAAAAACTTGTATCTACAAAAAACTAATTGGCAAAATGTCATTTAATTCTCCATTAGGCAGGCTAGTCGCCCTCTTTGATTTGTAAACACATTTTCTCCCATTTCCAGATATATGATAGAAAATGCTATCTTGTATGAGCACACATCGAATTTGTATACTGTATATATATAATGGTGTATGCAGAGCCATTTTGTTGTCCCCCATTAAATCCTAACCTCTCTGGTGATATGTTCCTATCCCACATAGGTACTCCTAATGTATTCTTATAATCGTATCTGATTTTTCTTAGAATAAGCTAGTTACTACCCAGATTCAGCTGAAATGGAAATAGGGAGTTTAATAGGCTCTAGCTATATTGGAAATCAGTATTTTGCATCATGAATACTTTGTGAAATCTGTAACATTTAACTGTTTACACATAATGACATCTATTATATATTAAGACATTAAACAAAATATTATCATTGTTGTTTATAGTCTTCTTATATCTAATTTTGTCCAGGGATAGAAGCATTAGAAAGCTAGAAGAAGATGTTAAGGCGCTCAAAGAGGACAACAAATATTTGAGACGGAAAATAAGAAAACTTGAAGAGAGAAAAGAAGAAGGAAATGAAGTAAAACAGTCTAGTGTTCAAGAAGTTGAACAGCCATCAGCAGATGTAGATGTAGAATGCAGCAGTGTTTCAGCTCAGCAGGAAGTCACCATTGACGACCTTAAAAAAAGTGTACAACACTTGAAATGCAGTCAAGACATTTTTAAAGTTTTATGTCTGAAGATATTTACAAAGGATGAGCTGAAGAACTCTTCAAGAACGGGGAAAAAAACTATTAAATGTGGGGACACTGCAAGACCACCACTTGATGTGAAAAAACTTGCAAAGCTGGAATTGCTAGTTCTACAGTGTATTTCAATGGACAAGGACTTATTTTATAAAAAACTTGAAAACTTGCAAAAAGTCCTGAGGAGAAGCTAACTACAGTTTTTTTTTTTTTAAATTGGTCACCCTAATTGTGCCCAATATCACTGTCAAATGATAGTTTATGATATGCCTTTCTTAATAAATTTGACCTTTGTCAATGATTAATAAATTTGTTTCAATTTTAAAATGCAGTGGCATACTTGTATTTTGACATCTGTTACTGTTTATAGAAGACTTAGAATCTGCAATGCAACATTTAACCTAATGTTGTATTCACACTTTTGCACGAGGACTGTTACTAAAAATGTTAGTAGTTGAAAGGAAAGTTATTTTAAGATGAAAACTAAAGCTTTCATGTCTTTATCTTTTCATTATCAATCTGAATTTTACTTCCATGAACTGTAATTTCAACAGAGTTCATGAACAATAATATTAGTTCATGAACTGCAGATTCACATTCATTCAAGTCTTTTTCTGTTCATGAACTAGTTCAAGAACAATTCATGAACAGTTCTTAGATTTGTTCATGAATAGTTCATGAACTGAAGATTCATGAAGTGGCCATTTTCTGTTCAGGTACTTAAATTCATGAACTAGTTTAAGAACAATTCATGAACAGTTCTTAGATCTGTTCATGAATAGTTAGTTCATGAACTGAAGATTCATGAAGTGGCCATTTTCTGTTCATGAATTGTTCTTGAACTAGTTCATGAATTGGTTCATGAACTAGTTCAAGAACAATTCATGAACAGTTCTTAGATCTGTTCATGAATAGTTCATGAACTGAAGATTCATGAAGTGGCCATTTTCTGTTCAGGAACTAATTCATGAACCAGTTCATGAACTAGTTCATGAACAGTTGTAGATTTTTTCGCAGGGGCAGTGAGTAAACAAGTTTTTAGTAAGGACAAACTGAAACCAGTCTGCTCTCTCTCTAGTAAGTGTTTATTACTACTGAAGAGTGAGAATGTCAAGCCTTTGCATGAGCATGATCCAAACAAATGGGAAATTAACTTCCAATGAAATGAAGAGACTTTGTGGGCACATGGTGCTACTTCATTCTTAAAATAAACCAATGAAAACACCATCAATTTGAAAATTCAAATAGCTTTCAATTTGTCAATACTTGGGACCAAACCTATATCTCACAGCATAGAACCATCCTGGGTGTATCCTTATGTGTTCAGAAAACCACAGCATTTTTTAAAACTACATGTGCTTATAACTTGTATCACCAATTCCACACCTAAGGAATACACAACTTCTTCATTATTGGGGTTCCTAAACCAAGTCAGTAAAAATACTGACAATATATCGACAAAACATTTTCACTATTTTTAAGATCTGCTTTGAAATATTAAATCTTATGCATTATGTGTCACAACATGGATAAGAAATATCAACTTGATGTCCATGGCAAGTCTATAAATAGTCAACTGTCTATAATTAAGACATTGATTACTCAATAAACGGCAAATGGTATAAAATATATACCATGATTACTCAATAAATGGTAACTGGCTTAATGTTAATACCATAATTGCACTCTGCGCTAATTCAATTCCTATAATAAACCTAGACCATACCATTGAAATTTCCAAATCTTCCATTTTCCAAATGAAACTCATAACCAAACGTATCTAACAGGATAGAACAGAAAGTAAAATAACTGATACATCAGTAGAACCTTTTTTTCCATCCCTGTTCAATTAAGAACAGCTCTGAGAGGACAATTGTACTTAATTTTTACTACTCATGTACAACCAATCGTGGCCTCCAATATTCATCTTTTTGTCTGTTTTATGTCATTTCAAAGCTGGTTTTGACCATTTATACAATTAGTACCACGAGTCCTTGAAAGAATTTACATTTATTTGAAGAGAAACACTGGTCGGCCCTGACATTCACTTGACTGTCAGAAATTTTCACCAACCATTTTTAGTTGGGTGAGCGAGTGAAATTTCAACCCAAGCTAAGATATCATACAGCATGTTTTTTTAAGATGGGACAACACATGAATTAGGATCAATGTCTACTACGCAAGCAACATTAATGGGCCTAAACATTTTTACCATCACCTTGCATCAGATTTGTATGAAGATATTAGGAGGGGACAGCTGCATTGCTATCATTTTTCAGAGGCAAGGTTGATAAGCAAATATGTATTGTAAGCCATCAAAGTTAATGGCATAAGTTAACAGGTTTCAAGTACGGTTTTGGAACATAATATATTTAGGAGTATAAAAAAATTAATGAATAAGCTGACATTTATTTTCTTGGGTATCAAGCTTTGCGGTTTTACAAAAGAATATTTTTGTTTGGACTTAAATCATTTGTGTAGAGACCATATTTTTTTTTCAAACAAGGATCATTGTAAAGTGGGTGTTTTAAATCCATTGTATGTAGCAATGTACAAACTATAACACAAGTTAATGTACTGGAAAGATCTATTTTTCCACACAAGGATCATTGTACAGTGGGTGTTTTAAATACATTGTTTGTAGCAATTATACAATTATAACACAAGTTAATGTACTGGAAAGATCTATTTTTCCACATCACTGTACAGTGGATTTTTAAATTAAATGTTTGTATCAACTGTGAAATTTATGAAAACTGATACCTAAATTGAGAAAGAAAGTACATTCAAAGGTAAAGGAATTAAACAAAGTGAAGTTATTAAAAGCCTTAAGCAAAATAATTATAAATATTTATCTCATAACTACTGTAGCTCTTTTTTTCAGTTTAATAAAACCATATCATAATTGTTATAATATGATATCTCATATATAAACACACACATTTGTCTGTGTCCCAGCTGCCAAACAAGAGTTCACGAGTTGGAAACTTGCAGTTGATCCCAAATTTTTTTATACTCTTAACGTATTGTTATGTTCAAATTTTCTTTAAAACTCACTCATCACAATTTGTTAACCTAGTTCATGTAATAATACCTCTAACTTGACAAATGATGTCAAAACCTCTGGGATATTTGCAGTCATTGTGATAAAATCTTATCTTACATTTGTACTCATTACAACGAAAACGTATGAAATTGATAAATTCTGTAACTACAGCAACTACTGAACAAAGTACAAGTAAATATTTTTCTGTCTATTGTTCAGCATTGTGCTATATTGTGATAAGTGATATGAATTCAAAAATTGTCACAAAGATTCAAGTAATTCTACATTTCTAGTGTATAAATGGATAAATGTTTTGTCTACAGGTTGACTGTTAACAACAAATTAAGATGTCTGCCAGGGTGGCCATGGTGGATGTCTGAGGGGAACTATTCCATATGGGAACTAGACCTTGGATGAATGTGTGTGCAAAATTTGTATGATATATGTAGTATGAATGAGTAATGCATGACATTATTTGAATAATATATGTAGTATGACTGAGTAATGTATGACATTATTTGAATGATATATGTAGTATGACTGAGTAATGCATGATATTATTTGAATGATATATGTAATATGACTGAGTAATGCATGACATTATTTGAATGATATATATTGACTGTGTAATGCATGACATTATTTGAATGATATATGTAGCATGACTGAGTAATGCATGACATTATTTGAATGATATATGTAATATGACTGAGTAATGCATGACATTTTTTGCATGATATATGTAGTATGACTGAGTAATGCATACCATTATTTGAATTATATATGTAGTATGCCTGACTAATGCATGACATTATTGGAGTGATATATGTAGTATGACGGAGTAATGCATGACATTATTAAAATGATATATGTAGTATGACTGAGTAATGCATGACAAATAAAAAAAAACTGAAAAATATATATATTTTGAGTGATAAACTGATTACACTAAAACATGATAGAATCCATCTGGGCATAAGAGAGCAGGAGACTATATGATATCAGTAAGGTGCAAATCCAAACTGATTGCTGAGCCCCAAGAGACTTCAAGTTTGTCAGAAATGGCACCTCTATAGCCCTTGATAGTTGATACTGAACATCTTTTGTTCTTGAAAAGGATCAAAAGGGAATCAGCATGGAAGTTACAGAGGGACAGCTATCAATTTATTTTGACCAATCACAGAACATTCTCCATCTAGCATCATAGAATTGGTTGTCAAAACTGTCTTGGCCTGAATGATGCAACTGGCAACTGGGCCTCAAAACTGGTGGGTAGATTGTCTGAGCCAAACACGAAGGTGGAGAATGTGTGGCCTGTTGTGGATAAGAGTCCCTTTGTCAAGTCCTTTAATGACTGAACTCTGACATTTAGTGGTTGGGTAAAAGAGCCCAACTGGGTTATTATGGACCATTATTGGAACAGATCCTGATGAAAGGACTGAACCTGAATAATGTGGAGTAGCCAGCTGTCAAAACACTGGAGAATTGGAGTTCCTAGTAATCACAGGTATGATTCTACTACTCTTATAAATTGGGTGAATTCCCAGAATTGACAACCTTCCTGGTCCAAGCAAACCTGGAGGTATTTTTGAACTGGAGGAAATATCGGGATGTGCAAATAGGTATCCTGATGGTCAAAGGAGATGGACACACTGCGTTCCATGTTAAGGAAGTGGTCTCCATCTTTAAATGTTCCACCAGAAGAACCAATTTGAACTACTACAAAATGATTATTATACAAAATTTCAAACTTTTCTTGGTGATCAGGAGGATTCGGGAGTAGAACGCAGAAGACTTATCATTCTGGACCCTCTTGACTGCCACTTTCTGCAAATGCATGTGCATATCCTCCCATAAGTTCACCAGAATGAATTAGTTAAAGAATATGGGTTTCATTTATAGAGTGGTTGTTTCTGAAACTGAAGTTGTTAACCATTGCTCGAAATAAAAATGACCACCCATCATCCATAATGTTTGAACAAGCCTCGGAAAAGAGGTTTATTTTGAGCACCTATGAGTATGTCTGAGAGAGGAATGCATGACAGGAGAGGATGTGAGTCCCTAGGGCTACCCTCTTTCCATGCATCCTTAGAAAAGGAAGGGGATAGAGGACTTCCTCCTCATGCCTCTTTGGTGATTTCCATACCAAAAAGGCAACCAGTAGGAAGCATTGTCTTTGTGAACTGAACTGAGGTTGAATCTGTTTGATGAATTTAGTGAATGGCCCCTAGTGTGAAGGATCTCTGTTGATCATCTTTTAAATCTTGTGAAACTGCAAAGAGGTTCTCTGCTTCCAATGGAGTAGCCCATAGTCTTTACTGTGGTTAAGTAAGGCTTTCAAGGAAACCAGAACAACCAGCAGATGCACAGGAGTGCCACTGAAAAGCCATTGTGACAAAAGTGCATGCCAGGATGTCTTGGCCATTGCGTCCAGTATTCATTGTCATGTGGCAGAACAGCATCCTGAATCAACATTCTAAAAGTACTGATAGCTGCCAATAGGTCAACATGGAAAGCTGTGGTGACCAGAGGCCAGGCTTTCTTCTCAATCATTTTAATCAGAAGGCATATCCAGGCTTCTTTTCAAATACCCACTTGTACCATACCTATGCCTAAATTGGAAGGAATTTTAACAGGCCCACAGAGGAACGCACCCTGTAACTTGATGCAAAGAATGGACCACCCTCTACATCGCCAAGCAATGTCTTGGCCTATTAAAAACCTTTTTGTGATATTTCTGCATTTATAGAGAATGAGGAAGGGCTCACAGAGATCTTTATTTAAAATGTAAAGCATATTCTTGGCCTGTGTGCCAAATGATTTTGAACACCAGTATGTGAAGATGACTATTCATTCAGGAGGAGTAGCAGCAACACGATTTTCAAGATGGCTGCCATGGTGGCCATCTTGGATGTCAAATCAGCACCATTTTCATTTAGGACAAACGTCTCAAAAAAACACCCATCTCAATGTGACTTTCTGTTTAGGAGAGGTACATCAGCCATACTGGAAGTCAGATCAGCACCATTTTTATTTTAGATCAGCTAGACATCATAAAGAAGCATTTTGGAGGAAACCAAATGTTGATATGATCATCCTTCTAGGAGGCACAGCAATAACAAGATTTTCAAGATGGCTACAGTGATGGCCATATTGGAACTCAGATTAGTGGTATTTTCACTTGGAACAACTAAACTTTTTACTGTGATGGCCATACTGGAATTCATATTAGTGGCATTTTCACTTGGAACAACTAAATTTCTTACTGTAATGTCTGCATTTGATGTCTGAGCAGTACCATTTTCACTTGGGGCCAACCAGACATAGCAAGAAATCTTTTAGTGGAACACCCATGTTGATATGACCATCTATTCATCAGGAATAATAACATATATAACATAATTTTCAAGATGGCTACTGTAGTGGCCACACTTGATGTCCAAATGGTGCATACTTCACTGAGGATCAACTACACTATGATACAAAAGTGTGTGTTAAGTTTCAGCGAAATCCCCTCCAAGCAGTTTACTTGAAGTGGTGATAACAAACTTGTGCTAATGGAGATCTATGATGGACAACATTAGCCATCTCAAAATCTCTTCTGATCTGTCACCAGTGGAGCTAAAAACATAGCTTTTTCACAAGCAAGCTGGTATTTGGCCCCTAATCCTTTATGAGCAGGGGATCCGGTGATCATGACAGTTTTGTATGAAAATTGTTGCAATTCTGAAAATGTTTAAGATTTAAAGTTTCATTGTTAACCTTCTTATAATGTTATACATACACATGATATATATATATGTACATTACAACCTTTGTGCATAAACTTTATACACATATATTTATATAACGTAGGTGCCTCAGGCAGATCACAATTACTAAGACATCCTAGTAATATGACCACCTCTATATGGACAATTAAGTGGTCCTAACAGAGACATTTTACTATATTACAGTACCAGTGATCTCTAAAAATCCATTTGCACAGCAAAACAAGTACTAAAAATATTTATTTGCTAAGGAATAAATTCAATTCAACCAGTTATATAAAAGCTGACAATGTTTATAATCAAAGTTCAGTCATGTGAAAGACTGCTTTCAGGAACTTATTCAAGCAACCTACTAACACACTTTGCCAGAAATGTGATCAGTCCATCTAATAACTGTTTTTAGCAGTGAAGAGTGAGAACCAAATGCTTCTAAGAAATTGATCAAAACACATGGAAAACCATCCTCTGATGCAACATATGGATTTTTGGTTATACAGTGCTAATTCATTTCTATAATAAACCCATGGAAGAAACAATATTAAAAATTCAGTATCTCAATTTCTAAATACTCAGAACCAAACCTATATCTCAAAGAATTAAAAAAAAGCCCAAGCAAACAATGCATTGGCTTGAAACTCGAATCACCCATTTTACACATCAGGAATAAATAGCTACATTCTTTATTGGCTTTCCTACATCAAGCTAATAGAATAACTGACATTGTATAGTTAAAATCTTGTCTCTCTTTCGAAGATAATATTTGAAATGATTAAAATATATTCCCATTAAAAACCAATCTTTGAGTCTTAAACCAGTGTATGCAATATTTTATTTTCACCTATTTTCATACTAGTTTTGATCTTACTGTGTAATTAGTACCATGAATCTTTCAACGAATAATTTTTCCATTAAAGGGAAATGCCCATCAGAACTGAAATTCATTTGACTACTAGAACTTTTGTCCCACCACTTTTAGTTGGCCAAATGAATTTACATCCCACGATTACCGGGTATATCATGTTGAATCATCTTTTAAGCTGGAAGAACACAGGCATTAGGATGTATGTAAAGCAAGAAGCATTATGTAGACTAAACATTTTTACCATCACCCTGTTTCAGGTTTCTATGATGATACATGTATATGTAATGGGAGGATACAGATATGTTACAAATTATGTTTACAGACGCAAAGCTGAAAAGCACAACTTTACTTTGGGTGGTCACATTTATAAATATAAATTAGCAGGTTTCAAGCATGGTTTTAGAAGCGACTGTAAAAAGCAGGAGTATAAACTAATTCATGAATACTGTGATATCATTCTTTGTTGCTTTGCAAAATATAACATAAGTTGCTGGACTGGCCAGGGGTCATATTATTTCTTCATAATGATTGTGTTCAGTGAGGTTTTTAAACTCATTGTTTATACCAATAATTACCATTGCAAAATCTATGAAAAATGTTACACAAGCTGAGGATGATAGTTCATTCACAGTTGTAGGAATTCAGCAAAGTGAAAAGAAAGATTGTAACATTTCCGAAGCTGATTCTTTTCGGCAGAGAATTACTTGTCAGGCTATCAAAGAATTTTACTGGCTGGAATGCACCTGTATAATAGGAATATAGTACTGTTACATATTTTGCCAGGGAGGTATTACAAATATCATACCTGGGGGGGTGGTACCATTGGCTGAAAGTAAACGATTTTAATTTAGTCACAGTCATGCTATCAAGTAAATTATGGGTTGCTGTCTTTCATTATTTGATGTAAGGAAATGGCGAACTTCAAATGTATTTCAAAGTAATGACTATACTTTTATGTAATTTCATCAACTCAGATCAGCTAATTTTTGCCATGTGATAATTAGAATCTTACATGTGATCATTCCAATTAAATTTATAAAAGATATTTAATAATTTAAATTTTTGCTTACCACATATCAACAAGAATAGAAATTATTTGACTCTGCAAAAATTTCATTTTAAATATGTGCACTCTTGTAATGTCCTAAATTTATGTCCATTTAGTTTGTTAGTCAATCTAAGGTAATCTCATAGACATTTTATGATTGTTGACTCTGGAAATAATCATGTTTGCTTTTTCAAAAAACGTTCTTATCTGGAAAATAAATAAAATACATGTCCAGTTACGAAGGAGAAGTACTGTCTACTAATATGTAGATGAATAGTGATGTATGGGTAAATAATAAAGCCATATTTTGTATGTGATAGAAATATAGAAATGTGAATGAGAAGGGCATATTTACACAATTCAAATCATTTAGATAAAAACACCAATGCAACTATCTAATGTATCAGAAAATATTTAATGCGATCAAAAAAAATTCAGAATTTATAAATGTACATGCAGCATTAGCGATTGTCCTACAAGCTATGTAGGCATGTATGTTTGAAATGAAGAATTAGAAATGTTTTAAACTGAGTCATATGGCAGTTCGATTAAATATGTTGTCATGCTGATATTAATGAATTGTATCAAGTCTTCAGTGCATCAGTCAAGTAATGTATTTACCAAATACAAGACACATATATACTATATACTACATGCATGAAATAATCCTAACCATGTTTTCTGTTATTAGTATAAGATTATTATTATTATTATTATTATTATTATTATTGTTGCTATTGTTGTTTGGAGAAACGTTTTCCATAATATTGAAAATCTAAAAGGACAAAAAAAAAATCATGTTGTTTACCAAATAAAATGTTCGTATTTAAAACAAAGTAAATTACTGATAATAATTTCAATCTTGTGCTCAATTAGGCTGGCAAATCATAACTCACTGCATACATTTCATTTGATACAATCATTCCTGTAAGATCCTTTATTTTTATACATTTCATTTATTAGTACATGTATGTTAATTTTTCATGTCTTTTGTGATTATGATTTCTGGAAATTTGAATAATATTTTCTTTTTCATAAAATCTTTGCAGAAAAAACCTCTAACTTTTGTTAATTTTTTAATTTCTGTCAAGGGTTTATTTTCTCTTGATTTCAACAGCACTGCTTTACAAAAATATATTTTGCAGTAAATATTTGCATAACTAGGTGAATATTGGCACTATGAATATGCAAACTGACATGAAGGACGAATTAGGAATAAAAACATCTGATAACCAGGAAACAACAAGAAAGAGAAAGAGGGAGTGATTGAGAGAGTGCATTCTTCTTTCTAATTTAACACAAAAAGTAATATACTTGCTCAGAATAAATCTTTATTACAAGATGAAACAAGTAATTAACAAGTACAGTCCTATATTATGATATGTTATAACTTCAAAATTGTTAGAATCAATGCAATGGTCAGGATTCTGGATTTCTATGTCAAATAATTACAAATTATTTTTTTTAAAACTTTTGTATAATAGTCACATGTTTACAGCAAAATACCCTCATTATGAAGCATGGACAATTATATTTGATAGCTGGCAATTCATCCACAAATATCCACAGTCAGTATCATTTAATTTTGAACCAGATATATTCATCACTTTAAAGCTTGTCTAGGGTTAGGATTAGGGAGTCAATGAACAGAGTTAAAAACACAGGTTTTAATACAAGACAGGTTCTGATCCAAAACCTATCACTGTACCCTTTTGAATATTTGCAAATATGACCAGTTTTAGTTCTCTATCAGATAAAAATGTAAGACAGAATATAAAAATAACTAACACACCTGATGCATGTGACATCTAATCATCACAACAAGCAACACATCACATATCTGGAATGTAAGGTTTACATGGAAATAGGGATAATTGACCTACTTCAGAATACCTATATTTCCTTCTTTATTACAAGCATATTCAATTTTATATTTGTTAACAATTACTAATGAAAATTTTCAAATATGAAAAATGCTAATAACAATGAGTTTTAAATTTGACCCTTAATTCATTTAGATACCGATGTTCAAAATACCAATATTATTTAATCTGATATGGTCAGTTGTCTATGTGTCCACGGTCTTAAATATGCACAGTTCATTTTGTTTTATCATCAGTCACTGCTGACATGTTAATGTTCAGTTCTTATGTGTGTCAGTCAAGTGGGTGGAGTAGCAGTATATCAATTATGCATGGTATCTCCTTTTGAATGTTTCTTTTACACCAATTTTTTCCACCCTGAAAGAAATAAGTCTAGAAAAAAGACCAGAAAAACATCACTGGGAATTTTTTGTTTTGATTAGACAAGGTGGATCAATAAGCCTTGGCTAATGACGATGATAAGGACTAACAGCAGTTGATTTACATATGAGATCAATACAGTTCAACTAAAATATAGAAAACATATGAAAAATAATATCGATATAATGCAGATATAAAATGTGTATGAAAATAATGTAATTAAATATAAAACACACAGCTTGACAACAATATTATAATCAAGTACAACCAAAATCGCTTTGTATTGATTATTTATGAAACAAATGTTCATGATAAACAGTGTAAAAAATCAACTAAACATTTTCATATGGTATTTTTTTGTCTTTTTAAAGGAAAATTAAGATCAACTAAAATGATTTCTGTTCATGTTATGTTAAAACTTTATTCAAATATCTTTGGTTAACTGATACATGTACCTACAGTTAAATAAGAAATAAAACACAGATATGGTACAACTTTGTTAACTGACACCTATGGTTAAATAAGAAATAAAACACTAAACATATGGTACAACTTTGTTAACTGACACCTATGGTTAAATAAGAAATAAAACACTGTACATATGGTACAACTTTGTTAACTGATATAATGGTTATATTACTCAAACAAGTATTAGCAATCGTAGGGGTTAACAGCAAATCAGCACAATATTGGCTATAATTTATTGCTTAAAAGTTGAAAAATTGTAAATTTAAAGAATTGAAAGAAAAAAAAAACCATGCTGAGAAGACAAAGCCTTCCCTGAAAAAACGTCCCCAAAACATTCAGTACTAAACAATAAAAGTTAAAAGTAAAATATGTCAAATGCAGCAACCTCAATGAATGAAACCTGACTTGTGTTGTACATTCAGGCTCTCAAACCACTAGCTAAAATGGCCTGGACCAGATAAGACGCACGTAAGGGTCTCATACACCAAAAATGTTATCTTCCCCCACCCTTTCTGACTACTGACATTTATCCTTCATGCTGACCAGTTGAAACTCGTACTCTACCTTGGCACCAGTTAATAAGTGCTGGACGTACACCAGTTCATGAGTGCTGGATGTACACCAGTTAACGAGTCCTGGATGTACACCAGTTAATGAGTGCTGGATGTACACCAGGTAATGAGTGCTGGATGAACACTAGGTAATGAGTGTTGGATGAACACCAGTTAATGGGTGCTGGATGTACACCAGCATGTAACTGGTTAAGCTGGTTGGTTGGGTAGTTTTCAACAGCACTTTCAACACCTTATAGGCCATATAAATAAAGCTACTGGTCTGGGCTGGTAACAAGCATATATATAATCCATGGATTATACCCAATACTCAACTAACTGAGCAAAAGCAGCAGTAAACATGTCACTGTCATGAACAGAACCTGGTTCATCTGTCTTGCAATCAGATGCACATACAAACTGACTAATATGTCTTGACCAGCCAGGCTGGTAAGTGGTCTTGTATCCTGACTGCTTTAACGTGAGAGATCTATCTGATAGGCAAGTTACATGTAGACATTACTTCTTAATGCAAAACTTATTTATCCAACTATTTTGGAATCTGAATGGCATTATCTGGCATTGGATTTCTTCAAATATTCTTTAAAAAAATGTGTTCATCCAGATCCCTTGCTTATAAAGATATTTTCAAGCTCATATTTCAACTCCGCTTAAATGTCAGACATACGACTTGCTGCTTACTTTTACACTTGTAATAAAAAATCAACATTCTGAGCTGATCTTTAGAATGATTTTATGACCTTTGCACCAGACATTTTCCTTAAATAAAAAAAAGCATGGAATATTAGGGTTGATATTTAATCTAGGAGTAAATGTAATGTACTTCACTAGCTAAATGAATTTAATAACTGGATGTTTCCAAGGCAAATGAGATTCATGGAAATCATACAGCAAACATTAAAGCAGTCATGGTATCAATAAAAGCTCTCTGTATTATAACACCATACCCTGCATCCAAACATCTCACCTTGTATCCAAACACCATACCCTGCATCCAAACATCTCACTCCAAGCACCATACCCTGCATCCAAACACCATACCATGCATCCAAACATCTCACTCCAAACACCATACCCTGCATCCAAACATCTCACCCTGTATTCAAACACCATACCCTGTAACCAAACACCTGTCTCTTTATCAAGCACAAAACTGAAGCTTTAGCTCCAAGTTTGTTTTTTCATCAACAATAAAAGAACAAACTGTTTAACACCAATACTGTCCTGTACTGAATATATATCACAGTTGCATATTTAATGGACTATTTTAAATAATAATTACCAAGTTTTACACAAATTAAATGGAATTAAAGTTTAACATTTTGAACAATATCTATTAACCTTTGTTTCTCTATCAGCATACTAAATTTCAATAGTGTAGGTATACAAATATGAACTGGAAGTTTTATGCCTTTGTGTGTGTGTGCGTGTGTATGTACAATTTTATTTTATATAAAAAAAGGGCTAATACAAAGCTGTAAATGTTAGAACTGTCATGGTTTTGTAATAAAAATGAAGTGAGGATATGGGGGTAGATGTTATACATGGATTCAGAGTTCAAACTAAGAAATTGGCCAGGTATACCATTACAGATATACAGCTAATGGATGCCAAATTGGCCAGGTATACCATTACAGATATACAGCTAATGGATGCCAAATTGGCCAGGTATACCATTACAGATATACAGCTAATGAATGCCAATTCGGCTAGGTATACTATTACAGATATACAGTTAATGGATGCCAAATTGGCCAGGTATACCATTACAGATATACAGCTAATGGATGCCAAATCGGCTAGGTATTCCATTACAGATATACAGTTAATGGATGCCAAATTTGCCAGGTATACCATTACAGATATACAGCTAATGGATGCCAAATTGGCCAGGTATACCATTACAGATATACAGCTAATGGATGCCAAATTGGCTAGGTATACCATTACAGATATACAGTTAATGGATGCCAAATTGGCCAGGTATACCATTACAGATATACAGCTAATGGATGCCAAATTGGCCAGGTATACCATTACAGATATACAGCTAATGGATGCCAAATTAGCAAGGTATACCATTACAGATAGACAGCTAATGGATGCCAAATTGGCCAGGTATACCATTACAGATATACAGCTAATGGATGCCAAATTGGCCAGGTCTACCATTACAGATATACAGTTAATGGATGCCAAATTGGCCCGGTATACCATTACAGATATACAGTTAATGGATGCTAAATTGGCCAGGTATACCATTACAGATATACAGTTAATGGATGCCAAATTGGCCCGGAATACCATTACAGATATACAGCTAATGAATGCCGAATTGGCCAGGTATACCATTACAGATTTACAGCTAATGGATGCCAAATTGGCCAGGTATACCATTACAGATATACAGCTATTGGATGCCAAATTGGCCAGGTATACCATTACAGATATACAGCTAATGGATGCCAAATTGGCCAGGTATACCATTACAGATATACAGCTAATGAATGCCAAATTGGCCAGGTATACCATTACAGATATACAGCTAATGGATGCCAAATTGGCCAGGTATACCATTACAGATATACAGTTAATGGATGCCAAATTGGCCCAGTATACCATTACAGATATACAGCTAATGGATGCCAAATTGGCCAGGTATACCATTACAGATATACAGCTAATGGATGCCGAATTGGCCAGGTATACCATTACAGATATACAGCTAATGGATGCCAAATTGGCCAGGTATACCATTACATATATAGCTAATGGATGAAAGTGAAAGTGGAAGCTTGGTTCAAAACTTGTAATGTCTTCTGATTAAAGGCAGTCACAAAGTACATTTGTACACCTAACAATGAAGAACCGTTATATGTCTACAAAATTAATAACTCTTTTTATCATCATCATATTTATATGACAATTTGCTGTGCATATTGTCAACATGATGAATAGAACAGCATATTGTCAATGTAATGAATAGAACGGCTTTCTGCAAATGCATGATGAAACATCCCACAAGTTTTGTAAACGTTGGCCTCTATTACTAAAGTTTCAGGTTAAATATCTACTTTTGATCTTTTGAAAAAATAATGGCATATTTCTAAAGATCCTCGAAGCAAATGCATCCTGCTGTGTCAATATTTATGTAACTTAGCTTTGCTGCTTGTGTGTGTATGCATATCTGTCCCTTCGTGACTATTGGCTTGTATGTGTGTAAGTGTATCTGTCACTGTACAACTGTCGGCTTGTATGCTTGTGTGTGTACATGTGTGTCTGCCCCTTTATGTGTGTACCATTTTTATAAGTCTTTGGTAAGACTCTGTCAAGATTTGAACCAGTGACCTCCCACATTCGAGGTGTGGATGCTCTAACCACTTAGGCCACTGAAGTGGTCTGTCCCTATGTAACTGTTGGCTTATATATGCTTGTGTGTGTATAAGCCTCTGTCCCTGTGCAAAGTTTCTACATAGCTGCCCATTGCATATGAAAGAAATGGGAGTTAAATGGACCCTGTTTATAATTCTAAGAACATTCATTCTTTACCTAATTAAAAGAAATGTTATATACAAAAATATACAAACATAAAAGTTCTCAAAACAGTGACGATTTACAAACAAAACAATGTTCACATAGAAATATTTTTGTATAATTGGTGACAAAATAAAGTAAAACAAAGTGTAAATTCCATATTTTTGTACCATTCAATGGATCAATTTTGCACAAAAAAGTTGCATATATGTAAATTTGTGTCATGAAATGAATAATATGATAGTGAAATAAACGTCTCACACAAACTATACTTATATTTGCCAGGGAAAATCTAAATCTGATAACATATGAGGAAGACTTCTTAAATGTGTGTGCTGATTTTCTCATTTTCATACTTTCTTCATAAAAACCCTGTGCTATTATAATCATGTCATACCTTGTAAACATTATATTCCAAACAGTTAAAATCTAAAGAATAAAACACAAAGACTGTCATTAACCAGACATGCATTAAAAATCATGAACCTTTATAACAAAATACACAGCCAAATACCCTTTGTAAAACTGAACTACTGTAAGCATTATGCTGATAAACAGGCAGAAAATTAATTGCTTTTCATGAAATAAACAGATCACTGCACAAATTGCAGGTCCTGGGTTCTAAAGATGACAGCACAGAATAAGACTTCCTGGTTGACATTGGAGGTCTTAGTCATTATTTACTAAGCATCCTACATACATGAAATATTTCAAATAGTTTCACAGCAGTAAAAGGTGGCTTTGCTAAACTGATACTTGCATATACACTCAAGCTCTGATGATGTAAAGAAACCTATGAATGAGGAAGGTAGATGTTAGAGATTTGATATGTTAGATAAGCACATAGCACGTTTTTCAAGAATGATGGATTCGCTTTGTGAGTTAGATTTTGAATTAGCTCATCAAAATGAAGAAAATTTACTAACAAAAGAAAAAATATATTAGTTAAAAATGAAAAAAAAAATTATGAACCAGTTTTATCTTTAAAAGAGATTATTTATGCTATCTGGATTATAGTGAAGTTAAATGAAAATGAAAAATCTACTGAATTTTGTGTAGTCAACCTCCCCATTTAATATGGAAAAGCAAAATAATGCCAATGGTGTCTATGCATTAATTCATTCAGCCCCAATCCTGCCTGTAGTCGTGATGAGGCTGTACCCTACTTTCGAGCTCTGCAGCATCAAGGTCATTTAAGATACACCAAAGTGGGTGGTATTACAAAAAAGCAGACAGATATAGTTCTACAATGATACCAAATAATCTGGATGTTCTAGTTCCACTACAAAATACAAAGGGAAAAACCTAAGTTTTGGACCCCTTTTTTTTCACCAAAAATTCGCCCGTGGTCAGAATCTGATTTTGTGTCTAGATTTTAGACTTTCTGGCCTCAGATCAAAAGCAGACTGGCCTGAACTGCACACAGACAGGTGAACCTTTGCGAAAGGTACGATAAGGTGGGCATTTGTAATAAAGAGTGGTCTCAATACGAAAATTATGGGTCCGTGTTAAGCAAAAAAAAAAGAAGAAACTTCAACTTTTACCCTTCTGCTCATGCACAAGCAAACTAACCAATGGAAAATGATGTTTCTAACACAACTAGGCATAAGGCTAATGAAAAAATCTTGGAAAGTCGATGTATTAGGATATATTCAGAAATAGTCCCCAAACTGTGTTTCCTACTCGTATTACAGGCGAAAACTACAAAAATCTCCAGGGCTGAATGCGTTAAGCATGTGCAAGTCATTTAGATTGTAATGGATCACTTTTATTCCACTCAAAGGCTGTGCCCTCTGATCACATACAGTTTATTATTGCAAAAGCTGGGCATTATCAGTCTTTATTAAATCAAAATTGTTTGGGGGTATTCTTGGAAGTATCATTGATGCATCATATTTATCTTCTTGTATATGCATGGCAGATGGAGAGCCTAAAAGAAACTGGTCTTGTGAATGAAGTAAGCAACTACATTATGGTTAGTAATACTGTTGACGAGATGAAGCAGTTATGGATGACAAAGAAGTAATTGCTGACATCAGCATGGTACACTCAATAATATAGAAAGCCGTGTCCTGTTTTCCGTGTCTGTATCCTGCTCTATTGCGTCCATAGTCTGCCATCTCATACTGGTTGTAGTATTCTTTCTGTTGCTTTCTGCCACTGTGGTCATGATGTGACCTTGACATCTGCCCATAGGAAAACTGTCCACCACCACTGTAGTTCATATCCTCACCGCTATGCCCATAGTATCGAGTTTGTGGGTAATGTGCAGTCTGATCATAGGCCAGTCTACTAGTAGCCATTTGATGGGATGCTGGCTGATGTATTGGTCCTTCATAACCATAGTTTTTGCCCTTGTGAGGGTAAGTTCTAGCAGACTTGTAGGTGCTGGGAACATATGCAGCCTGGTAACCAAAGGTCCCAGCAGAGGGTCTGCTGTATTGGTGTGTTACACCATGATGTTTCTTGTCCTTGTAAGTGTAAGCTCTCGCTGATGTGTATGTACTGGGAACATATGCAGCCTGGTGATGGTGGGTCCCAGGATAAGGTCTGCTGTATGGGTCTTTTACATCAAGATTATTCTTGTCCTTGTATGATCTAGCTGCTGGACCTGTGTATATGATGAAGCCATCAGGTGTGGTGTACACTGTATCAAGATTATCAGTGGCCTTGCCATGTCCTAGTGACTGTTTCCATCCGTCTATATTATTGCCTTTGTCCTGTATGGCCATACCATCTGGGCTTTCACGAACATTCTTTCTTGCCCTACGCCTTACACACAAGACCACAAGAAGGATTGTGCCTCCTATAATTAAAAGTCTGCAAGGAACAACTACAGCTGGTACAATCACCTTGATATCAGTATCACTAATGCTGCTCTTGCTCCCGTTACTTGTTGGGTTTGTTGATGTTGATATATTGTTGGTATTATTGGCGGGTGATACTGCTGTAGGGCTCACTGATGTGGATGTACTGACGGTGGCACTGGCAGCTGATCCATTTGTTGTAGGATTTGTTGATGTGTTGTCAATGGTTACACTGGAAGTAGCTGAAGACATGGATGTTGAAGATGAAGTCACTGTAGTGGTGGTGGTTGTTGTAGTACCTGGGAATCACAAAGCCACCTTTTACTATGTGGTAACTGGAGGTCAGTAATATTGTAAACACTTATCATGAGAAGGTTTATATATACATACATAGAGTGAAATTAATTTCAGTCAAAACAAACTTAGTTTCTGACCTATTAGAAGATGAATTTGATGTATTATATTTGGTTATAAAAAACATTGTGGAAATCTGTGGAAAATCAAAAATAAATAATTCCATTTTTCTTACAGTTAATAAGTTCATAAGAATAAGTGTTTAGTTAAGAATGTAATCTGCCACATGCACTGCAGTTTATAATGAATACCATCTGATGTACTTGTATGTATGTATGCATGTATGTATGTATGTATGTATGAATGTATGTATGTATGTATGTATGTATGTATGTATGTATGTATGTATGTATGTATGTATGTATGTATGTATGTATGTACGTACGGATGCATGCATACAACATGTATGCATGTTTAATTTTTGGTTCCAAGCATCTCGATTGTAAGGGTCATTTTGTAAACAATGTAATACATAGCAAACTTGTGTCCATTTATAATCACATGATTAAATTAACTGTCACAGGTGGTTCATATGCAGATTATCCAAATTGTAATAGAGTGTATCATTATAAAATATTAATATTTAAAATGTGTTTTGCCGTTTTTCAACACAATAGATGAATTTATTATTAAGCAAGCTGTAAGATCAAGACAGTAAGAATGTGAATTGTCATTGTAGAAGAATCTGTTGTTGTACAGCAAGACAGACAAAACATCACGGATTCCAGACCTTCTGACTTAAGAAAATATTAAAAGTTTATTTGTAAGCTGCAGATATTAATCATAAAAGTTAGAATAGCAAGCTTGGTCCAAAAATGAATGACCATTATTCTGATTCTACATTCAAAATTTTGAGATTAGAGTCAAAAAGTAGCAAACAATCAAGGAAGACTGACATGACCATTAGGAAAGATGACATAATCCATATATAAGTCGATTCAAAGTATAAGACAAAGCAAACACTTCCAGGTCAAAAAAGTATCAAATTGTACCCCTGGCAAATATGTTCTTCCACAGTACTGACACAACTTTATTTCACATCTCTCTCTCTCTCTTTCTCTATCTGTCTCTCTCTCTCTCACACACACACACACACACACACACACACACACACATGCATTCACTAAAACAAGTCTTCATTCAGTTCTTTTATTTAACGTTTTGTGTAATTTGATAAAGAGTTTACTGTTACTGTAAGAATAAAAACTACACTTAACTATTTGACAACATGGTTCATATTGTTGTTTTCAATGTACCAATAACAGATCCATTGTGTACAATGTACCAATAACAGATTAATTGTGTACAATGTACCAATAACAGATTCATTGTGTACAATGTCCCAATAACATATTCATTGTGTACAATGTCCCAATAAAAGATTCATTGTGTACAATGTCCCAATCACAGATTCATTGTGTACAATGAACTAATAACATATTCGTTGTGTACAATGTTCCATAACATGGGTTCATAATGTTGTGTACAATGTATTTTCCCAATTAATCTGGGATAAAATACAATACCATTAATATTCATAAAACCGGAAGTTACTAGCAAAAAAGACGAAGCCAAGGTGTTGATCTGGCTTCATCTTGTATTCCATGTTTATTTATATATGGATGATCGATGAAAAATGTTCATAAATTAGTAAAGTTGACTTATACTCCACCTTGATTTATAAGCCAGCAAATACAGTATTAGCTAAGTCCAATTTACACTTCTAAACACATCAGATAACTAATTCAAGCAACACCACCACCACCAAATAAACAGAATATTGATACTGATATCCACAGATCTCTAGACTTCTTCAAGAGGTTGATATGTTTTGGAATACCAGTAAAATGTACCGAAAAGATTTAAGTGGAACACATATGCAAATGAAGATACAAACACTTGAAGGACCATAAAATCTGTGCTTTATAGTGATGTCTCCTTCAAATACAGATAAAATTGATTTGAAATTATGAAAAGGTTCCCATAAATTACACTGTGCTATATGAACAGGCAGCACCTATATATGGAGCTGACTGCTGAGGCACGTTTTACTATATAATTGCCAGACTTTTGCACACAAATACTGTTCATTTCAAAGGAAATGTAAATAGACACCCACACATCAAACAAAGTAACAGTGAGTATCATGTGAATATGTTAGCAAATCACAACTCCATCATCAAACAAGGTTATATTTAAATCATAGACTGATGCACTCAATGAAAATGTACCAGTGACATTTTATTTAGTAAAGACCATCTCCTCATAGAGGAGTGAAAACTTTCTGGTCCCAGTTGGAGTTATTCTTGCAAAAAGTCTCAGGATTTTCATGAAAATGGCCACTGTAATGGCTGAACCTCTTATGTTCTATGTAGGAAGCCAAGGTAAAATGTCTTTTCCCAGGGTCAATTTGATTTTGTTCTGCTTGATAGTCCTATTCATATCCAATTCAAAGGTTGCTTGTCCAGTGTACATAATGTATTCACCATCTCTCAAAGGCTGCATTCTTCCCATCTGATTTGAAGGTTGATACCACTCTACTCTTTCAGTCTTACTGATGAAGTTTGAGTATTTACTTCTGCTGTGAATTGTTGTTCCATGAGCCATTTTCATCATACAATGTCATGGGGCAAGTATTCATATTTGAGTATAGATCACTCCTGCTGTAACCTAGAGTTTCTTTTTCAAAATATGACTGTCCACTATACATAATGTATCCTTCACCTCTTGCCTGTCGCATTTCCTCTCATTGGTCTGGTGCAAATTTACTTGAATCAGAGTTGGAGTTAATATGATTACCTCTGTTCTTTTTCTTTCTTTTCCATTGTTTTTAACTTTGAAGCCTTTCTTGGACATGTTCTTCTTACAAGCAATAGAGAAGCAAGAAATACAACTATGACGAGTCCAAATCCTCCTGACACAACACCCACGGTGATAGCTGCTGATCCATCTCCATGGTTTTTCTCAGAATTTGTTGTTGAATCAGTACCATTGGAACCAAGCTATGTTGTAGAAAGGGAAATGGAAGATGTGGGGACTGTAGTGCTGGACAACAATAATGTTGAAATTTGATTTATGTTTGTGGTCAATGCTGGTGTCAATAGTTTCACTCAAGTTGATGATGTTTCTGCTGAACCATCTCTTGTAACCAAACTGTTTAATGTACTTGACTGTATCAGGTTTCCAGTTGATATTTTAGAAGACTCTGTTAAGTTGATACTATTGATATTTTCTGCTTCGTACTTGTCACTGTTAATGAATCTGTCATGGCTGCTGTTGATGTTTTTAATATTGTTGATAATAATGTTGATATTCCTGGTGTCACTGAAGAAGAATCTGTTGTTGGTGATGTAGCTATTTCTGTTGATGCTGATGACATTTGCTTTCTAGTCGTCTCTGTGGAAGACTCTGTCACGGCTACTGTTGATAATGTTGGTGTTTCTGTTTTTACTGTGGAGGAATCTTAACTGTTGTTGCTGTTTGCTCTTGAGTTGACATTACAGATGAACTTTTAGTTGTTGTTAATGTGGATTTTGTAAACAATGTTGACTGTTCAGTAGCCTTTGATGCATTTGATGAGCCATCATTGGAATTTTTAACTTTTGATTGTGTTGGATTTTCCGTTGGTACTGTAGAGGACTCCATTTTTGCGGTTGAAGCTGATGCTGTAGATGATACTGTTGATGATACTTCCTGTTTTATATCTGAATTTGTTGTGGCTATTGCTGCTGTTGAAAATATGGTTGATAACAATGTCGACTTTCTTGATGTCACTGTAGCAGAAACTGTTGTGAATATTGCTATATCTGTTGACACTGATGATGTTTGATTTTTAGTAGTCTCGACAGATGACTGTTGTGGCTGCTGGTGACAATGTTGGTGTTTCTGTTTTCATTTTGAGGACTCTTTCACTGTTATTTTTGTATGCTCCTGAGTTGATATTTTATATGAGTATGTTTTAGTTGTTATTGTTGTTAATGTTGATTTTGATGATACTTTGGATGTAGGTGCTGCTTCTGATGTTGCTGTAATTATATCAACTGTTCTTGATGCTACTACAGATGTTGATTGCTTCTGGCTGTTCAGTTGTCGTTGTAGTTGAATACATTTTGTGTGTTGTGGTCATTGTTGGGATTGTCATTTAAGAGTAATGTGTTAATGTTGGTGTTGCTGTGGTGAGGTTTGTTGTTGCAGATTCTAAGTGTTGATAATGACAATGTGGACTACCAGTATGAATCTGCTGCTGCAACTTTCAATGTTGTTGATTGTGCTGGTGTAACTGTTGATGTCAATATCTGCTCTACTGAGTTGACCTTGTTGAACTGGTTGTTGTTGCTGCTGGTGTAGTGATGTCTGTTACAGTTGAGGCTCTTGATGTTGTTTCATTTGTCAATAGTGCTGTGACAACTGTTTTGATGTAATAGTTGACTCTTCAGTTGAAGGTGTTGAAGAAGATGAGACTGAAGATGTCTCAAGTGAATTGACTGTGGTTGCAACTACTGACACTGATGATTGCTTTATGGATGCTGACTAAGCTGTTGAGATTTTTATTGAATTGGTCACTGAGTTTAGTGTTTCTGATGTAGCTGACATAATAGTTGAGGTTGTTGTCTCTTGTGTTTAAGTGCTCATACCAGTAGCTGTTGGTCCTCCGATTGCTGGACTTGCTGACATCGTTTGTCCAGTTGTAGTTGAGGTGAGCAAATTATACACTAATTCAGTTGATGAATAAGTCACCTTTTTGTTGTTACACCTAACAAATCAAAAGCGATACTTGATAATATGAGTTCTTCAAATGAACTGAGACCCTACCGTCCCAAAATAATTTTAAGAAATTCAAGATAAGACCATTTCTTCATTTTGATTGTTGAGTGTGGAAATAATCTCAGATATTTCTTGATCGATAAGATTTTCAAATTACCCACCATGACAGTAGTGTTGGCATGATTTTCGTTTAGGTAGATTAGACACCGTTAGAAGAATTGGTAAAAACCCTATGTTGATATAACAATCCGTTCAGGGTAATTAGAGACAACATTTTCAATATGTTCATCATGTCAGCCATATTTGAGGTCAGGTCAGAACCATTTTTGTTAGGACTGACTAGACATAATTTGTCTTCTGGTGAAAACCCGATGTCAATATGACTTTCCATATAGGAGGAGTAGCAATAGCAAAATTTTGAAGATAGCTACCAGAGTGGCCATACAGGATATCTGACTGGCACCAATTTCATTTGGCATTAATGAAAAATGATAAAGTCAAGTGACAAGATTTTCAAAATGTTTACTGTGGTGGCCATAATAGATATCAGATTATCACAATTATTATTTAACACCATTTATACACCATAAGAAGTCTTCCAGTGAAAACCCCATGGATATTAGATTTTCTGTTCAGGAGTATCAACAAGAGTTTTCAAGATGCTTCCATAGTGGCCATATTGGATGTCACAGTGGCTCCATTCCATTTAAAATCATCTTCTGGAGAAAAGCCCATGCCAATATTCAGCAGTAATAGCTATAACAAGATTTTCAAGACAGCTGTAATAGTGGTTATACTGAATGTCAGATCAGCACCAATTTCATCTTGGACCAATGAAACATAAAATTCTAGTGATACGACCATCCATTCCAAATAATTTTCAAAAATTTTAAGATGGCTACTGTGGTAGCCATATTCAATGTCTAATCATAATAAGTTTCATTTTGGATCAACTAGACATAAGACATCAGAAGAAGTCATCTGGTAAAACCCAAATATGGCTTTCCCTATACGATGAGTAGTGATAAGAAGATCTTCAGGATGGCTGCCTTGATGGCCAAACTGATGACAAACCCGCACCATTTTCAGCGAGGACCAACTAGACATCATAAGAAGTCTTTAAGAGAGAATTCCATGTTGACATGATCATCCATTCATGTGGAATGGGGATAAAAAGGTTGTCAAATTGGCTGATGTGGTGGCCATAATGGATGTATGTGCAGTATCATTGTCATTTAGGACCAAATAGACATATGAACAAATATGTGTGCAAAGCTTCAGGTGAAAACATCAGGTTACAGTTTGGTAGGAGTAGCATTAACAAATTTGTGCCAATGGGATGTTCAGACCTTAGATGATGGACATCAAATGATAGATTATTGATAACAGGATATTCAAGCAGTGGTAGGCAAAAGGGTTTCAGGGGGTACATGGTAGAAAATAAATCACTAAAATTGGCACTAATAAAGCACTAATGCATTGGAAGAAGGGATATGATGAATGTTATAAGTTTGGGAAGCACTTCCATAAGCTGTTTTGGTTCATGACCAGTAGAGCTAATGGCTGATTTAACTCCTTCCAAAATAATAATAAATATATGATTTTTTTAATCATAACATTAACATTAATGTAGCAATTAGACAAAAAGTAACAAATTACATAATACAATTAATCATGGTTTTATTTTTAGCATGCCCCTGGATAAATAACTCTTAACAGATTACAATTCTGATAATTAACATACAAAAATGATTGTAATTGTCATTCATAATTTGTATCATTTGTTTAGGTATTGCTTGAAATATTCCCTTTTAAGGAATGGACACTCATAAATGAAATACTATAATGGTCAATTCATTTGCATCCTCTTAAATGAAATATACAAAAAGAGTAGTGACCTTTCAAAAAGCGGTAACTTTTATATCTTAAGGGTTGCCTATGAACATGCTGGATTGTTGATGAATATTAAATATGAATGCATTATAAAACAGAAGGTACTAAGGTGTAAATTGCAGATAATCATTTAATTCCAAAATACCTCAATAAACAAAGGCTGTAAATCATCCACATTTATATGTCATGGTTTATTTCATTTTAGATCTTTGTGATGTAATGGTAATGTCTCAATAAATTAGAATTTTTTTTTCCCAAACATCCATACCTAAAATGGAGATGCATCATTGACATTAAGAAGGCATTCCTTTTCCAAACTATCATACCTATGTTCTTGTATTGGTGAGATATGAATCACAAAGACATGCTAAATTATTTTAAATTTGTTTTGACTTTATATGGCTTCTAGCAGAAATCAATTTTATTTCTTTTAAAATGCAAAATCAGACTTAAAATTTAAAACAAACTGAATATTACATTATATGACTAATTACTGGGTAGTATTGACAAGAATATTACATTATATGACTGATTACTGGCTAAATTTGACAAGAATAGCCAGCATATTTAATGTTTGTGAATTAAACAAAATGCAACAAATACCAGGATGGCAAAATCCAAATGTACCTTGTGAGGGCCACTAGTAAGTATCTCCTTGAGTGCCCCTTGAATGACAACATACATGTATTTGACATGTGATGTAATGAAAGGAATTAAAACATAACCATTGGTCAGCACAGCTATATGTATCAGGAGTAGCTGGAAAACTGAATCAGACTAGGTCAAACCTGACAAGAAAGGCAAAATTCAAAGCACATAGGAATGATACAAATGAATGCTAAGATTTAGACGTCATTCAAAACCTTCAATGAAGAAAATTTTGTGATGAACTAACTAATGTTCCATAGAACAGAATCCAAGTTTTCAATGAGCCTCACCAATGTACTATTAGCTACCATGAAAACAAGGCTAATGGAAATTGTGCACAATACAAGTATGGAGAATTAAAACATCAAATATGATTAAATAAGCTAAAACATTACCAATCAAAGCTTGAAAGCAAAAAGAGCAATTAAAAATCTACACACTTCCCACTATGTGTATTATAGTAATGAAAAACAAATGTTGTTATGGACACCTTACTATTAGAACACTCATTTATAATTTAAAAAATAACCTCTCCCCAATCCCAAGTATATAATCTTAAAAAAAATGGACTCCCCAAAACACTCTGTGGTTTTGAAACCTTACTATGGAAATAAAAGTTACAATGCTGGCACAAAATAATTTGAAATTCTTTGCAAAACATAAATGATGGAGCAAAGCTACATTGATAAACTAAACAGTTTTCAGAGAGGTGATATAAATATTTCATGGATTTAATATAAAAAGCAACCATCATGGTATCAAGAGATAATTTATATTCAGACACTGCCATCAGAAAATTTATACTGTCACCAATCCAACAAGCTACTCTCTAGTTTATCTTGTATATTATTTCTCTGAGACTCGTCAGACAGTTAAAGTTTTTTCAAAAGTTAATAGAGGATGGCAAAATGTAGACGTTGTAAAGTTTTAATGTTGGTATTATATTATTTTTTTCTTTTACAATAACTTTTCTTAAAACCTGCTTGAAATCTACAATTAATGCCCTCTCACTGAAGCCAGAATATACCAGTGAAAGTCTCAAGCATTGAGACACTCTATACTGACAGCCAGTAGTATATAGTTCATAGATCACTAATTGCCTTAATTAACCACTACAGACAAGACCTCACCTTAAAAGCATGAAGCATGAAATCTACTTACCTAATTATTATACTTTTTCTACCTTACAGTACACAATTAACCTGCTGCTGGTAATATATCACAGTATACAATGTGCAGTCATTAATATGGACACTTTACCACTGAATAAACATATTACTACTTCCAACTACCAGTGCACAGATAACACTGGTCAGCAAAGGTATTGGATGGAGTAGGGTAGGATATAGATATAGTCTGGCATGGCTGAATGGATGTGATCATAAACACAAATACTTAAGTAAATGAGTAACAGAGATGCATCGAGTTATCAAGTTTTGTAATTGAAACATAAACAGCACCCAAGAAATGAACATTTAAGACGAAATTTTAAGAAAGTCACTGACCATTAAATACAGGTCAGAGTAACTCATTTGGCAAAGCAGATGGTTGATATTGACCTGCTTCTGAAATGAGGCAATGATGCTCACAGAATAGCATCTCCAAGTTTCATCATTCTATAAAGGACAGTATGTACAGCACATGAAAAAAACCCGAGTGGTCATGAGCTTAAAAACTTTACCTAAGCATGTCAAATGTAAAATATAGGTAACTGTGACCATTTGCTTGCTTTAGGTGTAGTACTAAGAGTGATTTATACAATCACCTTATTTAATGATTACAGCAAGAACAGATAAAAAACAACGTACTGAACCAAATTCAATGAAATGCAAAAATTGTGTCCTAGTGACCTACTTGTAAGATAAGGGTGCAGTACTCATCAAAATACATCCTGTTATTCTGTGATTATTGGTATAGCAGTATTATCTAACAGATAAAACACAAATGTGGTTATCAGATAAATGTAAAAATTTAACCCTAGTTCTCATCACAACATTATAAAGCCGAGTCACCAATAGAGGTCTTGCAGTGCTTGTAGTATCAAATGTTTTTCAAGTAGGAAACTGCATACATCTGCATACTTTGGCATGAATGGCTATTAAATTACTTGGTACATAATGAGGCCATGGGACAAGCATTCTGTTGTAATAACCCGAACCAAAATGCAAGCTTTCCACAAGCTTGCAGCAAGCTAGTTGAAGTTGTACAAGCTAGTAAGGTAGCTTGCGCAAGCTTGCAAAAGGAATTTTTCCAAGTCTGCAAGCATGCGCAAGCTTGCAAAATGAAATTCTCAAAGTCTGCAGGCTTACTGTAAAATCTCAAACTTACACAAATTAAGCTAGCTTGCAAAAGGAATTTTTCCAAGTCTGCAAACTTGTAAAATGTAAAATTCAAGCTTCCTAGATTGCAAAAAATGAAGGAGTGCATCTGCAGTCATTCATCAAACAGCAGCACAGTGGATAAACTTTAACATAGAACATAATTTGTCCACATTGTTTTACACCATTAAATATAAAAAGAACAGAGCAAGAATTTCTTGAATGTGTGTTATATTTTACACTGTGATAAAGGATTCCATTTAGTAAAATCCGGTAAAATACATAGCATTTACTGATTGCAAAGTTGTTTACAGACTGACTTAATGCAGCAAGATATTTGAAGTCAAGTACTTATAAATGCTTCTTACCAACAATGTATGCACCATCAAATATAGTCTCTGTAATTTTGTGATGATAGCTTCTGGCATTTAGTTTTTGAAAGAATATTCCAATTTTTGTTTCATTGACAATTTTTGTATTTGAAAGTGTAGGTAATTTTAACATTGTTGAAACAGTGTCAGACTCCTGCGATCGAACGGAAATCATGTGGAATAATGTTTTTGATTAACATCTCAATATACGGTAATTTATCCTGAAATTAATATAAATGAGTATTAAAAACGAAAAAATCTGACATCCCCCTCCCTTTTGCCTTTGCAGACCTGTTTACCAGTTCGTATTTGACTTTATTTGTACGGAATAAAGCTCATTCGTACGGTAGTATGGTCATTGGTTTAAAAATACGATTTAAGTTTGCATTTATTTTTTATTTTTTTAAAAATAATTTTTTAAGCGTTTATATTCCGGTTAGTTTTGTTGTATGTCTCTTCGGTCCGCGTCCGGGTCTGTAGTCGACGCCATATCACTGATTGTAACATTCTCAACATCCAGTTGTTTAAACATGCTGCCGATAACAAAGTTTCAGCTCGAATCTGATGATGAAAATAGAATGTCTAAACATAGAAAGGAACATTTTCTACCAGTTCATAATACTCTGTGACCATGCCTTAAGCCACCGTCTAAAGGAGTGCATTTTGTGCTCTGCACTGTTTGTAACTTAGATTTTTCATGTGAACAACATCGTGGAATGAATGACTTTTCACGGCACGTGGAATCGGAAAATCATGCGAAATTGGCATCGCTAGTGAAGGGAAATACAAGTATTTTGTCAACGATGAAGGGAAAGGAAGTCAGTGATCAGCACATATTTCAAAAGCAGATAACGTGCTGAGGTGATTCTATGAGCTGATCGTAAATTGAGCACAGCCTACACGTTAATGGAAGTAATTAAAAATATGTTCCCAGATTCCAAAATTGAAGAAGATATTATTTAGAAACAATTTCTCTCTCTCTCTCTCTCTCTCTCTCTCTCTCTCTCTCTCTCTCTCTCTCTCTCTCTCTCTCTCTCTCTCTCAGTATGAGTATGTCGTGCAATAGTAAATAACGGTAATTATAGTTATTGATGTGTCTACTATTTGTTATCGATTACTGGTGTATTTGGTCCAATTGCTGTTTCAATTGGTACATTTGTATTAATTACATGAGATTATTTTGAATCTAGTTGAATTCCAGGAGATTTGTGAATCTTGTACTTACAGTGCAGAACTTTTGAAATTTATTTGAATTGTTTGAATCTCAATCCTAGGCAGTACATAAAATTATGTGAATATCGGATAGTGTATATTATTTTTTTAAACTGAGGTGTTTTGAATCTGTATATTAGATATATATAATATTTTATTTTCTTCAATGTTTGAATGTTAGTATAGAGTAATTGGATCATTTGTATTTTGAGAGCATGTGAGAATCATTGTATTTTTACATCATATATTTTTTATTAACTAATTAAATTCATGAATTGCCATCTTTCACACATTGAGTTATTCATTTAATACAAAATCCACTCTGTTTCAATTCTTCGACATACATTGTAGCATATATCAACATTTTACTTTTAATATTTTATATAAATGGTCATTTCCACACATCAAGGGCTAGAAATATGGTGGCAGTACATGCCATCTCAGTTTCCTATATATATATATATATATATAGTTTAAAATCTAAGCTTGTCATGCACAACCTTAAAAATAAGCTTGCGGCAAGCTTGCCACAACCTTAGAAACAAGCTTGCAGCAAGCTTGCCGCAACCTTAAAAACAAGCTTGCCACACCCTTAAAAACAAGCTTGCAGCAAGCTTGCCGCAACCTTAAAAACAAGCTTGCAGCAAGCTTGCCGCAACCTTAAAAACAAGCTTGCGCAAGCTTGCCACAACCTTAAAAACAAGCTTGCGCAAGCTTGCCGCGGTTTCAAATCTAAGCTTGCGGCAAGCTTAAATAACAAGCTTGCCGCAACCTTAAAAATAAGCTTGCGATTTTGGTTTGGGAATAACCTGGCATTCATCAAGAAAGTTCTACACAAGCACATATTAAAATACCCTCTATCTAAAAGAACCCCAAATGTTTGACTCCCAACATGGCTCACCTCCAGATGATGATTTCAGTTGGCAAATATTGCCTGACGATAGCGACGATAACAACTATTTTTGAAAGTTCTGAAATGTATCAGATTATTGGAACTGGGAAAGTGTGATTGGAAATAGAGATCTGGAGATGAATATGAGTCTGATGTACATACTGGATGGACAAAAACAGATCGCATGCTGTCAATAATTTATTCAGCGGTATTTGAAAATGAAATGCATACACCGAGCCTATATTACATTTATGGTTATTCTTATGAGAATTTCTAACATTTGATCATAGATCAAATGAATCCTGATGCAGATCAGAGAGTAATCAAGGCAAACTATACTGACAACAGCTGCGTGAGAAAATCGAAGCCTGTCACAATTGACAAACTGAAAATCTTTTTGCATTGCTTATGGCTGTGGGTTAGTTGCATAGATCGGATTTTGATTTTTACTGGGAAGCTAAATCTGTGATATCAATCCCATACGTCACCCCCCCCAAAAAAAAAAAAATGAGTTTGGATATATTTCTTAAAAGTCTAAGCAAGTCCAGGTAGTGAACTCAAAACAGTGTGTTCATGAATGGCCATTCTATGACAGACATACATTGGAATAAATAACATGAAAAACTACAATGCTTAATGTAAATGATTAATACATATTTTAGGTGTGTAAACTTAATTGATTGTATGTTCATTAAATGTGATTGACTTTACATATGTGATTTCCAATACCTGCATATATAGTTGTAACACACAAACACACTCATGGCTTCAAGAGTGATAGAAAGCTCAGCCAATCACATGCAAGATCACCTCATAAATATGCATGGAGCATACTCATTTCCAACAGTCCAAAATCTTCAAGATGTAAGCATATATTTCAAGTCTCATCAAAATCTGGTCACATATATGGCTTTCAGAGCACAAATACAATGACTTTCAGAGTAATAACAAGTTCAGTCAATGATATGTTATTGTTGTTGTTGTTGTTGTTGTTGTAGGGTTTAACGCCATTTTTCAGCACAAGATAGGCTAACATGGTGGCCAGTATAAATGGTGGAGGAAGAACCCCGGAAAACCCCAGAAAGAACCAGCGACTCACAAGAAGCTACTGGCAAGCTTTCTCACGTAGACACATTGGCCAAGCCTGAGACTCGATCAGTCAATCAGATCCAACATTACCTCATTATTATGCTCATTATGAAACCTATCCAAGATCTGAAAGATACAAACCCATAGTTAACATTTGTTAAAATGGAATATGTGGTTTTCAAAGTGTCAACAAGCTTGTCCAATCAGATGTAAGATCACCTCATTAAAGTGTCTTGATGTGGCTCATAAATAATCACACATGAAGTCTTGATGATACTGTACAAGTTTACATACATAATGTGGTCAGAAATGAGGCCTCTAGAGTGTTCACCAGCCAAGTCTTAGGAGATGGACAACATACAAAAGTCCATACCATAATGAACATTGGCCTTTCAGCAAGTGAGCTAAACATTATTGAGAAATTATTCTAAATTGTATACTCGAACTTAATTTGGTTGTATACTCACTTACAAACATCATTTCTTTCCTGGTCACAGACACCAAGACAAATAGAAAGAGACAATAAGTTATCTCGGAGAGAAGGAATGATAAGAAAGTCTTTTGCAGTAGTGCTTTTTCCCCACTGCACTGAATATGATACTGAACTGGTAATATATGTACACTTCTCTTTATAACAACATTGTTCTGGCTACCTAAACATGCAAATTCACATAACCTGAAATGCCTTGAACTAATTCCACAAGCTAATCTCATGGCTACTCCAACATTTCAACTTTGTATATCCACAAAGCTTCTCCCAGAAAAAGTTGAATACATGACTGCAATGTCTGTGAAAAATAACAACCTTGATGAACCCTTATGACCATCACTGTTATTGTCAAGTTGTCTCTAAAGTGTAGTCAAACCCCTCAACATATGAGGAAACCTGCTGATCCAGGACTGGCATGAAAAATTATAAATAAAAGTCATATTAATGAAGCATGTCTATCTTTTGTATTGTTTACATATATGCTTGTCAAGTCATTTGGCATTACATTTTTTCCTAATACAGGATCAATCTATGACAATTAAAACATGTTTAAGTTGCTGAAACTATGCAATAGTCATGCAGAAAGTTACAAACTTATGCAACATTTAAGTTTCATGAAATATAGGAATGTATATTAGTGATAGTAAATTGTGTCACAACAGACAATGAATATTCACAACACAGAAAATAATATACATATGCACTGATGTTCTGGAAGTAAAAGCAACCATAGATCAGATCTCATGGAACAATATCTTGCAAGATATCTGTCAATTTTCTGATACTGTATTTAGACATTCACGAATAACTCAGTTATAAAGCCTGTGTGCTTTTGTTGAATAAGAAAATATGTGAAAGGAATCACTACTCAATGTTTGTGGCCCATAATAACAACAATCAAGAACAGCCATTCACACTATCTTTGGAATTCATATTGAAAGTTTTGTGCATGGACTTCACCATATATACTGTTTAAATCATCATCTAGCTTTAGTGTGCACTCGAAGTGAGAAATTGTATGCATCACAGCCCAAGTTACAGATATCTAATTTGAAAAAAAGTACATGTAATACCTAAATTCCTCTATGTATTAAGCATGACAGGAGTAGTGTAAAGTTGATTATAGATACTGGCATAACAGTTACTGTATACCTGATGACTGTGAGACAGTATCTGTGTTGTAAATTGGTGCTTCACTACTTGGTGTTCCAATCAACATATATGTTACTGAGACATTACTGTAACCACTGTTGAAAGTTGATGTCATGGTGCCAAGTGTGACAACATCCACCGATGTGACTAAGGCACTGTTGCTAACAGTTAGCATTACAGAGCTGGATGTAACAGTATCCACAAATGAGATGTAGACATCATTGTAACCAATGTTGTCTGTTGAAGTCAGAGTGCCTGATGCACCAACATGCATTGATATGGATGACACACTACTGCTACCATGGTTGTCAGTTGGTATAATAGTACTGGATGTGATGAAATCCACAGATGTGATGGTAGTAGCTAATTAATGAAAAAATATAATGATTGGTAAACTGTAATATACTTAAATAATAGCACGATGCAAATCATGTCAGGATAAGAAGTTTTTTACCACAAAACTGAAAGTAAGCTATTCGCATCGATACGACACTAACCAATAAATCTACCAGCAAGTGATTGCATAAACCCATGGGAAATAACAATAGTTTTGATTACATTTTATTTAATAAATGACATTTTAACGTGGCAATGTTTATATCAGCGGTAATTATTTTCATACTGCCAAATATGATTTTTTGTTGCTTAATTGGATATACTTTTTAACAATGATCATAACATTGCAAGAAGAGATTTTCTTTTAAGTACATGTATAATAACAATAATTTTGTATAAAAATAAAAGATTGTCACAATAATTAACATAAAAAGTTCCATCTCTGAACACAGGAATAGTGAAAAGAACACTCATTCAAGTTCTCTAATAACATACTGCTTGGAAGGGTATTGTATGTTTTAAAGCAGGGGTTTCAAACATGGCCCATGGAGTTTTTTCTGAGTTATTTTATGTAGCCCTTGGGCCAATGTGGCTAATTATATTGTCATTATTATTGTTGTCATTATTATTTATATTATTATTATTATTATTACTGTATACTGTAGTTAATTTGCATATGAGATCTATTATTAACCAGTGGTGGATTGACCAGGGGTTGGATAGTGTGGGAATGGGAATAAAAATATTAGGATGAAATATAAATGTAGATAGCCAGATTAGATTTTTTTCTTCATATTTAAAAAAAACAAATAAGACAAACATGAGAGCTGTCAGGTAAGCCTTCACCCTCAATTACAAAGTATACAAAAATACTTAACAGTCAAAAACTACTGATAATTCCTCCAGAACAGACATAATTTAAAACTACATACATACAGTGGGACCCCGCTATAACACGGTAGTTGGGAGCCATAGAATCCGACCGGGCTATGAACCGAACCGTGTTATAAGCAACCATGTACAATACCAACACATTTTTGGATTTAATTGGGGGGGGGGGGTACATAAAGACGGGTGCGAAAATGCATGGCACAATTACCATTTTTGATCAATATATATTAAATGAGAAACACAATTATGAATAGAGTTACTGTGGCAGAATCTACATCCATGGATTTATAACAGATCAGTCCATTATGTGAGTGTCCCTGCTGGAAGTGTAGATTCTCATCCAAGAATTTCTTGATTGTTGGAATTTTTTTGGGAATCAGCCGTGATTGTTATACTCTGCATATTATGTTGGATTTTAAGAAAGCATGGAACTGAAGAGGAGGAGTCAGCCATGTTTGATTTTGGTGTTACACAATCTTGGTAGATTGAATCTATTTTAAGTGAATATTTCTGTTCACAGATAAGGCATATATATTTTACTTTATTCAGAGAACCATGGATTGGTACATATACATGTATACAATTTATGTATAGCATGAATATAGAGTATCAACGTGTACTCACCCACGAATCTCATCACATACACTGAAGCCACGATACAAGTAATTCCATCGAAAATATGCACACACACACATACACACTTAAAGTAGTCAATAATTTTTTACAAGTCATACAGGTCTGAATTCAGTGGAAAAACAGCACAATCACGTAACGAAGGATGAAGCACATTTACTTTTCAGTATGTCCCGAGTCGTTAAAAGTTACTTTGTGTTTTAAGCCCCCGTTGGTAGGCCTAGCGTTCGTAAGCATAAACTTTTTCCCTGCATAAAAGTCAACTTTCACAGCACAGTAAACGTGTTCCAGCCACATTTGGAAAATGAAATAATCCATCAGATTCAATTACTTTTATTTAAGTTTGATACTGACTTCCTTTGAAGAAACGTTCTTTGTATTTATTGAATTGTAGTCGGTTGTCTTTTGCCCATTTCTTATTGTGGCGGCAACATCAAATAATTGTATTGTATGATTGAAACTGATTTTTTTCCCATTTGTTTAGTACGTTTTCATAACAATCGGTGCTTCAAAAGTAATCCGTTTTCTTTGAAATTTCAGCAAACTATTTTATCTGGGTACATTTTTTAAAAAGGAATTTGCTGTCGTTTGATCGACTGTAGTTACTGTTTCTCCCTGCCTATTGAATAGACCAACAAGTAAGATGTTGATCGTTTTTTTCTTTTGTTGTTTTATTTTTTCATTTTTGGTAGCAGAGTGATGCTGCCTTCCACGCATGCGGCTAAAATTTAACAAAGGGTCAATGTGTTCTGGTCTGAGGACATGGATTACTACTGAAAATGTGAGTGTTCTGAAGGATTTAATTTTGAATGAAAAGAAGAGGAATTTTACTTACCATCCACATACAAATATTAGTGTATGTAAATATATTAATTACTAGCGTGCGGCCGAAAATCCGACGAAAGATAGATTACGAAACAATGTCTCGTCCGGTTGATATCCGCTACCAGAAATAAAAAAAAAAGCTGATATCCCACTTGCTCGATGACAACATAAGCAGATTATGAAATAACAATGCACTGTTAAGATGGTTTGTCAATTTGGACAAAGAAATTGTTTATGTAACAATACATAAATTTCAGTGCATTTTATATCAAGTTTGCGACTTCCTTTCATGGGGCCTCTGAATTTCTCCACTAAAAACCAATGGTTGTATATACAAATTTAAACAGATATCAATGTCGCCAATAAAAAAAATCGCCAGATGGTATATTTTTGCCGTCAATAAGGAAAAAAAAGTCAGTTTGCAACATTGGTGAAGCCCTACGTGATCCAAGAATAAATTATTTACACGTTAGTTTTCATACTTTAAGAAGAAAAAACTATTTTTTGTGTACTAGAAAAATACATATACAATTTCAGGAGCTACGCCACGATCGTCTTGTATTATTCATTGCGATCTCTTCCCCAAAATGAGAATAAACTTTTTACGTTTTTTTTCGAACTTTTAAGCAAGATTTTTTTCGTGTACGAGAAAAATACATGTATATAAAATTTTGGGAGCCACGCCATGATCGTTTCATATCCAAATTCGTGTTATAACAGCGTGCTATAGCGGGGTCAAACTGTAATACATATTCCAACAATAATAATGTGAATGACTTTTCGGCTGCATGCGAGCATGCATAGAATTATGGCGGTAATCCCCCTCCATAGTTAACCTCCGACAAACATGCATAATTTGGCACAGAAATATGTTTCAGTTTGAGAGATATGTTTATTAAAAATGATTTGTTTTATTCTTGAAAATGTAAAATTACAAAGTTACATAAATCATACTGCAGTAGACAATATTTATATTGTAGTTCAAGTTCGTATAGTATTAACCTAAGTGTTTTATTTCAGTAAATAATAAATCAATTTCAAAGCTGCTCGAGAACTTATTCATATAAACGAAAACTCGCTGCAAAAGATAATAATGTATTTAGTAAATAATCTTATCCGTATTCATTTTATCTGGCTTAATGTTTAACCTGCCTTGTCTAAAAATTAATAACAAAATCCTAAATAATTACTGTTTAGAAGTATACTGTTGTACATAATAATTTTAAGGTTCTACTGTGTTTGTCAGATGGAAGTTTGATCACTGATGTCTGTCGATGTAAATATGTAAATGCGTGCTTAATATACCGGATGATATTTATCTGAAACCATCTTTATTATTACTTGTCTATATCCACACCCCTCCTTCAGCCCCTTGTGAAAGTAAAGAGTTACTCAAGTGTTTGAATGATCGAGACGATAAATTATTATTTTTGGGACAATCAAACATTAAAATGGAAATTTTCAAACTTTAAAAAAATGCAGTCTGTGGTTCAGTCTATCCTATACAAGAAAAATAATATACATCAAAACCCACAAGTTACGGGGTTCTCCACCCATATTCTAGAAACGTTTATTTTTACATATATTTTTCAATTTCAATTTCTTTTTTTTCTTCAAGGCGTCTACGAGGAAGTACTTTCTACATATGTTTATGCAAACAAACATGTAATTGCCATCAATTGTTTCCATATTCAGGTGACCACAAACAAGTCATTTTATCTATCAAAGTTTTGTCTATGTTTCGGTAAAGGAATAAATCTAATTCCTCCATTCAGATGATCTGAGTATGGACTGTCAGAATTACAAGGCTCCCACTGGCTTCTTTTCACCCTTTTCGATGGAGAAATCAACAAATCATTGCAAAATTTGTAAATAATTATCATAATCAATTCATTATTGCCACCAGCAGCTTGTCGGAGGAAAATGGCGGACGAAAGCAATGCCTGGAGGTGTGTCTAATTTATGTTCGCTGATTGGTTAATTGATCAGCATGATTGACAAGTGGCGATAGGTCAATTGGTCAAGCATAATCCAGTGTTACCATTTTATATTCAAGCCATTATAATTGGTCCATCTGGGTCTGGTAAAACCCAGTTCTTGCTCAACCTGATAATGAGATGGATCAAATGGGGCAAACTTGATTTAGTGGCACCATCTGTGAATGACCAACCATGCTATAATGTTCTTAAGGAGTTCAATGAGGCTGCAAGCGATACAGGCAGTAGTAATACGACACTGGTATAGATTTGACAGAGAAAGGATATCCTTTACATGAATACAATTATATATTATATACTTATATAGCAACACACAAATAGCACAACACATATAGCATACACAAGGATAATAGGTGACCACTAGCCATGGTCAAAAAATTTTAAAGTAGAATACTAGATTGGGTAGGTCAAATCCCAACTAGTAGAGACTACTAAATAATACACAAGGGAGTAATTTAAAAAATACCCCTTATCAATATACTATAACCCCGATGGGTAAAACTAAATGGGGAGTTTAGATGTAAATAATAAATAATAAAAAACAACATAAAAACACTTGGGGGTTTACATACATACATAAAAACTTTTTAATTTTTTTTTTATTGGGGTGGGGATCTGTGTGATGCCCCCCCCCCAAAAAAAAAAAAGAAGCGATACAGGTGTTACTGAATTCATCAATGACATCAATGATATGCCATCCACCAAAGATTTTGAGGGTGTGTGTGTGATTTAGATTTTTAACGTAGCTTTAAAAAAAATTCAGTCATATTGCTACTATGTCTGCAGTGTGGCAGTTTATAGTGATGTCTAGCAATGGGATATAATGCCGCAGACATGTAGCATGATGCCCCATGCCCCACCCAGTCACATTATCCTGACACCAGACCGACCAGTTCTAACACTAACCTCTTAATGCTGAGAGAGCCAAGCGAGGCAACTGTTAGTACCATTTTTATAAGTCGTGGTATGACTCAGCCGAGGATCAAACCCACGACCTCCAGCATCCGAGGCAGTCGGTCTAACCACTATGCCACCGGAACGGGTCAATAATCTTGTGGTTTATGATGGTGAATAGTCATCGGAATATCTTTCAAGACCGATAATTGTCGTTAGCTAGGCATGCTTCAATTTCTCGACCATGAATGATATATCAAACAATATTTTATTGAGGAACTGTTTTGTATTTTATGATTACGTACCCTTTTGTCAACGTATTTTAGAAACAGTTTTCAGCTGAAGAACAATTTCAATATTCTATTTTTTGTCTACAATGGACCATTATGGAATAGTTTTAGGAACAACTTTATATATATATATTACTTTATAACCCCTAAAATAATAAGGTTAGGGTTATATTGCAAATTTGAAACTGAGTGAATAGCTCATGATAAAGCAGTATCTATGAGAAGTAAATGGAAAAGATGACTACTTTTCAAGTCTTTTTTTAAAGTGTTTTGACACCCTGTAACCATGGCAATGGACACGTGAACAAAAAACTGATGTCAGAAATAAAGGTTAACTACCTCATATGTACCGTATACATAATATAAGGACATTTGGAGAGGGGGCAGAAACTGGCCCTTATTCAATATAATCCTTTATTTCACAATGTATCTATATCGCTTTTTGTGCTAAATAACAATGTAGAATATTAACAATCTCTGCAAATCAGATGCAAGATGACCTTATAAGCATGCATAGCTCTTGAACATAAGAAATGTCAGTGCCCCAGACCCAAGCTACCGTAATCATTAAGTTAATAGGGCCATGATATGATATGCAATATCAGGGTCATAATGACTTGGAAAGTATAGTTAAAAGATAGGGTATAAAGACTAGTTTTAGATGTAGGAGATACAAGTGTATTTGTTCATTGCTGGATGCACAGCTGTTTAATAATTGTTGTTTTGGGTTTGGGCTTGAGCACATTTTTCAGTGCATGATAAGCCATACACATGGTAGCCAGTATGATTGGTGGAGGTAGAACCCAGGGAAAACCCCAGTAAGAACCATTGACCAGTGAGAAGCTACTGGCATGATCTCTCCCCTGGTACCATGTGTAAATGTATATCAGGTACATGGTTTCAATATTAAATTACTAGAATTTAATCTCATGATATTCTACAGGTTGTATAAAAAATAATCTAACTCATCTGTGATCTTGATATAAGTTTAACAATTACATGCAAGATCATTCTTGCCGAAGAAAATAATCAAAGCATCATAAAGTATAGAAACTAATAAATTCAACTTACCAGTTGTTGATTTTGTAGTTGTGGCTGTAAAAAGAGATGATTTAAATCATAAACAGCCTAAGCCACACATAATGAACATAAATTAGTATTGTTTCCTTTCAAACCTTTAATTGTAAAGAATTCTACAGCAATATATATGTATGCTATACAAATTAAACATTTTCTATCACATTATGAAATAAAAAACAATACAAGCAAAGTAATAGAATCTTGTCTTGTAACAAAAAAGTGTAACCCTGAATTTATCTGTGCTAATAAATGCCAAACAAGATTTTTGAAACAACCTCAACTCCTTAAGACGATTTGATTAAAAATTATTCATTTAAAAATACATATAAAAAAGGGTTGATTTAAATTTTGACAAAAGTCCTTGAAAATTTTATACTGTTTTGTTGCATAAACAATGACTGACTTTTCTGTAAAATCAACTTGTCCTCTTGTAATTCGATAAACAAGTCCCCAAACCTGTATTGATACAGGGGCTAGTATCGGTTTTTAATATATATAATACAAGGGACGACAATTTCCCATTACTCCTGCATTCTCTTTAGGATCTGAAACTAATTGTTCAAGATACATGCCACTGTGTTATTATTTCACACCAAAGTTAAGCTAAGTTATTCGACATTTTGGACATAAAATTTGGCTTACAATGAATAGCAGGCCGTTTTCTAATTTGGGTTTCCTACAGCATAGATGAAACCTGACTTTGTAGTCGCCATTTGAATTACTAGTCACATTACTTCACAAATCTCAAACAACTCTTTGTGTGTGTGTGTGTGTGTGTGTGGGTGTGTGTGTGTGTGATTTGGATTTTTATGTAGCTTTAAAAAAATTCAGTCATATCGTTACGATGTCTAGAGTTACTAGTGATGCCTAGCACTGAGGCATCATGTCGCATACATATAGCATGATGTCCCACCCAGTCACATTATCCTGACACCAGGCCGACCAGTCCTAACACTAACCTCTTAATGCTAAGCGCCAAGCGAGGCAGCTGTTAGTAACATTTCTGTAAGTCTTTGGTGTCACTCGGCTGGGGATCAAACCCACAACCTCCCGCATCTGAGGCGGATGCTCTAACCACTAGGCCATCGGAAGTCCAATAGTCATGTGATATCAACAACAAACTCCATTTTAATGTTGTTGTACAAAAATTCAATTATATTAAATGAAAGTCTGATACATTTTGTAAAAACTAGGGAGAACATATAATTCTTAACATATTTATTTTGAGAACAATGACAAGAAACCAGTCGCTGTCGCAGCAATCTGGCCAGACAGATTCATCAGGCAGAGAGCTCATCAATGTAGTAATCACGTGATAGAACAAAACCCAAGTAGTTATTCACGGAATATATATATATATATATAATTTTGCGTCCTGTCATATTTGTATTCTTATTACAACCAGTATTAAACTTTCATTTAATATTTTTTTTTTCCTACAACATTTGAAAATGTGGGTTGTGAGATTTGTGTACTCGTGTGACTAGCAATGCAAATCCGAGTACCAGGTCAATTTCATGACCGCCGTAGTTTTATCTTGTCTTTCAGCAGATTATCGACATAAAGATTTTAATACTCTCAATTTCTGAAAAAAATAAATAATTTTCATATCGATTACCTGCAGGTATGACTCGATTTTATAAGTTGCTAGTTTTAGATGTAGGAGATACAAGTGTATTTGTTCATTGCTGGATGCACAGCTGTTTAATAATTGTTGTTTTGGGTTTGGGCTTGAGCTCATTTTTCAGTGCATGATAAGCCATACACATGGTAGCCAGTATGATTGGTGGAGGTAGAACCCAGGAAAACCCCAGTAAAAACCATTGACCAGTGAGAAGCTACTGGCATGATCTCTCCCCTGGTACCATGTGTAAATGTATATCAGGTACATGGTTTCAATATTAAATTACTAGAATTTAATCTCATGATATTCTACAGGTTGTATAAAAAGGTTGGCCTCTTCTGATGCTAGACTGGTTTTCATACCTTCCATGTAAGGAAAAATACGGATATTCAAGCTAACTGTGGAAAAAATCTATTAGATGAATCTAATGCACTGAACATTTGGATTGACTCAACAAATTTGTTTATGGCAAGCACCCAAACGATCCATTCTGGTCAGAACTCTATAAATTTAACTCAGGATCAGTTCAGTTACGACTCAATTACGTAATTATTTTGGGTTTCAAGTGGTGGCGGAAAATTCCTGGTTTTTTTCAGACTTTCATCAATATTTTCGAAATTCAAAGACTTTTAACGGTCGGGAAAAAATTATAATTTCTTCTGACTTTTTTGCAAATTTTCTCGAAACGTGGGAACCCTGGAACATGTATCAGGGCTTCCGCACAAACCCTAAGAGTCTCTGAAGAGACTTTCGTAATCCATCTCTGAGACATTGAGAGGCCCTGAGAAGGAAAACTTCAACAATTCTAAGTAAGATGAGAAAGGAACTTAGTTCCTTCCTTTAAAAGTATGCCTTTTTCTGGTGTTAGATTCCAGACATCATCCAACCATAGGCTGCAAAAGGGACAACCATCAATCCTCGCACAAACTGTACAATATAGGCAAAGGGGATGCATGTCCAAGAGGGCCTTCCTGTGGCCAAACCGACCCACACCCTGCTAAGACACTGATGCAAATGAATGCTGAAAATATCTTTTTAAATGAAGAAAAACTTCTATGCTAAGCTGAATGATAAAGAATATGAAAACATGATGTAGTCAAAGAGGTTTAATTGAAAGATGTTGATGACTAAATTAGCAAAAATCCAGTTTGGTAAAATCTGTAAAAGAAATGGATAACATGGAAAACTATCTGGTGCTAATTCTGAGAATGAATTGGTGTTTGATAACCAAACATGAAACATAAAGAGAAAAACTACTAAGTGACTTTAACCTAAAAAATAGGTTACACTAACAGCTGTCAAACACTTTATATTGCAACTCAGCTGACTACCACATGTTGTCATTTCCAGATACTTTCTTTTAAAAGTGATATCCATTGGCATCTTACATTTTTTTCTCACTTTTCCTGGGGTCGCACTACCAGGCGAAGTGGGCGACTAAGTTGCCTAAAAATGTTAACTTCACCGTCTTCTGCTAGGAAAGCCAAATTGACTTAGACCTGTGAGTGTTTTTAGAGGAACATTGAATGACCATCCATTTTGAGATGCTCCCTAACCCTGGCCAGGTTAGTTCCAGTGTTGTTATTGCTCAAGGCAAAATATAGTTTTCAAGCCATCAAATAGTTGGTGTTGATATCAAGTGCGCTGACAAAGAAACTCTTGCACAATCATAGGCATGTGTTTTGATAGCCAATAGACCATTAACCCTTTCCCAAGTAAGTTATATCACTGCCCGATTTCTGCAAGTTATCCTTTGATGATAAAAACATACAAACTTATGTTTCGAAACTTAAACATAGCAATTTGTGTTTAAGAATAGAATCAGTAACACGGATACTTTAACTGCCTTTTTCTTCATACAAATCACATTGGAACTGTAAGTGAAACTGTCATGGGTAAATTATGGTGGACCTCTCTGTGTCTTGGAACTACCACTTTATTAGATTGTCTCCTTTCATAAACCATTGGATGTCTTACCCAAATTTGTCAAAGCCTTCCTGAACCCCAAAACTTGACTGCTATTATGTTCTCACCCCCAACTGACATTAGTTTCTATGGTGCTGACCTAGTTACCAGATTTATCATTGCTTCCATCACATCTGTCTCTGAAATTATCATTATTCACACACCCAACATATTACTAGTTTGAAACCTGCTATTGGTACTGCTATATATTTTACTTTTTCCCACACTAAAAATCCTTTTGTCATATGTACTAATAATTCCTCTGGTCATATTTGGAGGAAATTTAAAAAAAAATTAAGGGACTTATTCTGCTGAAGCAAAAGTGTGCTGCTCTAACAATCTGGGGCTGTAAGTCCAATAAATACTGATGAAGAAAGCAGGCAATCAAACACAACTGAGGTCTCATTGGTAGGTGATCAAAAAATAAGAGACAGAATTAAACTTACTTGTTGAAGTGGTAGTGGTAGCTGGAAATAAAAGAGAATTATTGAATGTTTCAAGTCAGCTGATTGTACATATTATACATATTATACCAGAGTACAGTCCCCTTCAATTTTCTTATGCTCTCGTTAAGTATCATATTCCCTATCCATAATGTAATTTGAATATTTTTGAAGAATTCTCTTCATTATCGATTTTGTATGTTGAATTTCTAGTATTTTTTAAGTAGTTTATAATAGAAGTAATGAAAATAAATGAACTTATGATGCAGAACTGAATGCAAAAGAATGGAGCAAGAACTTAGTAGAAGCAGGTTCAGTCATGAGTGCAAAATACATTTAAGAAAACGTCTTTTTTGAAAACTTACATTTACTACAAACTGATAATCCTATTACTATTATTACACAAAATTTGAATGATAACATTTATATTTTAGAAAAATTATTATTCCACGTATGGTGAAACTTCCCCAAACTGGCTCCTCTATTGCTTGGGTCTCATCTTGACCAGGATGCATCTCTTGAAATCCTGCATATGTTGGTTCTAATATGGATGTTCTAATACCATTTAAACCTCTGCATTACCTGGTCACCTCCAAAGACTTCCAAAAATGTTTGGTTTCAGCAGTGTCCGGTTGTGGACAGTATTAGGTTGCTTTCAGTCAATGGTTGAAGAAAACTAGCATTGTTTTTCCACAAATTTTTTTTTTGTTCATTAAAGAAATTAAGTCAGAGTCCTTAAATTTAATTTTTCTGTATACTTAACAATAACTTGTAAAATAATATTTGATGTTGGTGAACCTGCAAAAGGATCTTGAAATGTGCAGAACCACAGCCCCCCATCTTCCACTTGTACTGATGCAATTGCCAAGGTATAAATATTTTTTGTAAAGTCACAGGTGTATGCTACCCGACTAGACTCAAAGGATGGGCCTTTGGAAAAAAAACTGCAGTTGCTTGACATACTTGAATTTGGTTTCAATACAAAAAAATTTCCAATTGTTTTATTGTACCACAAAATAGCACTCTCATTATTTATGCCAGTATATATACAGGTCAAAGTAAGTGGTTCTCCTTCAATCAGTGACGTCTTGCTGGCTGTGATAGCTGCATTTTGTTGGCAACCTGAAATAAATTAGTATATATAGCTGTGCTGTCAACACATGCATACTCAGGTGGTAGAATAGTGGAGTGGCCTCTAAATACAGCGATTAGCTGCAATATGTGCAGGTTCAAAAACACAAAATTAGAAAAAAATGAATTGGTGGCTATTCAATTGACAGCAAATGGAGTATACTAAAAATACGTATTTATATAGACAAACTACTTACTGCCCCTGTAAAACAAAAATAAACCAAGTGATATGAATGACAACTGATAACTAATAACTATATTTGATAAATGTATGTCACCTGCAAGCAAATCATGTTCTCTCAATATTATGCAGTTTATATGTAACTAAAAATAGGTCATACTGGAGGGCTCCTGAATGGTTTAACTAAAGTAGGACATGACTAATAACCCAAACAAAAGAGAAATAGGAACAACCCAAAAATTGTATGAATTGAAAAACAACTGTGAGCAAAGTAAAATAAACTCAATTAAATTTGAGATTTGAGTTAATGATAATTTATAACTGGGCTGAAAAAGATTATGAAATCAACACATCTTTATCCCATCTCAACTGGTTGATTTTTACGATGCTGCACTAAACTATCACCATGACAACTTTAATTTTTTTCGTGCCAAGATAATTAGGTAATCATGGGGGGACTCCAAAGTGATATGACTAAGGTTGAACATGCCTATGACAGAAAATTAATGGAAATTAAGAAAAGGTCCTTTATTGAAAAAAATTACTTGGATAAAATCCTTGACTTCGCCTATATTTTTTTCATCTTTTTGCTGCTTTACCAAGTCCTCTTCCACCCCTGATATAAAATGAACTGAATACATTATTTTCAGGTTTATTAGGGGTGGCAAAACCATGAGTGTAAAAATAGATACTCTTATAGCTCCCTTTAAGGAAAGGGGATTAAATATGATTCACTTGCACTCATTTGTGTGTTATATAAAATCCTGGATTAGGCGATGTATAATGAATGAAGATGGTATATGGAAAAATCTTGTTTCCAAGCAAATATCTCGAAAAAATTGGAGTTATACAATTAAAATTAGGAAATATAAATTGAAAAAATCTTTAAATCAATTAAAAATATCTTTTGGCGTGATGTTATTTATGCTTTAATGGAGAATGGCAAAGAGGAGAATGCCAATGCTTCATTTACAACAAATCTAAATGTACCAAGAGAGACTCTCGTCTCTAACTATTCAGCGGAAACTATTGTAAATGTTAAAGTTAACGGTTTTTCAGGGTCTGTGTGTGACTTTGAAGATGCTAATATATTTTTTAAAATTTAAATATAGAAATAGCATGTCAGAATGATAAAGGTAGTATGGAGACAATCTCAGTGAGTACCCCATTGCATGCTGACATACATATACATATATATAATTGATATGAAACTAAATTGAAAAAGGTTTCAACATAGGTCACTTAAATGTACAAGGTATAGTGGGAAAAATAGACCAGATTAAGCTTATGTTGTCTTTCAAGAAAAATGATATACATGTTTTAGGACTCACTGAAACCAAATTAAATGCTAACCACAATGATAATCTATTTCACTGTCACTGCTACAATAAACCATTACGCAGGGACAGAGAGACAGCGGGGAGGTCTTGTATGCATTAGAGAAGATGTAAATGCATAGAACTATTTCCAAAAACCAGTTTTTGAAAAGGATTAATTTAAGTAATGATGATAAATGCACCTTCTGTAAGGAGGGAACAGAACAAATTGAGCACTTATTATATGACTGTTCAGTTACTGAAAATTTTTGGGAAATTATTTACTTACAACCCAAATTTTAAAATTACACAAAAAGATGTCTTTATAGGAAATAACAAATTTGATCTTGTCAACTTTCTAACCTTGCTTACAAAATATGTTACATGTATACACAAATCAAGTGCATAAAAAATCCCAAATCTCACCTATTATAACAATTTTTTTTTGATCATAAAATGGTTAGAAAATTATGTTGACATAGTAAATAACAGAATTGACAAGTTTAAGAAAAAGTGGACCCTTTTGTCAACTTTTAGTTTCACTTTGTTTTTCTTTACTTTCACATCAAAGAAACAAACAGGCAATGTAAAACACATTGGGGTTTGTAAATGAGGGGTTATTTTGTACAATATTTTGGGAGTGTACATGTCTGTGTATGAATGTGCGTGTACGAGTATGTTGCGTCTACGTGAGGGAACATGAGTATAGCTCAGGGTGGAAAATAATCTTAAGGTAATGCCCCATACACCTTGTCAGGTGGTGATGTAAGGGAACATGTAAAATCCTGACAAATTCTGTTCAATAATCCCACCCCGAAATCAAACAGTCTTTTGATAAATTACAAAATATACCCCTCCCCCCTCCAGAACTAACTGCAGGAACACATCAGCATGTTCATTTATAACCAAACAATGAAAAGAGGTCTTCTACTGGAAACCCAATGTTCATCTTACCATCCCTTCAAGAGTTGATGCAATAACTCAATTTTCAACATACAGCAGTTGTTGTGGTGGCCATATTATTAATCAGATCAGCTCCATTTTCTTTTAGGACTAATTAGATATCATGGGAGGTTTTCTGTTGCAAAAATTCACTTACTGGTCAGGAGGAGAATTAAGGTTTTTAAGATTGCTGCTGCAGCGGCTATGTTAGAAATAAGAGCAGCACAATTTTCTTTCAGGACCAACCAGCCATAATAAGAAGTATTTGAGTAATGTCTTTTAAGTGAAACTCCATGTTGATATAATTATCCATTCTGATAAGAGTTGAACCTGATTAAAATCAGATCTCCACTGTTATACATGAAGATCTGACAGTTACTACTTAGGCGCCATCCATTTAGTATTTACGCAAAAATTTGGCGAATCTTGACCCCTCCCCCCTCCCTGTACACATGCGTACATTTTATCCCCCCTGCATACGTATGCTTGACGCAACCCCCCCCCCCCCCCAATCTATAGAATGGCCTATATTTAATCAAGGCAGAAATGATAAAGGATTAATAATATTAACGTGTTTAATAAAACAGATAGTCCAATGACGTTGAATGTCTAGTTGCATCAAAGAAATAAGTTTCGTAACTTTAAATAGTTTGTCTATTGTCCGCTAAAATTCAAACGCCGACAGAACCCAGTCGAACAGGTTACCGTGTGTATTATACAAATTATTATTGAGGTTTTACCCCCCTCATTTATGCGTACGTACATTATCAGTAGACGCGCCCCCCCCCCCCCCCATTACGCAAGCGTATGCATTTGGGTTACCCCCCCTCCATGCGTACATACTAAATGGACGGCTCCTTAGCGGTCATGTTCTGGTAACCTATTACCATAATAATTTGTTTTATCAACCAGTCAGATGAAGTCTTGTATATCTTCATGTATGGAGACTGAGCAGTGTGGATAAAGTGCATGAATATGCACCAAATGATTTGATTCACTTTCAAATTTTTGAAAAAGGCATTTCCATTGGCTAATTCAAAAGGTCACCAGAACATGACCCTTAAGTGGTCGTTGTCAGATCTTCACGTATAACAGCGAAGATCTGATTTTAATTAGATTGGATAAGAATTTCAAGATGGCCACTGTGGTGTTATTGCATTGAAACATTAGAAAAGGTTTTAAAAAACTTTTAATAACCTGTCTAAATTAATCATATATAACAAATATATCAAAATCAAACGTATCTTTGATAGCAATGATTACAATGATCAACAAATAAATCTCTGAGACAGACTGAGAATGCAATGTACATTTTTTAAAGATCCTGTTGCTTGTTTGACGGCTATTTAACGAACACTGCTGAATCACGATCTGTGTTTATCAACAAAACCATACATTGTACTACACTAATGACTGTTCTTTTAGCTGAGTCTCTTTAATCTCTGAGTACAGGATTTCACAACTGTTTCTTATCCAGGATATGTACAGGTTTTAGGAACTGATATTACACTGACTCTATTATCTTTGGTTTTACTAGCCTTCCATAACGTGGGTAGTATCCACTTTGCTGACAATCTTGTGGGATTGTTGGGTCAGGCTCTGGCATACTTTTTGACTGAAACATTGAGATTCCGTTGATTGTGAAATTGATTTACTGGCATTTGCGGGAAGTGTTACAGCTGTACACTGTGTTTTCAATCTGAGAGAAGGGCACATTTATATTACATTGCAGGGGGTGTGATTCATTAGTTTTCATGACCTGATGTCTATTGCGACAATAAATGGTACCATCTTTGGTGCCAACTGAGTAGGACCTTTCGTTATGTTTTCTTATTATAACGACCGGTTCCCAGTATTGACCTTTGAATTGAAATCTGACTGATTCCCCTTCCTTAAGTGGTTTTAGTGGTTTTGCACTTTTATCATAATAATTCTTTGTTTTCTTCTTGCGAAGTGTAATTTTCTTTTTGACCTCAGCGGTGATGGGTGTTTTGGGAATTAATTTTTCGCAGGTTGCTGGGTGAATTGATCTGAGTTGTCTACCCATCAACAATTGTGCTGGTGAGAACCTGATATCAAGAGCATTGGCTCGATACTCTAATATGCCTACAAGCGGTTCTCTGCCATCGGCTTTTGCTTTTGAGAGAATTCTCTTTACAGTTTGAACCGTTTTCTCCGCTTGGCCGTTCGACTGAGGGTATGTGGCACTCGATGTAACATGTTTAAAGTCCCATTCTTTCGTGAAACTTGCGAACTCTAGGGAAGAATAGCATGTTTGATTGTCGCTGACGACTTCTGGTATTCCGAAGTGCGCGAATATCCTTTTCAGGTGATTGATAACAGTGCAACTTGTTTTGAGATTGTGAGTGCATTAACTTCTAAGAAGTGACTGAAATAATATACTACAATAATGTACTCTTTATTATCCCATGTAAATAGGTCTGTGGCGACATTTTGCCATGGGTATTCAGGGACGTCATGGTGGATGAGAGGTTCCTTTTGGTTAGAACTTCTACGCTCCAAGCAGATTAACCCATCTACAACAGAAAGTATCTCTATAATTCCACTAGTCAATTATCTCTGATTGACAGCTGGACCTCTTTTCAGGCCAACCTTCAATTATGACCTGTTTCAATATGACCAGCTGGGGTCTTGTTCAGTGAAAGATTGAATTTCTTCCTTCTTATGATCAGATACGGGTAATGCTGATAACACCATATGCACATGCATATCTATACCTTCAGATAAGGTGGGGTGTGTATCAGATAAGAACTTACGGGAGAGTATAACTGCTACGGGTATGTTCTTACCTTGGTAACGTTTTACCTCTAGGTCATAACGCTGCAGTTGCAAAAGCATGCGTTGTAGTCGCAGTGGGGCTGCATAGAGGGTTTTTTTCATTATAGAGACAAGTGGATGGTGGTTAGTTTGAACGCGTACCTTTCTCGCGTATACATATTGATGGAACCGTTTGCATCCGAACAGTATAGCGAACATTTCTTTCTCTATCTGAGCATAATTAATTTCAATTGTAGTCAAGAATTTCGATGGATAAGCCACGGGCTTATCATCTTTCATTAGGGCGGCACCAATCCCATATTTTGAAGCGTCAACTTGCAAAGTCAGTGGTTTCTTAGGGTCAAAATAGGACAGAACAGGTCCCGGGCTTATAGTAATTATGTTTCTGACCTTTTGAAATGCGTCTTTTTGTGGAAAGTCCCATGAAAACTCTAAGTCTTTAGCTAACAGTTGTCTTAACAGACTAGTTACCTCTGCCAAATTTGGGGCAAATTTGGACAATTAGTTAACCGTGCCAAGAATGGTTTCTAACTCCGCGCGGTTACGAGGGGGTTCCATTTCTCTGACCGCTGCTACTTTGGCAGGGTCGGGTTTGAGACCTTCTGCTGACAGAATGTGCCAGAAGTACTGTACTTCTTTGACACCTACTTCAAGTTTTTCCTCATTTAGCCGGATTTCTTTTACGAGGGAACGTTTGAGAACATTTCTCAAATTTGTATCATGTAACTAGCATATTGTCGCAAATCTAAACTATACCATTTAAACCGTCAAAACCCTCTTCGATCTGCCTTTGGAATTTACCGAGATGATTTCAAACCAAATGGGAGAAGCAAGAAACGGTAACGGCTGTAAGGAGTGTTGAAAGTTGTGAGGTATGAAGAGTCACGTGACAGTTTTATTGCACAATATCCTGACCGTGTATCCAATTGGGTGAAGTATTTTGCACCTGATAATTGGGGTAGGATATCATCAAATTGCACATAGGGTAATGGGGACGCAACATTGCTCTATTAAGATCTTGTTGGTCGAGACATACCCTTAGTTTACCCGATTGCTTTTCTACAACAACCATAGAATTTACCCATGCTGTAGGTGATTAACCTGGGAAATGATATTTTCATTTTCCGTGGGATCAAGTTCTGTTTTGAGTCTCTCTTGAAGTGCGACAGGTACTCGCCGCAGAGGGTGCACTACAGGTGTAGCCTTGGGGTCGATGTATATGGTACATTCCTCTGGGAAAAGACATATGCCATTGAAGACTTCGGCATATTCCTTGAGTACAACTGCCTTAGTGAGGGGCGTACTCTTGTTACATTATAAATCTGACATCTGTGTCTGAACAGAGTATGTAAATTTAACTAAGCCTAACTCCATAAAAGATTGTAAACCAAGTATAGGTGGTGCTTTCGTTTTAACAATGTAGAACTCGAGTTCATGTGTATGTTCAGTGCGCTTACATGGGAGATTGACTGTACCCATTGTACTCAATAATTTGCCGTTATATGCAGATAGTGTGTTTAATGTTGGTTGAAGGGGATGTTTATTGCCTAATTTCTTTAATATATGTGAGGGTATAATGCTAACTTGAAAGCCAGTATCCAATTTAAAATCAATAGAAACTAAATTAGGTCCTACCTCTATCACCGCATACGCCTGGCCATTGGCAGTTATATCCCTTTTTACACTGTCAATATATAAATCCTCGTTTTGATGTTCATTGTTAATCACACTGACCGTTTTAGATCTACAGACGTTCTCAAAGTGATTGAGTTTATGACACTTATTGCAAGTCTTTCCTTTTGCAGGGCACTAATCTTTGCTTGAATACGATTCACGCTCCGTCTGGAAGATGTGGTCCATTTCTTCTTCGGCTGTAGTTCTGTTGTCTTGGCCTGTCGTTGACTTCTCGCATGCACTTCTTGTCTGGCTGATGAAGACATGGTCTGGAGCTGCTCCAGGGCATATTCATGGCTTTGACTGATGTTGATAGCCTTTTCCAAGGTAAAATTTTCACCTTCGCTGATACGTTTTTCTCGTATCCTTGATGACGATACTCCGAATTCTATCACGAACCATGTCGTCTTCGTCTTTGAAGAGACAGTCCATGGCCAAGAGTTTCAATTAAGTCACATATTGGTCTATTGTCCTATAGCCTTGAATTTCAATTCAGTGTTGTTGGAATTTAGCCCATGATGTGGTAAGGTTGGAGTTGTCCCAGTTTATTGTAGGGGTTGGCACGCCGCAAAGATCCATTTTGAAGGAATTAGGTTCGTATGCAAAATTTTCAACGTTTTTAAGGTTTTAAATTCATGCAAGATCTTCCGTGGATTGTAAAGTTATTGTTTCAAAATATCCATTTACGATCAATGTGCTATTCCAATTATGACCCCATCTGAAACCATGTTGTGTTATTTCGTTAAAACATAAGATTAGACGCCGTGTTCTAACTATCAATAACTTTAATATATACAAACGACTACTGTGAGGTCTTAACACAGAGTGGTATCAAAGAGGCAGGCGCTTGTTGGTAGTACCAGTGGAACTATGACTCCTGCACAGAGGGTTCTGATTGATCAGTTACACATGTATAATGTTACAGCCACTGTAGCTGCCATACTGCACATAAGATTAACAGCATTTTCAACTAAACATCATAAGAAGTCTTCTGGAGAAAACTGGATCAATCTGTCTTTCCATACAGGAGTAGTGATAACAAGATTGTCACTGTCGTGGTCATATCTGATATCAAATCAGCCCAACAATTTTCATTTAGGACCAGCTAGACATCATAAGAAGTCTTATATGGAAAACATCCATGTTGAAAAGACATCTGTTATGGAGTAACGACAACAAGATCGTCAACATAGCCACTATGTTTAAGTAGTAACATTTTCATTTTGGATGAACTTGACAATGGGATGAATGAGTAGAAAATTGTAAAATTTCATGCCACGTAGTTCAGGATTAGTGACAACAAATTTGTACTGATGGATGGAGGAAAGACATATTCTGGATGGACTGACAATGAACAATGGATCATCTCATAAGTTCTTCTGGTCTATAATCAGATCGGTTAAAATGTTAAGCCCACTAAAATATATCTCACAAATACAATCACATAAAATTTGCAAGAAAAAAATTAAATTTCCTTGATATTATCTTACAATATTTATGGATAGCTTGGTGTAATGTTTGAATTTTAAAGTGACTGGCAAATACCTGTCTCTACAGTTATGTTCATTCAATGCCTATATACTACGGCTTACTCACTTGTCAAACATACACCAAAGCTAATGTATTTCTGCTCTCTATGTAGCTGAATCAATTAAAGGAAAGCTTACATTACCCAATAATGCTGCTTCAAGAATACTACATTCAGATATGTGTCAGTTAGCATTCGTGCTTATGCAAACACATATGTTGGGCATGACATTTTTTTCCACACTAGTATTGCCAAGCACAAAAGTAACTCCCTAGTATAATCAATGAATCCTATTCAAATATATGTTCTGGCTAAATAAAGTTGCCAAGCTGCTCATGGTTTATAATCCTGCAGGTCTAGTCACATGATTAACCATGTTTACATATCAGTCACAGCCAAAATTAGATATGTGTGTGTGCAATTTGGATTTTTAACATAGCTTTAAATTTGTTTCAGTCATCTCGCTACGATGTCTGCAGTGTGGCAGTTAATAGTGATGCTTAGCATTGGGGCATCATGCCGCAGACATGTAGCATGATGTCCCACCCAGTCACATACATGCCAACCCCTGGCAAGGAAAAAGTGTAATCCAAGTGGACAAAAAGAGTAATCGGAGCAGAAAAAGAGTAATCCACATATAACATGAGAAAAATTCAATGAGCATACGTACAAAATGATTTATTTATCCTTCTTGACTTTTAACATCAATTACTGTTTCAATTTTTCGTATATAACACTTTGAGCTACTAAAAGCAATAGATTCTCGTATTGCATTTCAAAATATTTTGTACCAGCATAGACAATGAATGCTTTGCACACTAGTAGAGCACTAAGTGCTGGGTTACTGAGCCTTGATCTGAATTCAGTTTTATTTTTGTTAACAATACTTAACAATCTCTCACAGTTATGTTTATTCAGAGTATTATCAAGCGAAAAAAAAATGTTTTCTCCAGTGGAATCTACTGTTAATTATTGTAATGAAAGAAGAGCACTCTAACTTTGACCTTTTCATTGTCAAAGTGTCTTACACAGACTATAAAAAGAGTGTATGGCTTTTTAGCTCTTCGACACACATATAGCAAAATTACCCAGTGCAGTGTGCTATAAATAGAAAACATGTTACCTATTCGACTCCATACACATACACACGCCTGTCTGTTAACTGTTAAGCAGTGCAGTGTATATTATGTCTAACAGCAATTTTAACCATTTTACATTTTTGGTACACATTTATTATGTATGGAACAATTTAAGTGTAAAATCGGATTGTTATAGCTGTGTAATTATTTTTCATGGAAGAATTTTGTATGTGCTTTAAAATCTTGAGAGAATTCGTTCACCGTCAAGTCAGTGAAGCAGCGTGACCAACCGTAGCTGCCATTTCTCATACTCGAAATTTACAAGTTCTTTCCGTCTACATCACTAAGTCATCTGAATTTGATAATTTATAAAAACTAATTGCTGCCTACATCAATATCAGAGCCTTTACTTAAGTTATTGACGCTTTCATAGTTGTGATTCTAATCGTGAAAACTCTAGTAAGTACTGAACAAAATCCGCGACCTCCATTTCGAAAGTGGAGAATACGACCCAGTTACTTTAAATAGCAGATTTCGACCAGAGCATAAACAGCGAACACGTGATCTGACGTAATGGTCATTCCCAGCAATGAATGTAGTATCTAATAGGGGGTTTTGCCGAAGGTAGCGCTATGAAAGCCCGCTCAGAATGGCTGATATTTACAGCAGGCGTCAAAATGGTGAAGAGGTGTCAAAAAGCGCTTGCATGCAAATGGAGTAGAGGCGTCCAAAGGCACTTGCATGAGAAAACAAATTATAAATTTTTTGGGGAGGGGGATATACATAAATCGTGTAATCCGAACATAGATACGCATAAGGCGTAATTTAGTGTAAAAAGCGTAATGGTTGGCATGTATGCAGTCACATTATCCTGACACCAGGCCAACCAGTCCTACCACTAATCTCTTAATGCTGAGCACCAAGCGAGGCAGTTGTTAGTACCATTTTTGTAAGTCTTTGGTATGACTTGGCCAGAGATCGAACGACGCTCTAACCACTAGGCCACCAGAGCGGTCAAATAATGATAAATACTAAAGTCAGTTTTGAAACCATACATTCACACTGGAATGTTACAATCGCAAGCGATACTTTCTATTGACAGAATTTATTTTATGCATTACAACAAAAACTCTTGTAATCAATGAATAATATGCAATTAAATCCTGCACTTAACAAAGAGAGACCTAGTGAAAGAAAATGGAAGAGTGATGTTTTACAAAAAGCACAGCTGCATTTAGAAGGAAGAGAATCATTCCGTTTAAACCATGTCCACAAAAGACTGGGGATATATAGCGCCATCAGCCATATACAAAAATTAAGACGACTTTACTCTGCTAAAATATGATATACAGAAAAAGAAGGTGTCTTTTGACAAAATGATTTTTAAGTGTGCATGTGATACTCGAATAGTCAAATGCTGCTAGTGTGCTGCTGAATTGTAGTTTTTTGTTGCTTTTTTTTTGGGGGGGGGGGTAAAACTCATTTTATTTATGCAATACATATCTGTCGCTATTGCTTAGCTAATCTATTTCATGCCGAAAATATACCATCTGTATGATGTGAATGCATCCTCCCAGAGTGGAGTAAAAGTCCGTATGACCCATTGACCTTTTGCACACCACTCTGTCGCATGGTCATACGTAGAAGGTAGATGTACCTATATGTCATCTTTTCACAGACATCAATTACAACAATAAGATATCAGAGCGGAGTGCGAGGATGGTATTCGGTAATAGCAGCAGGTACGTATTGCATAATTAAAATTAGCTTTACCCTACAAAAAACTACATTTGAATTTCAGCAATTGCTTAACCTGTTGCTACTGCTTAACTGAACTTGTTAGAAAGGTGGGTAGGTTGATTCCAAACTGATCAAAAACAGAGAAATTAAATGTACTCACCATAGAGGAAGAGGTCCACTTCTATAGAATGTTCGTGTCTCTCTTTGTAACACGCTAAGCCATAACAATAGGACCAAGAGAAAAAATGCTAATGCTAATGAGTGGAGGTAAAAGGTATTATAGGAGTGCCATCAAGCTGCTTTCATAATATCCTTTAGAGCGGAATGATTATAGTAGGCTCAAGAGGTAGCAACGGCTCAAACCTCAGGTGCTTTAAGTTTCATAAAGGTGAGGTCTCGATCTGTGAGATAGACTCATTTGATTGTCATGATAATCCAGGAGATAGTGGCAGCTGAAATGTCTACGAAGCCTGTAATAAGGAGAAAGAGATGTTTCCTACCTTTCCTTTTTGCTTTGAAGACTTTAAGACAGAAGCGAAGAGCACGCACGGAACATAAAAGTCTATGTTGATCATCCCCTGCACATATTGTAATGAGATTGGGAGACTCTATGGGTAAGGGGCTACTGAAGGCAACTGATATTTTGCAAGAAAACCAGTTTGGCAGAGAAGGGAAACGGAGTCAAAGTTCCCATTAAACCTAAGACAGCCAGAGTCAGCGGACAAGGCATTAATGTCACTTCTTCGTCTCGCCGAGGCAAGGTTGAGAAGGATCAGTTTTGAGTGTGATATCCAAAAAGGAAGCTTTACTACATGGTTCATAAGGTGCTTTGGTTACTGACCAAAGAAGACAGGAAGATTCCATTTGGGCACGAGGAAGCAAGAGACAGGTCTCTGAAGCTCAAAAAACTTGATAAGATTATTAAAATACTTATCTGAACCAATGTCTGTTCCCTGAAAGAATTTAAGTGTGTTAGGGATGGCAGCTTGATAGCCTTTGATAGTGGATACTGAACATCTTTTGGTCTCAAACAGGAATACAAGAAAGTCACCAATAGAGGTTATAGAAGGGCTGATAGGATCAACATGTTTCCTACTGCAACAATCACAGAAGATTCTCCACCTGGCTTCATAAACTTTGGATGTAGAAGCTCTCTTGGCTTGAATGATGCTACTGGAGACTCTGGCCATAAACATTTTCTGGCGGAGGTGGAGAATGTCTGGACTGTTATGGAGAAGGGATCCCCGATAATGTGACTGGAGATCCGTCCTGTGTGGTGGAGACCTGGTAGATCTATCAAGAGGTCTAGGAGATTGTTGAACCATGGGCATTGGGGCCATAATAATGATCCAAGCAGTGGAAGTTCGGACTCTTTGAAGAACTTGTTGCAGTCGGAAAGGTGGGAAGGCATATGCAAATAGGTGATCCCACTGGAAGTAGAATGCATCAACTGCCCATGCTTTCTAATCCAGGACAGAAGACAAGTGAAAGGGAAGTTTGGTTGTTGTGCTTGGTTGCAAACAGGTCCATTAGAGGTCTTCCACAAAGGGAAATCAGGGACTGTTACTGAATGGTGAAGAGACCATTCTGTGAGAATGGCTCGGTCTGTTCTGAACAGGCTGTCCACTAATACGTTCATCTTGCCTGGAATGCGGTGAACTTGGATTGTGACATTCTCTGAGGCTGCCCAGAGGAGAAGGTTCCAGACCTCCATGCAAAGAGAAGGGGCATGTGTGCTTCCTTTTCTAGGTTGTTGATGTGGTGAGACAATTCTGCTTGTTTCTAGGAACTGTTTAGAATTACGCCCTCTGGCTCTAAATGGGCTCGCCAGCCTGAATCTGATGCATCTGTGAACAGATAGGAATGGGGATTACGTTCTTGCATGCACAGATTGTTTTGCTGACAATTTCTTTTTGTGTAGTGATGTGGTCACTTGTCATTGCAAAACATGACTTACACAAGAAAAAACAAAAGATGGATATTATTGTTGAAGTATTTTCTTACTTATTGAAAGAAACAAGATATTCCAATTTTGATGATTTATTGAGGTAACATGCAAATACATGAATGTCAACGCAAGTGTTGTACAAAGTTGTAACTATTTTATCCAGTTGAAAATAAAAACTGAGGAAATAATGTCCTCAACATCTGAGAGGGAACTGTTACTGTTCTTAGAACATCGGGACTTACCAGTACCATTCAGTTAATGTTTTAAGTAAAAGTATATACCACCTCAGGTAGAACACGACGTAACTTCCGAATTCCTGCAAAGAACAAAGTTCTAAGGAGGAAATCAAAAAGCTACAATACGGTTTTGAGAAACGAACATACAGTAGCAACACTGAGAATTATTAAGATTTTTTTTGCCCCATGCCGCAGAGATCGTTGGAAAATCTTCTTCAATTACATCATTTACAGTCTGCTTCATTTTATCGATATCCAACCCAGGTAGTTTGAACGTGGGTACTTGGTCTTCTGTGATAATCAAGAAATTCATTTTTCTTGCTTACACCCCTCTCTACTTGTCATAATATCATCTATGATAAAGACTGATTCTATCAAATATTTTTGAAATATTTCTGCATCAGATTTCACCTGGTTCAGATATTGTATTGTGTTAGTAATTTTCTGTTTAAGATCATCATTGGATATACAAGCACATACTGCTCAAGTAGCTTTCTCAGATGATTTTGTTTATATTTAAATTTATGTCAAACAGCGTAACTGGATCCCACAGAATCCCCCGTCGATACTTCTTCGGTGGCACTCAGCTTTGGTTCGTGTACTTTGATAGTAATCTTTGATCCTTTTCCTGTTATTGATTTAATTCTGCGCAGAAGTTCATCATTGACTTGTTCATATGATATGATCCTGTTGGGATGGTAACGACTTCCCAGATTCGGGCTTATCCACCAGCTGAATCAGTTGTGGTTTTATGCGAGAATACCAGTAAACTATTAGCGTCCAATCTACCAAATGATTTTTCTCCGATATTTGGCTAACAATAATAAAGTTGTCCTTGTACCAGTGCGATCTTAAGTGTCTGACCAATGGGATCTATTATCGGAGTTGCAAACCCAATATCGAATTCTAGTTGTGCTGACGTTGGTATCAATGTGGTCATCATCTGTGTTGAGTTAGCAATGATCTGCTCCAGTCGTGTGGTTATTTCTGCGGTCATTATTATCTATGCTGCTGATTCTAAATGTGGCATTGGCAGGTTTGCGTTCCTGTGATCCCTAATTGTGGAAAAGTCATTGAAAATAAACAACTTTAGCTTTCATTATTGTGTTCATTTCCAAGTGTAAATGAACAACTAGTGCATGTAACCTCGACATCAAGACATGTTTAGACTTAAACAAAATGCCATTTGCAAATTTGGATAAGTATTTCCGAATTAAACTACAAATTGACGAAGATTGGAATGAGAGGCAAACGTTGCTAGAGCTGAGAGTTCAGATGGGACATTAGCCAATTGTAAGGAAGTGTGTGATGCCGGGCTTTGGAATAAAACCCTTCCTTGGATTCATAAAATTTACAAAATTAAGTCACAGTCTGACGGACAAACAAGAGCTTTTTGTCACTGTTATAATGAATGTGGAAATTAAACTAAGTGGAAACCACCAGTTCTTTTAATTTGCAAAGTTTGCATCTTCTGGGAGGGGACTGCAACTTTTGCTGGTGGGACTCCTACTGTTACCAAATTGGGAGTCCTGGACTCCTAGTTTTAAAATCCTAACAAAATGTGTGCCAGTAAACCAACTTATTTTCATTTAAACCTTTGTAACATTTGAAAATAATAAATATAAAGCACACATTCAATAGATTAAATATTGATTTCTGACTATACATTTGTGAACATTTAATATAATAGCACTTTCGCCAGTAATCATGAAAGTTATTTCAAGTTAGCATATTTTTGGTTCTAGAATGGTATTAAATTTAGTGAATTGGTAAATAACATCAAAAGTGCCTTAATTTGAGTGGCACTGGACAAACGGATTTTGTGATGTCTTGATCAGATGATCACAGTAAATTAATTTAGTATGCAAAGAAAGTAATAATCCAAAAGGTGTTAATTTTAAATGGTATACAAGGTTAAGCTCAGGTGATACCAAAGTAAACAGGACTATTGATGTAATTGTGCAAGTGTGCACGTTCTAAACTGATAAAAATACAGACCTAAGCTACACCAGAAAGCTTTCGAAGTTAGCTTATGTGCCAGCATTTATGGACCATGTTAGTTTCTAATAATAAATTACATATGAAAACTTATTTTCAATGATAATAAGCTATTTTTACATCTTTGCCTTTGTACAGTATCCACTTTCAATAATCACGCATTTAAATAATACATTATAAGTATAGTGCTCATTGATTTTGAATAAAGGGTTTATTTAGTATTAAAATATAAACTGGATAATGTCTTTTTTAATAAAGGCATTAATCTACACGGACCAGTATATATCAATGAAAAAATATCTTTGTGCGCAATTTTCTACCTTGGGAAAGGTGGTTTTATCCCGATTAGACTAAAATATTGTTCCACCCACTGCTTTGCAACAGTAAAATTAGTCATTCTTATATATAAGAAAAGTAATTTCTTCAATTAAACTTCATTCAATAATATAATATGACAGGAGCAAAAAATAATTGTCGATGGCTCATGATCGGATCAGTCATACATGAAAATAATTGCAGTGGCAAGTACTGCGGTTATCACATGACCAGTGTTTGGCATGGCAGTACTGGACCGAAACCATGTTTGAATGCAGAAATGGGTCAAGGGGAAAACAAAAACACAATTTTGTGTATCTTGCGGCAGACAAAAATATTGTGCGCTTAAACGATATTATGAGATACAAGACACTTCTGATGACATCAGAATAAAAGATGCCAAAGATTATAGTCAGATATTCAATTGTTGAAAAAAATGTTGATCTTGATGAATTTAGATGTCATCCCATATTTACACATTATGAAGTGAACAGAGTCTGTGTTATACGAAATTGTAGACTAAAAAATCCATCGGCAATGTCAGTAACATGGACTAACTCATTATTGGTATAAAAATTCCCCAAGTAAAATGAGGAAAACTATTATTGTTACAGATTCATATATAAGTGTTTCAATGGTCTGATAGATGAATGTCTTGTTATCGATCACATCAACTCGAGTATCAGATAATAGACTGGAAAATTTTCAAAAAAGAGAGAATAGCGGGTGAGGAATAGCTGGAAAACACAGAAATACTCCGCAACCAGTTAAATCCATTAACCTTAATACAGGAGAAATAAAAGATTTTTCATCTGTTTCTTCCATGGAAAAATATTTCAATATTAATCCTGGTGCTTTTCATTATGTAGCAAATGGTATATATAACTCTACATCAAAATTGCTTAATCAAAAAATAAAATTTCAGTATAAGAGAACCTGTTTTGAAAGACCACCCTTTCTACCAGAAAATAATGGTCTCTCATAGCAGGGCATAACACTATATAATCAATAAATCTGTGCATGGAGATTCTAGTCTCTCAAAACAGGTTTTAATGAATATCCATTAACGTAACATATTTTTTCAGCTACAGTGAATTGCCTTAATTCCAATTTATCTCACAATTTAGACATTGCCCAAGCGATAAGTCAAGCCCTGACATGTACACAATTTCAAGTGTATGTATACTGATAGACGGCTTGTTTAAAAATCATGCAATGTACTGCTCAGTAATTTTCCATGGAGGTCAAAATGAACCAGAGGGAGAAAATCACGAAGTATAGATGTGATAGTAATTTTCCATGGACAGTAACCTGTGCCAATAATTTTCCACTGAGGTCACAATAGACCAGAATGTGATAAAATCACGCAATGTACACGTAATAGTAATTTTCTGTGGACAGCAACTAGTGCCAGTAATTTTACATTGAGGTCAGCAAGAAACCGTAACTGGTACTCCCTCCAGGTCTACATACAAGGCCTTTAGATAATGAATGAGTCAACGTTGCTTGGCTAAAACAACAATTTTTGTAGCCCCCATTTTGCAAAATGGTGCCTTGATGAGGCCCCCCCCCCCCGTCGTCGCCAGTTTTTTGTTTCGGTTGGTCGACCACCTGCTACTGCTCAATGGTTTAAACATAGCTTATTAAAATATATTTCACCTTTCGAGGCCCACGAAATTAAGAATATAGCCATATATATCATATGCCAATATTTTCTCAATTTCATGGACCTTGTAAGATGAAATACATTTTAATAATCTATGTTCAAAGCATCGTAAACTATGATGTGTGGCAATACTGCATGCAACTAAATCGTCAATTTTACAGGACACCACTTTTCATTTCTCTAGTATGCAAGTTGTATTTAGTACAATACACACTATAACAATAAATTCTACATAAATCTAGTAAAGGTTTTGACATACGAAGCCCAGATGTATGTGTAAAAAAAAACAGTATAACAAGAGCAGTAACATATATACCAATATATTGTGCTTCAAAGAGAGATTTGATATTTTATCATTCAATCGAGATAGTACCACCATTATTGTTAAGTTATCACTTTCTTTTAATTATTACGAAGTCCAAACGATTATCAGAGTAAAGACCTATGATATTATATTGATTTAATTCTTAATTTCAGTTTATATATGTTATTTAGCACTACATAGTACAAAGTACTGGATAAAAATTAATTCTAAATAAATCTAAGAGAAGTAATAACGCGCTCGAACCAAGATGTAAAGACAAAATATTGTTGTATGAGCCTAGATTTCACACTCTTTGTTAGTATTTGTTATTATTTCTCTGTAAAATACACTATTTAACTTTTGCACAAAATATTTAACTAATAAATAAATAAACTTACAGAACAAAGTCTTACATTATTTCATTCCAACATATAACAACCACATTATCACATGTATTTCCTAGCGATAACGTTAACTACAGGGCGTTTCAGTCAGACCAAGTGCCACCAACTTACTATTTTTGTACAGAGAGGGTACCCCTCTTTTAACTTTGATTGGATAATTTCATGAACAGCGGGAACATTTTACCTCATAACATGCGCAAAGGAAACCATTTAGCTTTTCTTTTAAACTATACATTAATGGTAAGAATTTGATACGACTCAGAGAAAATTTTCATGAAAAATCCACAAAATATGTGAATCATGAAGGGTTTCATGGAGGAGAGGTTTTATTTATTTATCTAAATACAGAATGTGCCAATTATATTTTGGTACTTATCTTCATTTCATGGGAATATAGTTGTATTATAACATACCCTCCGCCTCACCTTTAACCGGAAATGCGTGTCAGTTCTCTCCCTTGAGCACCTGGTAGAGGTAGCAACCAGTCTCAGGTAATATCAATAAAGTACAACAAAATCTGTGACAATATGAAATCATCTTATCTGTATAATAAATATAGATATATTTATAGTACTTTAAGGTGATTTATTGTAAGGTACTTTACTGACAAAACATCAGACTCCTTTGGTAGCAACTATATACTCAATGAATATAAATATCGTTGCTAGCGCTACCAGTAACTAGCAGTTTGTTTTTAATACTGCTACAAAATAGTATGCTTGATACCTTTGGATATGAAATAAATGAAAGTAAAAAAGATTAATACAAATTTATACTTGCATTTTCACAGATGTGATGTGATTGTTTTCTGTTTGAAGAATAAGACCCCCCACCCTGTGATAACTTAAAAGAAACTTTTAAAAGTTTTTAAGGTTACTCACAGCTCAGGCTGCTGTAGCAACTATACCCCTTGCATAGGCATATTCATTTGTCTGTGATTTTATCATTATTTAACAGTTTAAAAACCAAGTTAATATTGCTATGACAAAAAATACCTGCACAATCCAACTATGCAATAAAGCAACTGCAAAAAAAATAAATTAATAAAAATAAAACGTATGTACAGTACTGTATTTACCTTTTCATAGGAAATATTAGAAAAAAATAAATAATTTATGCAAACTTGGTCAAAAAAGCAATATTTTTTGATGAATTAGCCTAAACAAATTCTTATACAGGAAGGCATTTAAAAGGAATAAATACTTGGATTGTCTTGTTACATTGTCCTTATAGATTTCTTTTGAAAAAGAAGGAGGCAGATGTTACCAATCCCTTTTGTTTTCACTTTCACATGAATAAAACATGAATAGAAACAAGCTTTGCACATAATTTGGCTTTTGGATTGGACATACACATTTCTGAGTAATTAAAGCTGCACATTCTGGATTGGCTGAGGCACATTTCCCAAAAATTCTTTTTATATACCAAGTTCATTTGTAAATTATGCCTCAAGAACAGTCTGGTTATATTCTCAAGTGACTGTTTCATTAATTACCCCCCCCCCCCATTCCATTACTGGATTTGTTTTCAATATATACACTGTACATAAAATAGTCACTTTCTGGAGAATACTTTTTTTTGCACTTGCAGGAAACAAACGGGAAAGTATGCGATTATTATAGTAACTTTCAAAGGCTGCCTTAATAAGGATTTTTAAAAAATTTACCCTGGTTTACATTATATACTTGCATTGCCTGTTATAATAATAATAATAATAATAATAATAATAATAATAATAATAATAATAATAATAATAAAATTATTTAGGTAGGCTCCAGTGGCGTAGTGCTAAAAAAAAGTGAGGGAATGGGAACGTAATAAAGAAGTGAGCGAACGCATATACTAAAATGCTCAAACAAATATAAGAGAACACCGTTCCCACAGCACTACACCCTAGTCGGTTCATGAAATAGCACAATATAGTATACTTCAACAAGTGTAAATGAGTCGCTTTATCAATAAGTTAATGCAAAAAATACGATTGTAATAAAAAAATAAAATAAAAAATACAATAACTTCATCGTAATCAATGTACTTGGCAAATTCATCACCGAAGGCAAAGAGAAAAATGCTTTTCAGTTACCTATGAATGTTGCATTTAGCAGAATCCAGAGAAGCGCGTGAAGAATTCTTCCGACGTTACAAGCCATGCTCCGACTAAAAGAACATGTAGACCAGCTGACCGCCAATACTATTTTTGGACAGTAATCGAACACCTAGTTTTAGGCACAGGGGCTCGTATCGCTGCTTACAATCGACCGGTCCTACATATACTATATAATAACTACAAGGGAGGACACTTCTCTCCTTTCTCGCACGACCTATTTAAGAATAAACGCTGTTATTTCAAGCCACATTTCGCCTAGAGTAATAAATTGGGTACCGATATTTAGCTCAGACATTTGACTATGTATCCCTGTCAGCAGTTTGACTAAATATCATACCTTTAAGGAATGCCAAATCATTTTCCCACGGTACCGCTTGACACGTACCTGATCGCGCCCGCTTAATATTCAAGAACAACGCGCTGACTGGAATACTGCACTCTCATTGGCCAACCGAAAATTACGCATGTTGGCTTAGAGTTTTAATCGTAATTTTTTGATTGGCTGAAATACATTGACATATGGCGGGTGTTTTCACTTGGATCGAAGTGTTGCTGATGCTGGCACTTGTTTGCATGATGGAGGATATCGTACACGCCGCAATGTCAGGTCACAATATCATGATATTAGGGCAGGCTAGTATGGTAAAAGCTTCCTAGTTAAGAATTTAAGCAAAAGACTGAAAGAAATAGAGAAAACAGTTTACTTAACAGCCAGTACAGGTATAGCTGCTTCTCAGTTGCACTGAATGACAATACACAAGTTTTCGGGCATTCAGGACAGTCGTTTCCCCGATGATGTTTTGATAGATAAGAATAAAAATAATGATGATATGATAGATATTAAAAGAAGGATTATGAATGTTGACACTCTTTTTATCGATGAAATTTCCATGCTATCTCTGAAATTATTTCTGCAAATAGAGAAGGTGGTCAGAACAGTAAAGGAAAGCAATTTCCCATTTGGTGGCATTCAGATCATTGTTTCTGGTGATTTCTTTCAACTGAAGCCTGTGCCAAATGATGTGTACCATGACAGATTAGAAATCTTTATCAGTTATGAGAAGATTCACAGCATGATTCCACATCATTATGTTTTGTCAGAAGTACATAGATGAACAGAAGGTAATTTGAACATTGTATTTTAATAACAGACCTCGTGTGATAAAAGAGGAAAAGATAAAGCACAATTTAAAAAATCTTCCTTCTCTTTGAATTTTTTTTTCCTGTTCTGTTTATCATTTTCACCAATATTTGGATGTATATGTGTAAAAACTTCAACACACACACACACACACACACACATATACTAAGTTCTCAGTAATACATGTAGTCCTGAAATTCCTAAATTTGTAACATTTTGCATCAATGAATAGCAATGATCACTCAGTTTTTATTTGAGATACCATCCATTGGAATGATATTATCAGTTTATCACCAGTGACAATATCTTTTTTCTTTGAACTCGTTGTTAACAATAAACTATTACAAAAATTATATACACACTCCTGTTTAAGGATACTTGAAATAGACAACATATGTTTCAATCAGTAATTTCATCTTCATTTCATACCATATTTTTACTTTCTCTGATTTTGACACCTGTAATTCAGTGTCTTACACTATGTTATCCACAACAACTTGGACTCAGTTCAAAGGAGTACATGTGTGTGAGTGTGAGAGAGACAGAGAGATGGGATGGATGCAAAGTAATATATATGCATAAACATTCACACATATTATGATTTATGTATAGTTGGTTACAGATATGATCAAAATGGGTTAGTACAGATTTGCATAAGAGGTATTATATATAATGCTTATTATGCAAACCTCATTATAACAATGAAATCCACATCATATAACCATTTATAGAATTAATGGCCATTTAGAGACAAATAAAATCATGCAGATGACTTGTCCACATAGGTCAGTGTCTGTACGCAATGGTCATATCCCTTTTGTCAGAACTTATAAACTATTGAGATTCACACTGTTACCATATATAAAATGACTGATCATTGAGAAAAAAATGTATGCATGTGAATGAAATTGACTTAAGGGGTACATTCTCAGAATGAAACATCAGGAACAAAACATTGACTTTATTTTATGCTGCAGTCACAAAGTTTATCAGTACAGAAGAGTACAGAAATTATGTAACGCAGCTTTTTGTGTGCACAGATCTCAAACCGAACCATTATATAGATGCATTTGGGATATTAATGAAGCTGAGAGCAAAACTTGTGGCTGATATCTCTGACCCATTAAAAGCAAACGCAATAGAACTGTCTTTGAAGATACAAGCAGTGGAAGAGCAAAATTGAGATATATAGCCGGTTGGTGTGTTGCAACACTTAGACACAGAAAAAGAAGTGCTGTAAGAAAAAACTTGTACAGCAATAATTCCAGGGATTATGTGAACAAACTGTATTACCAAGCAATAATGTTAGATACACTCATCCAATATGAAAGTGACCTAATGGAAACATCAGAAGATAAGGTTTCCATGACTGAGATACAGAGATGCAAAATGTAAGGAGTGGTCTGTGCTGTGTATGTGATAAAGCCTTTCATTTCTTCCAAGAGTTAGACAAGGTCATCAGAAAACTTGAAACTGTGGAAAATGTAAATTTATATGGCAAAAGCTTTTATGACTTTGTAACATCAAGGGTTCTTCTAAATGAGACACTGAACCAACAGTGGTCACAGATCTTTAACACTGAAGATGATGAATATTTCTCTCTACATGTTCAGAAGTTAAAAGAGGAGGTACTGAGTAAGTATTTGTTAATGTCATCTGCAGTTTAGACGAGAATTGAAGCTAAAAGTTAAGGCTAGGAAAGAAGAAGCACACAGGAAGCAAATTCAAATGAGAAGAGACAGTAAAGTAAAATCTTCTTCCGAAGCACAAGTAAGCTCTAGTTCTAAGCAAAGTCAGTTGAGGAAAGACAGATCAGATTATTCTTCCACCTCCGTAAAGCAAGGAAGCCTGAATAAATTAGTAAAAAGAAAAGCAGTAAAGAAAAAGACAGGAAAGGGAAAAGGGAAACGATCAAAGACAACTAAGTGGCCATGTGGAAGATGTCAGGAGGACTGTGTAGTTGATAGTGTTTGTTGTGACATGTGTGATACATGGCATCATTATGAGTGCATTGGTTTGCTCGGAGATGAACATGAACTTCAGGAGGAGGAATGGATATGTCCAGACTATAGATTTTCGGGTGACATCATAAAGGAATAATATCGGCAATGTCATTATTTATTAGTTCAAGTACTACCAGTAAGTGCATTAGAATTTTCATTTTTTTCTCATAATTGCAAATCCCTGTGCTTCCCAGCTATGTCAATGGGAGCAACTTCATGCTATGGAAATATGTGTATACAGTGTTTGGATCAGTGTTATATTTATGACCTACATGCATTCAGTATATTATAATATGGAGTTAGTTAAAACTTGCAACATGCAAAATTTGTGTATACATTATTTATACATTTATCCTAAATTCCATTATAAAGGTAATATCATGGCTCTCAATTATGATACATACAAATTTGAAGATTCTGAAAAACAGTGTCTTATCCACTTTTCTCCACATAAGAGATAATATAAAATTCTAAAACTTGTATTTCTGATGAACATCAATCATATTCCATAATGTCATGTCATTATATTCAGCAGTGTTAAAGGAGATTCTGTACATTTATTAATATAATTATGGATTGATAGAATGGTACATAGGCTGTGACAGTATCCCCTGTGTAATCTTTTTTAAAAAATACTATAATAAAATATTCTCATCAAAATAGAGATTGAGATGTGATCCAAGACCCTGATGAAATGACTCAATGACAACTAAACTTTGGTAATCTAGTGTACTAAAGGAATACTTTATAAAGATATTATGCTTAAAATCTTAAAGTTTAAAAATGCATTTAGTTGGATAGCACTTCTAACACTGCCCCAATATAGCTGGAATACCTATAGGAAATGTGAAATTTCTCAAACAGATTAACCACCCTTCATTTGGTACCAAATAATTACAACCTTAGAAATCTGTAAAATACATGTTGTAAATATAGTTATTTAATACTATACTGAAGCCCCACACTGAAGTATGTGTTTCAGCATTTATGGATATTTTTGTTGCATTCTGCAAACAAATGCAGAAAAGATTCACATAATTTATATTAGAAATGATTATGACTAAATTGAAAATATAAGAGGAAAGGAAGGGTATTCTTGAGATGAATTGTCATATACAATGATACATGTAACAATGCATACTTTAAATCTTAAATCTGAAATGGTGCTTTATGCAAGCTGCAAAGATTTTTCAGAAACGGAGAGGATCTCTTTTATTTACATTTTCTATTATTGACACATAGTAATGACAACAATCATATAATCATATACCATTTTCAGGAGTATATATATTTGCAAACAGTTGTGATCTTTATTGTTTAATAAATTTAAAACAAAAGATGGTCTTCACATTTTGATAATTCTTACCATGAAACAATGTGTGATTCCGTCATATTTTATTCTTATTTCGTCTGCTTCTTTTGGACAATCAAGCAATTTAAATTTCCCGGACTAACTTATAAATAGACGCGTACGTAATTTTCGGTTGGCCAATGAGAGTGCAGTATTTCATTCAGCGCGTTGTTCTTGAATATTAAGCGGGCGCGATCAGGTACGTGTCGAGCGGTACCGTGGGAAAATGATTTGGCATTCCTTAAAGGTATGATATTTAGTCAAACTGCTGACAGGGATACATAGTCAAATGTCTGAGCTAAATATCTATACCCAATTTATTACTCTAGGCGAAATGTGGCTTGAAATAACAGTGTTTATTCTTAAATGGGTCGTGCGAGAAAGGAGAGAAGTGTCCTCCCTTGTAGTTATTATATAGTATATGTAGGACCGGTCGATTGTAAGCAACGATACGAGCCCCTGTGGTTTTAGGTAGTTTCGTTGCTTGTCAAATAATATTCTGGTTTTAAAGGAATATTTATCCGGGTTCGTACATGAAATAACAGACTGTAGATTTGTTTTAACCGAGGTATTAATAGTTTATCAAATCTCCTGAAACGGTAACACATATAAAGTGACGTCAACACTTTTTGCCAATCGGAACTTTCTCGGTATTTCCGTCAAATTATTTCACGACATAGGGGTCGCTCTACAGATAACATGAGCCTGGTTCCTTGTTTCGTATGCTCCTGCGTTACACACAGTATAGGTGGCAGGATACAGTTTCGTAAATTGGCCCCTGGGAAATTTCTCAACTTCAGGCTATGGTGTGACTTTTTCAGCTATTATTGCTTACTATTTAAAGATATGGATATATTTCTGTTTCGGGCTTGTGTTGTTCTTGAAATTGATATCAGGTATGTACACCTTCCATAGTTACTCTGCAGTATGTTGATAGTGAAATACCAATGGTCAGCTAGGAAGAAGAGCTAGCCACCCATAGGAGTAAACAGGTGGTTTTGGGGCAAGTATAATATCTCAAAAACGGCTTGGATGACAACTATTTTCAGTTGCATCAGCCTGTTTAGTACAGTGTTTTGCAGAATTGTCATCTAGGAAACGGGCTTGTGTTTGCACTGTGAGCATCACATGGTGTCAAAAATGACCTTCGGACATGAAAATTGAATGTAGAAATTTGGGATAGGGGTGCACAAATTTCTTCTGCTATGAAATGCGATTGACTTCTTTGGTCAAGTAAACAATATTCTTATGCTTTGTTTTAATATAGGTATCCAAAAATATGGACCTTTTTTTTCTTTACCTCACTTGTGTATTTGATTTTTCTATGATTTTTTTTGTTACACTAGGTCACTGATTGCGGCATTAAATTTGTACACAAAACCTGGTCCCTGCCCCCATAGTGGAGAGCAATGCAGGGATTATACGAAGCAGGGAATCAGACTTGATAATATCAACTTCAGAGAGAGTGGTGTGTGTACGGTGAAGTTGTTCAGATTTGCAGTTATTAATATAGAGAAAATTGGTTTTGCCAGACTAGACAATACCAGCTTCTAACCAGTGAGGAAACCGGAAACATTCTTTAAAATTCTAACCCCTAGGCCAAAGACAAAGCTGGTGAGCGCCACCTTAACGGAAATGGCAAAGCGTTGTTACTCCGGCACTTTTGCTGTATAGCTGAGCGCAACGCAGGGAGCATACTAAGCAGGGAACCAGACTAACTGAAATGAAGGCCAACGAAACTTGAAAACAGGTCCATTATTTTTGTGAGAATTTGAATTTATTAGAGAAAAAGACATCATAGTAAGTATAGTCGGACTAAAACATTATGACTTTACTTTGTATAATTGTTATTTTAGTTGCTACTAGTGTGAGATATTCCCGAAAATGGGACTTTGTTACAATGTTAGTCGACATCAAAACACGCTACACAGTGCCTTTAGTCGGGCGGTAAGACCCAAGTACTACTATTAGTACCTTTACTCGTCTCACTGGATAGTTAGAAGGTAGAAGGCATGAACCTAATTATCATAAGCCTAGCATTTATAAATTCACACATACGCTAAATCTGTAATGTGGTTTATATTTACTTTGAGTTAGGTTTGGAAATGAGTTGGCTTGTTGGTGACTGCCTGTTACGGTAAAATAAGCATTGGAAATCAGATGCGTATCTTGGGCTGCAAATGAGCAGCCACTTGGCTTACGTATTTACATGTGTCTGCTACAGAGGTAAATGTCTAAAATCTAGATGGTTCATGGATGATGAAAAGTATGCTGATTTGTTATAGTACTAGTGAACTTTATTCATACATAAGGCACATACTGATTCTTTTAGCTGCCTTGTCACAGGAAAATATTCAAAATAGCTATTTCCTGTCAAAAATGAATGTAAAATTTAAGGGTTGGTGGCAGTGTTGGCTCAGTATAAAAGCCACCAGTTGGATCAGGAATTAACCTGATTGCTGAAGTCAAAATCTCACATATATGCTTTCTACAAAAATCATTAGTTTGTTTTTATTTATATCTTCAGAGTAAAATAATTCTCATTTTTCTTCAATAGGTCATTGTCGGATGAAAATTCACAAGATAAACTGTCCAGTGAGACCTTACTCGTACCTCGTGGACAGGGTACTAACATGAGCATATACGTGTCAATGGAGCAAGCCGGGTGTGATTCACACCCGGCGCTCTTTTAGCCTAATATCAAGAATTTGAACATATTCCTTGCATATAATCCAATAAATTAAGTAGTCCTCTTATATAATACCGGAAGTATCGAAAATCATTGTAGAAATAGTTGTATAATTTAGTTTACCTTTCTTATCCGATATTTTCGTTTAGATCATCTGCCATATTAGTTCAAATAATGATTACTTTCGTTCTCAGCCTTGTTTGTTTGTGCCATATAAGGACATTGAGGACTTCTTTGGAAACATAAACAAATCGTAGTATTTACTTTTAATATGCAGACTTTCTGACTTAAACCGCACCATAATTTTACTACGATTTGTTTACGTTTCCAAAAAAGGCCAAATAAACCCAGTTTTTGATTCTGTTTTGGAGAATTATGAACCAGTTATGCCCAAAGGTTCTGTATGACTTAAAATATTAAAGGACAGAGCTTCTCAGCTGGACAACTCCACTGTTTTTTTGGTCACATGCAATAACCACCCTTGGGACCCATAGCACACGTTTTGAGTCTCAAAAACTAATCAAAACTGTCTGGGACTATGGCAGGTATGGACAGCTTCTTCAAAGTTGATCTCAGAATGGCCACCCATGTGAAACATCATGCAGACATTCCTTTTGGTCATCTCTGTCTCTCTCATTATATATATATATATATATATATATATATATATATATATATATATATATATATATATATATATATATATATATATATATATATATATATATATATAAAGAGAGAGACATATATATCTACAGTTTACAGTTAGGCAAATTTTCTGTGATTAAATTTAGATTTTGCAAGCAAGGGAGGTATCACATGTCATGCCAAATATTTCAGTAATCAAGGGAGATGACTGCTATATTTGCACCAAGCTCGCAGTAGTATGTCATATTCAAAAGACCATTTTGACCCAGTTAAATGAGAAAACATGTCTTGCTGCATTCCTTTTTAACACCTGCTAATGGTTGCTGGGACTACAATAGTCCATGTAAAATCAGATATGTATTGTTTTAAATTTTCATTTGAAATCCTTTTCAAAACAGTATGCAATAACTGGCTGAACTGTTGCAATATAATGTGTGCAGTTTGCATTGTAATATCCAGCCATTATATACTAGTACATTTATCTCTCTAATTAGAAATTAGGACTCAGTCAAAATGATAGTATAATGGCTAGGGTGCAAGCAAGATTTGGCAATACAACTATAGTACTTAGTGAAAAGTAAGGTCACTGTGACTGATGGTAGAAAAATAGTTTATGCACGACCGTTTAAGTTTTTGACCAATTGCACTTAGGAGTATTTGATTGATGATTTTAATTATGGGTAAGAAAGAAACCTATTTATTTTGATTCAACAGGTAAGAGGTTAAGGTCACACTAACTGAAAGAAAAAAATATCTTTTGCATAATGAATTTAATTTTAGACCACCTACGTTGACCAAAGTTTGCAGAGGGCTTGGCTTAAGTATAAAACAGGACATTTGACATTGTAATGAAATGGCCAAAGGTCATTGTGACTCAGAAAACTGGGTTTTGCAGAAAACCTTTTGTTCTAGAGTAAGTTTCATGACCAGACAATTTGAATGGTTTTCACTGAAATTCAGTAAGAAAATAATGCAGTTTTGTTAGTTCAAGGCTGCATACTTTAACTATAGGTCCAGGTCATTGAGAAATATTGCTCAATAACCTTAAAGGCTAAATATCAATGTTGGTTCATGCCACACAGACAGAAAAGAAATTAAGAAATGCAGTTTCACAATTGTATGATTAACATACATTTCATGTCTTTATTTGAGTTATTTACAGCTATTTGTTTTACATTGACATGTCAGTTTCAGAATTGGTAAAACTATGTTAATAGTCCTTTATACAGCATTCAATGTACATGTCCTTTCCATTATGTATACATGCAGAGCCATATCCGTACATTATTTCCAGCCTTAGAAAGAGATTTCCTTTCAGAATGAATTAATAATCTGTTATGACCAGTTGTTTAAAATAAATGTATTATATATCTTTTCTACATACCTTATTTGCAGGTACATGTGCACATGAACACAATGATCCTCTGCAATCTTTTTTTGCTGCTTGTGATCATCATATGTGTATCAGGTAAGTGAATATTTTTCTTAACTCTCTCTATCATGTGCAAATGCTTTAAAACAATTAAAACATACAGTTGTTTCAAAACATTATTTGTTGATAACATTTAATACATTGCCAATGGCTTGTATCTGTAAGTTTATGTTGGTCACCTCTATGTACAGTATGATAAACTTGCAGATGCCTACACTTAGATTGTATCAAGTGCCAAATTTTTCGTCAGTGACATCCAGTAATTAATTCGTAGGCTAGCCGACAATCAACTGTCTTGCAGTAGAGTGGGAACGAAAAGAATGTTTTCTTACCTCGGTCAGACTTGGTACAATAATTAAAGTGAAAACGGACTGAGTGTTTGACACGTAAAATTATGGGATTACTCACGTAGAGCTTTCAAAAATGATTGAGACAAATGATAAGGCGACATTTCGATCCTAAGTGGAATTTTTGACATATTGACAGACGGTTTTCTTAAGGTCTGCAAAAATAGCGTTTATGCCGATTGGTCTAATGTACCGCACAGAGGGTTGGGTCGAAACCCAGAATTGGGAAATATATTCTCTGAGCTAATAAGTTTAAATCAGTCTTCTGGAAGGCGCTTTGCAAGAAAGCAGTGTTGAACTACTATCATTAATTCCGGAATAAAGGCTCCGAGGGTAATTTTACAGCAGTGCCTTCGTAATAATAAGCTCAGGAAAATCCGCCGGGAAAAAATCAAACGGTAGAAGCACGTCAAAAACACAAGGAAAAATAGTTGTTTGAAGAAAGAGCGAGGGAGTCGAAATTCAGAGACGGAAAAGAAGTTGGAAGACAGAGTGGTGTAATTTCGCTTACAACAAAAAGGCAAGCAAGTCAAGACGAACACAGAAGAGAAGAAAAAAAGAACCAGTCGTCGAACAAGGTCATTTTGAATCACCCAACAGTCCAATGTTAAATGAACATTCGATTCCTTGATGAAAGTTACTCTCAGTATTAACGGCTAACTTCATTTATTTTCATTAGCGTTTGGATTCTTATGAATGTATCCACTATTTTAAAGCTTCAGTCTATGTATTTCTGAACTCAGTGTATTCAGAAAGAGAGAAATTGTAATTCACAGTGTCATTCTTTTCTTAATTGTATTTTTGATTAAATTCATATTTTATCTTTACAGGGGCTCGTGTATTGTCTTGTTCAAAGTACCATCTCAGATTACTATATTCACTGACCGGGCAAATTATACCGTAGCGATCATCTTCTAGATAACGCCAATTACTGGGAGGCGGTCTTCAAATGTTGTTTTCCAAGTTGCGCAATACCTCTGACCGGGCCTTGTGCAATATTGTCCTAATAACACTTTGATCACCCGCCAGCACCAACTTACAAAGTGGGGTCCTCGTCTCGGGATTTGAAGTCTCATTGTGATTGAAGTATCTGAGCGTATTTTGAACAGAGGCATAAATTTGTAATTATTATTAAGTAGGAATCGAATGAATCAAACATTGTCTGCTATTTTGTATACTTGCATGCAAATTGTTTACGTTAAAAGTGGTTTGTAGAATTTGAGATTTATACCTTCTGTGTGAAATTATTATAAGCGTTAAAGTAATACTACCTAAATAGTCTTTTGAGACAAGAGCCAATTTTGGCCGTACGGTATTTTAGACAGCAATTAAGCACGTCTCGTTAGCAGTATCTCACTGTTACTGGAATTTCTGTCTGGTCAATTAATTGCGGCTGATTTGACCTGTCCATCTCGCGGCAGATAAGGTTATTGTAGGTCAAACTATTTTCGTAGGAAAAATCCCTTATTGTAGGTCAGTTAAGGACATAGTTCTAGAGAAAAAGGAAAGACAAAACATACGTAATGGCGACAGACAGACAGTTACTAAAGGAATTTCAATCCATTGGCAAAGACGAACTTGGGTATGAGGGTGACAAACTAACTGAATTTATGGAAAGAAGTTTGAAAGAGCATAAGGATGAAAAAGCTAGAGAACGAGAGAAACAGAAAGAAATGGAATTAGCCCGACTTCAGGCGGAAGATAAAACTAGAGAGAAGGAGAGAGAAGTTGAACTAGCCCGACTACAGGCTGAAGAGAAAGCCAGGGAAAGAGAGCATATGCTAGCCATGGAGAGACTAAGGCTCGAAGCTGAGTTCAGGAGGGGTGAAGAATTGAACGTACGTCCAGACACCCCGAGTAGTCGCGTGGAAGACAGACGACCCATACAGTTAACCATGCCGATGTTTAATGACAAGGAAGAAATAATTGACAACTTTTTGACGCAGTTTGAAAAGTTGGCTCTGGTTCATCAAATACCTAAGGACCAGTGGGCCATCAATATTTCAGCCTTTTTGCAGAGGGCGGCAAAAGATGTGTACCACAACATGACCCCAGCCGAGATAGACGATTATGACACTCTGAAGAAAGCTTTACTTCGCCACTATGAGTTGTCAGCGGAAACGTTCCGGAAACTTTTTAGGGAATCGTCGAAAAGGGCTACCGAAACACACGTGCAATTTCACAGTCGAGTGCGTGTGATTTTTGATAAATGGATAAAAATGTCTGGCACCGCGTTAACGTACGAAGGTATTCGCGAAGAGATTTTAAAAGAAACACGTGTTAAGTACCTACAGAAAAGATTTAATTGTGTTTTTGGCGCAGCGCGAATTCTCAACTTTGGATGAGATAAGCATAATGGCCGAGCGATATGAGAGCTCGCATGCGCGTCCAACTACCTGGAACGGTAGGGACCGACCGAGAATCGGTGAGCTTAGAAAGACCACTGAGGTGGCACCCCATAGACGAAATGGTCAAAATGGTGGGAGGTCAGGGGCCGGAAATCCCAGCCAAGTACATTTCCGTGGGTCGGGAAAGACTCAAGGGGTAGATAGGGATACCTCGAGTAGAAGAGGTGAGCCAGTATGTTATGGCTGTAATAAACCAGGCCGTGTTGTCAAGGACTGTAGAAAGTATCGTCCGACAACGGTTAATTCGGTAACTCCGAATACTGTTAAGAAAGGGAAAACAGTGGAGTCTACGAATATAGCGAGAGCTATGGTAAATGGTGAGGAAGCCACGGTGCTGTATGACACCAGCTGTAGCTACCCGGCCTTGGTAGATCGTAGATACGTCAAACCTGGAGATTATACAGTTGAGACGGTGGAAGTACAGTTTGCTAACAGGACGAAGGATTCGCTTCTGGTCGTTAGCATAGACCTTGATTCGCCATATGTAAAAGGGCGAATTCAAGCAGCGTGTTTGTCGGGACTGTCTCATGACGTAATATTAGGGTGTAGGTATGTGTTGCCCCAACCTAGCCCTATGACGTGTAACCCTATACATGTCGGGTCAGTGGAGACGAGGGCTATGAAGCGAAGGTCAGGGTCGAAGCCGTTAAGATCCGTGACTTCGCCCATAGACGTTTTGGTACCTGGAGAGTTAGAGAAGCTTCAAAAGGAAGATGTCTCTTGACAAGGTACGTAGGTACGCGACGGACGGGTCCGTACGGAAATTGCCAGACGGCGAGGTTAAGTTCGCGACAAAGCGCGGTATTTTGTATCGGTACGCCAAGAAAGGGATCGATACGTTTAAACAAGTTGTGGTACCCGTAGGGAAGCGCGACGAAGTGCTCCGGTTAGCACATGAGGGTCTTCTCGGAAGCCACATGGGCGTGGCGTAGACCAGAGATAGGTTGGTGAGGGAGTTTTATTGGCCAGGTGTACATGGGAATGTGAGGAGGTTTTGTTTGTCATGGGACAAGTGTCAGCGAGTGGCACCGAAGACCTCCCATCGCCCAGTGCCACTAGGAACCACCCCACTAATTGACGAACCTTTCTCGAGAGTGGCGATGGATTTAATAGGTCCGATTAAGCCGGCGGCGGAAAGTGGAAATCGGTATATATTAACGGTCGTAGATTACGCTACCCGGTACCCAGAGGCAGTGGCCTTGAAAAACATTGACTCAGTCACGGTGGCTGAGGCCTTGTTAGGGGTGTGGTCGAGAGTCGGAGTTCCAGACGAGATACTGACCGACCAAGGGACGCAGTTCGTGAGCCAGGTGATGGAAGAGGTAAATAGATTACTCTCCATTAGACACCTGACGACTACCCCGTACCACCCGCAGTGTAATGGGTTGGTAGAGCGTTTCAATGGGACATTTAAACAGGCTTTAAAGAAGCTATGTGAACGACCTAGGGATTGGGATCGATACCTTCCGGAGATACTGTTCGCGTATCGTGAAGTACCGCATGCAAGTTTGGGTTTTTCACCTTTTGAATTAGTTTATGGGCGGACGGTAAGGGGACCCATGGCTGTCTTGAAACAGTTATGGACGGACGAGCAAGCATCCGAAGAAGTGCGTACAACCTACCAATATGTTGTCGACTTGCGTAACAAACTAGAAGAAGTTTGTAAATTGGCTCAAGAAAATCTCTGCGACGCAAGGGGACGTCAAGCCAAGTATTACAACAAAAGGGCGAAGGAACGTCACTTTGAGGTGGGTGACAAGGTGTTGTTGTTGTTGCCATTGGAGCACAACAAGCTGCAAGTCTCATGGAGGGGGCCATTTGTTGTAACAGAGAAGAAAGGTGGACAAAACTACCGTATCCGAGTAGGGGATAAGGATAAGTTGTTTCACGACAACGCAGGGCAGGCGGAAGTACTCCCTAGTTGTCCGTTGACGAGGGAGGAAACCTACATCGACGTCACACTTGACGTTACGTTAACGTCAGACCAACGTAAAGAGGTGGAGTCGGTTCTTCAAGAATTTTCGAGCGTCTTAACAGAGAGACCGGGGAGGACAGAGCTGGAGGAGTTCTCTTTGAAGCTGCTGGATGAAAACCCAGTAAAGTTAAGACCATATCTGTTGCCGTACGCGAAGTTAGAAGCAGTCCGTAAGGAAGTTGAAACTATGTTAGACTTGGGTATTATAGAACCAAGCGAGTCGGCGTATAGCTCTCCTGTTGTACTGGTCCAGAAGAAGGATGGGGCACACAGATTTTGTGTCGACTACCGAAAGTTAAACCGCATTACAGAATTCCAGGTAGAACTTTTACCTGACCCTGAGTCTATTTTCGCAGGAGTAACCCATGCTAAATATTTTTCTAAGATTGATCTGTCCAAAGGGTACTGGCAAATTCCAGTCCGTAGTGAAGACAGAGCAAAACTAGCTTTTGCAACTCCAGATGGGACTTACCAGTGGGTGGTCATGCCATTTGGGGTGCAGAATGCGCCCAGTGTCTTCACCCGTATGATGCGGAAATTCCTTGAACCATTGCGGGGGATGGGAGTTTCCAACTTCATGGACGATCTTCTATTAGCTACAGCTACATGGGAAGAACACATACTTTTGCTGAAAAACGTCTTAGAACGACTACGACAAACCAGACTGACCGCACGACCATCGAAGTGCCATATAGGGTTCAGACAATTAGACTACCTAGGACATACACTCAGCGAGGACACGTTAAAACCAGAGAGTTCAAAGGTCGAACAACTTAGGGACGCATTACGACCGACTACTAAGACTGAAGTTAGATCTTTTTTTAGGTTTAGCAGGGTACTATAGGAGATATGTCGCAAATTTTAGTGCTATTGCAAGTCCATTGACTGACTTGACACGGAAGAAAGCGCCGACCAAAGTAGTATGGACAGACGCATGTGAATGCGCATTTCAGACGCTAAAAGACAGACTGACGTCAGACGCCATAATTAAGTTACCTGACGTGACACGGGATTTTGTTTTGAGGACAGATGCTTGTGATAGAGATTTAGGGGCAGTGTTACTGCAAGAACACGAGGGAAGCTTATTCCCAGTTGCTTATGGAAGTAGGAAACTGTCAAATGCAGAAATTAATTATTCAGTGTCGGAGAAAGAATGTTTGGCAATTATTTTTGGAATAACTAAGTTCCAACGGTATCTGTATGGTAGAAAATTTACTTTAGAAACAGATCATCAACCACTGGCTTATTTGGCCCAGGCGAAATTAACTAACGGTAGATTAATGAGATGGTCACTGTTCCTACAACAGTATCAGATTCTAGTGCGATACATCAAAGGTAGAGATAATGTAGGAGCGGATTGTTTAAGTCGGTTAGGAATGGCTGAAGTGAATAGGTCACCTAAGGACATGTAACGGGAGCAGTATAGATCACCGAAAAATTTGGGAGAGTAAAAATACCGATTTTTCTCTTAGAAAGGGGGTAATGTCAAGTGCCAAATTTTTCGTCAGTGACATCCAGTAATTAATTCGTAGGCTAGCCGACAATCAACTGTCTTGCAGTAGAGTGGGAACGAAAAGAATGTTTTCTTACCTCGGTCAGACTTGGTACAATAATTAAAGTGAAAACGGACTGAGTGTTTGACACGTAAAATTATGGGATTACTCACGTAGAGCTTTCAAAAATGATTGAGACAAATGATAAGGCGACATTTCGATCCTAAGTGGAATTTTTGACATATTGACAGACGGTTTTCTTAAGGTCTGCAAAAATAGCGTTTATACGGATTGGTCAAATGTACCGGACAGTGGGTTGGGTCGAAACCCAGAATTGGGAAATATATTCTCTGAGCTGATAAGTTTAAATCAGTCTTCTGGAAGGCGCTTTGCAAGAAAGCAGTGTTGATCTACTATCATTAATTCCGGAATAAAGGCTCCGAGGGTAATTTTACAGCAGTGCCTTCGTAATAATAAGCTCAGGAAAATCCGCCGGGAAAAAATCAAACGGTAGAAGCACGTCAAAAACACAAGGAAAAATAGTTGTTTGAAGAAAGAGCGAGGGAGTCGAAATTCAGAGACGGAAAAGAAGTTGGAAGACAGAGTGGTGTAATTTCGCTTACAACAAAACGGCAAGGCAAGCAAGTCAAGACGAACACAGAAGAGAAGAAAAAAAGAACCAGTCGTCGAACAAGGTCATTTTGAATCACCCAACAGTCCAATGTTAAATGAACATTCGATTCCTTGATGAAAGTTACTCTCAGTATTAACAGCTAACTTCATTTATTTTCATTAGCGTTTGGATTCTTATGAATGTATCCACTATTTTAAAGCTTCAGTCTATGTATTTCTGAACTCAGTGTATTCAGAAAGAGAGAAATTGTAATTCACAGTGTCATTCTTTTCTTAATTGTATTTTTGATTAAATTCATATTTTATCTTTACGGGGGCTCGTGTATTGTCTTGTTCAAAGTACCATCTCAGATTACTATATTCACTGACCGGGCAAATTATACCGTAGCGATCATCTTCTAGATAACGCCAATTACTGGGAGGCGGTCTTCAAATGTTGTTTTCCAAGTTGCGCAATACCTCTGACCAGGCCTTGTGCAATATTGTCCTAATAACACTTTGATCACCCGCCAGCACCAAGTTACAATGTGTATACATATTTTTTCTAGTACTTAATTTCTTTTATGCAGTTTTAAAATACTGCTTCACCCTTTTTCTTCTAACTGGGGTCAGAAATTATTACAAATTCCGCTAATTCACCTAGCGACAAACACTGCATGTTCAGAGGATTAACTGTCATTTATTCTGTAAGAGTGAAAACCAAACATTGCACTTAAAACCAGTCTTGTAATTAGAACAAAATTAAAACCAAATGGTCCTAATCAGTGGTACCAATTTTAACAATTTTGACAGGGGCCCCAAGTGGCCGAGTGGTCTAAAGCGCTCACCGTTACGGATCACTGCCATCTCACCTCTGTCTGCATGGGTTTGAGTCTCGGATTCGGCCAATGTGGTTATGTGAGAAAGCTTGCCAGTAGCTTCTCGGGTTTTCCTGGGTTCTTCCTCCACCATTTATACTGGCCGCCATGTATAGCCTATCATGTGCTGAGAAATGGTGTTAAATACAACAACAAAAATTTTGACAAGAATTGGCTCTTGGGTTGCATTGAGCTGGCCTCACAAATATAAAAATGAAGACTTAAAATGCCAAATAGACAATAGTGTGGTTCTTTTATTTTGTTGTTTTCTCATCCTTTGCATGGAACAAGGTGTTATTTCATTCTTTTACTAATTATGCGGTTTGCCTTTGCGTTTTCTTTTCCCTTGAGAGTTTTATGTATATGAAACTCTAATTAGACAAGTCTTGGGCACAAACATCTCTATTCTACACAAAAACACATTTAGTTTTCATTAGTTTACCCTCAGTTTGGTCAGATTATATCCTAGGTTCTTAGCTGTGTTGACTTATTTCAGGTCAGTGACCTGGACAAACACTTACTGATGCCTGATACTTGGAGGGTGCCATTAGTCAATTTGTTTATTTTAGCAACAGAGAGCAGATTTAAACCCCTGATAACACTGCTAGGATTCTATTACTACATTACTGTGGAGAATAATTGTTCTCTTGTCATAATGTTGTCAGGGAGTTCACTAAGTACAGCCTCAGTGGACAATTTCCTTCACTAACTGTGGTATGGCTACCTCAGGCATACCACCCTACATCTCTTTGCAGTTATTTGCATAATCTGCCTTTGCTTTGTTTGGGAGGGGGGGGGGGGGTTGTAAGAAGCCTATGCCTAATATGACTGAGTAACTGAGATTTACAAATACTTGAAATTTTTTATATCAACTCTGAGTGACCTACCAGTATATGTAGTAGCACCTGTCCTTTAGTAGCACATATATCTATTAAAGCCTGCGCCTATTCTAACACTTATCATGCTTCTGACTACATTACTACTATATACAGTAATTCCTTTACCTTCCTGCCTTACATTTTCCCCATCCTTAGAAAAGTTTAAGTTTGTATCGCTGGGGATTTATGTAAGTGACCCTGGGATAGGCTTATATCCCTATCTTGACTTTACTTTTGGTGGTGCGTATGGTGCAGACTGACATGCAGTCTATATGTGCCCAAATTGGTTGCATTTAAAGCATCGGGAAATCTACAATTGGATGCTTTATGACGGTACTCACCACATTCGGTAACATGAGCGTGTTGTTTCCTTCAAATCCCCAGTGGTTTCCACCATTTTGCTGCTTCTTGCCCTCTGCAGGGTGTTAAGAGAATTGTTTTTAAGCTTCAGTTATTGAATTTCAGCTCTCAAGTTCAAAATCTCTCCCTCCAGTTTTATTGGAATTCACTGCCTCCACCGAATGAGCCATGCTTCCATACTTTGCTTTGTCCTCCAGCGTTTTTGTCTCCTTTGCCAAGACTAATGAGTGAACACTTAGATCCAGTCCATTTATGGCTATGTCAAGGCTTTTCAAAGTTGATTTCCCCAGGTCTGTCCCCTTTGATTTAACTTTCTCAAGAGTGGCTGCGAGTGGCCGAGTGGTCTAAAGCGCTGTCCGTTACGGATCACTGCCATCTCACCTCTGTCTGCGTGGGTTCGAGTCTAAGATTCGGACAATGTAGGTATGTGAGAAAGCTTGCCAGTAGCTTCTCGTGGGTCGGTGGTTCTTTCAGCAGGTTTTCCCGGGTTCTTCCTCCACATTAATACTGGCTGCCATGTATAGCCTATCGTGTGCTGAAAATGGCGTTAAGCCCTACAACAACAACAAAAACAACAACAACTTTCTCAAGATAATAGAGCATAGAGTCACTTCCTTGTGCCACCGAATAAAGATCTTTCACTCTGCTGTGCCGTGAAACCTCTGATGGGAAGAATCTTTCTTTAAACTATTGAGACAGTGCTATATAGTCAACCTGCACACCCTCGGGAAGTGAATAAATCCAGATTTCAGCTTCCCCAGATAGACTTAATGCCAGTTGTGGTGCTTTACCTTCCTCTTTTAGTTGTTTGGTTTTACAAACTTTTCAAATTTTTAATGCCACACTTTTGCACTGTCATGATCCCCAGAGAAGGCTGGTGTGGTGATGAAATCTCTTCCCGAAGCCATGATTTTTTTGGTATTTTTTCTTGGTTCCAGCTGAGCTAAAAAGACAGCTACCCATGGACTATTTCTCACCTTGTCTGACCCGTTAGGTGAGGTCAGTCTTTGGGGTGAAGCGGGGAACAGTGGAATACTAATTAAAACACTTAGTTAACCACATTTTGTACAGTGTTACTATGCTTTATGTAATATGGTAGGTTACCAATTAGTTATTATGTGAAACAATGCTTAATGACCTCGCATTAATATAGCCGTAGTTGAGCCTATCTTAAATCCTACAAACTATTTAACATGGCTAAGTTTCAATATGCAGCTTTAATATTGACCACGTTCACAGAGAGTTAATTACCTTACATATGAATAGAAAATCACATGTGGCAATTTCATCTCCCTATAAGTAGAAATTGAAGTAAATATATATTCGTTAGTTCAGTGATTAATGTTATCGTCCTACAATAAATACAAAATATTCACATACTGGAGCGGAATACAGGTCTTACAGAATAAGTCCCAGACGTGTGCATGGATTTAGCTACTAGAATAGTATACAAAGTGCAGATCTTTCTAAAAATGGTCAGGCGCATATCAATGTTTACCTTAATATTGTGTTCTCTTTAATATTTTAATAAATAAAACAAAAATGCATAGTGAAATGAAAATAATTATTAAATTCTCTCAATAAATGTCTCATAATTATTATTTTGCCAATATACTACGTTTTTCTTAATATAGATAATTACACGGAAATGTAATAGTGTAATCCTTTAGAGATGTATTTTTCAACGTTCTGTAATGACCTGAATTCTTTATAATTCATTATATTTTATGATTGGTTTACGTTTTCATGGCAATTATAATACATATATTTGTTATACTAAAGTTTGAATTTTGCAATGCATGGAAAGCTATAACTCATGCACATTATTTGGCTTGATACAAAATAAATTAATCTTCAGTAATTCATCCATTATGTTTAATTGTAACAACATAATTTTGTTGATTTTGTTTCTCCTAAACACCTCTTATCAAGAATGACATTAAGTTTCTGATCAAAATGTTTGTCATATAATTAAAAGGAATGCAAAACCATACATATACAAGCATGTGCATATAAGTTGGTAAGTGAAGAGTAGATGTTAGAATAAAATGGATGAAATAATGAACAAAGATTGAACGAACAATACATGAATTGAAGAAAACATAGAAATAATAATTGTAAGATATATAAATCTGACACGAATGATTATAAACTACAGGGTACTGAATGGACTGTTTAAAAATAGACGGGACTGTAAATGTAAGATGCAAATTATCAACATGACTGGATGAAACTATGGAATAGGGTTTGAAATGTTTTTTATTTCTTTATGAAACAAGCAATACATCAATGATCGTTCTACCCAATAAATCACCAATCTCCCCAATTCTGACAACAAACAAGTCTCTTATGTTGGCTCAATCTTGTTAATGTTTTATCTTGTTTTTATATTCTTTGGTATGATAGGAACAACACGATTCACCAAGTATAAGAAATTGTTCACTTATACAATACGTTGTGTACGCTCCAATATTGTTCTGTTTATTCCAGTCCAATATGGCAGTGCATGCAAGGTCTTGTGGACCACTGACATCAGATTATATGTATAACAGTGAGATTAATTCATATCCTGCCCTATCCGACCACTAAGATGATCTTGGTCAGGTTGCAAAGCATTTACCTTTGTAATTTGTGCATCAGTGAATTCTCATTCTTCAGGAGATTCTCAGTTTGAGCCGCATCATAAAGACTTTGGCACATAATACAATGAGATATAAACAGAATAAAATTAATCATATTTATCGCACAACATATATAGTTTTAATTTTCCACATCTTAGAGTAATACATATACCATAAATAGTAAACATGTACAGCATAGCATTAAATATAAGAAATATACAGCATAAAATAACAGCACTTAGACTTTACAGACCACCTCGTATAACAAACAGAAATATCATAATATACGACATAGACACGCGATGCTAAGTAATGTACATACAGCATATAATGTAGTTTCAACTGTATTTTTGTATTGCAGACTGCTTAAAACAGCTCTAGCTTTCCATAGATGTGTTCCAAAAGGTTAAGTGTTTAGAGATATGTTTTTATCCCAATTTATAAAGAGGACTCCAGTTTTATTTAACCTTGAAATCTCTAATTATATAGTAGAAACAATTGCAGTACACATGCTCATGCTTTGAGTTTTGTTAAAGTCCATTTATTAAAGTTTTAGCTAGATTTTAATCCACTTATATTTTATAGGCATCTTCAATGGGTTATGCTAATATGGTACCTGAATGAGAGATTTCATTGTAAACAAAAACAGTTCCTTCTGCAGCACACTCATTGAATGTATAACATTAGGGTAGTGGTCACAAAGATTTGTACATGTGTGTCCAGATGTAGGTTCAATTTTGCTTATATGTTCTTAACTCTGCAGAGAAAACTGTTTGTTTATATTTATGAGGTTTCATAATAATAAAAAGGAAACATTTTCTACAGGAGGTATTGGTATCAAAATGTTAGACATAGAAGATTTGCAATGAAGTTTGGTTGGTTGCTTGTTGTCACCCACAATGACTTTCACTAATACTTGTAATGTCCCATTATTGGCATGGACAATAATGTCGGGAAGAAACCAGTTAGCAGCAGAGAGGGTGAACAGACCAACTTTTACAGGCGTCGATTTAGCAAACTGAGGCTTCCTCGAAAATGCTTAATAGAAGCCTCCATTCATTAAAAATAAAATTTAAAAAAAACGACGCCATTTTTGTTGTCACCATCCCCTTTGCTGCCTGGATTTTTAAACACGATGAGGTGAGAACGTGGACTGCGTCTGATTTGGTCCGAGGCTTGCTCGAAAATGCTTGGAAAATTCGTGGAGTTTTCGGGTAAAAAAAACGACGCCATTGTCGTTGGCGTTCACCCTCTCTGCTGCTATGGGTTAACACTTTTTTTTACGATGAAAATCATTTATGATTTCACAAACAGACTAATTTGCTAAACTTCACCTCGCAGATCAATCAAATTATTAGATTGGTCAGTGAGTTTGAAATTAATTCTCGTTAAAGAATTATTATGACATCGCATAAAGACTGGATTAGTTGGGTCTTCAATAATTAGAAATTCTGGAGGAGCCGTTTGTGCAAATGAATATAGAATATATCCCTGCTGAGCCTGATTTGATTGTTCAAGATTTATTTGATAGCTGACTTCGATAACGTCACATACTAAATTCAGCGCTATCACCGAGGATATATTGACGTTGTTCGGAGCAATATGCCTACCACCGCCATCTGGGTCGTTGGTATGTGTCAGGATATTCCCTTGGATTCCCTGTGGTATTTTTTTCCAATCGTCATGGATTCTTTAGAACCCAATATCGATGGCGTCGCTAAGTTGTTTTTTTAGTTCGTCAGCTTTATACCCAGGGATTTTAAATGTTTGAATATCCTCTATGCTAATTCTGTATACTGCCGTAAATAACCCTTTATGGTCGACGTTCATTAATACTTCTTGAATAATTTGCGCATGAAATGTTTCCATATCGTTGATGATTTTGTTACCTGTTTGTACTACATTTAATAAATTCATCTTGAGTGAGAGAGCCGGATTTAAGGGATATTAACAATAATGTAACATCATTATTCATCGCGCTGAAATTTTCTTCGATTGAACCAGCGTAAAATGTCATACGATTATATTTGTCATATCCCATGAACTTGTTGGGAGAATAATCTTGATAACTTTTCACTTCATTGATGGGTTTTATCCTGTCGGTGATATAATCGCCCTTTACGGGTTCATCTGGTATAACAATTTCTCGTCTAGGTGGTAATTCGGGCCATCCTAACACTGATCTTATAGAACTCTGATAAATATCTACAACATACCCAGGGGAATTAATCTCGATCGCAGATGATAACGTCGGCTCGTGAACCGTTATAGCGATTTTTGATTCTTTTCCAGTGATAGATTTTATTCTTCGTTGTAATTCGTTATTGATTTGTTCGATTTGATATTACCCCGTTGGCAACGAGACAACGTTCCAGTCTGGAGTTCCGTCTTCACGATTTTTCCACGCGAACACCAAAGAATTATTTGGTTGTTGACTACCAAATGCTACCGATCTGATATTGGGCCAGCTATGATACACTCGTAGTTTTGCTAGCGCTATCTCTTTCACGGGAACGGGGGTCGGGAAATTCACACTGAATTCAGGACGCGTTGATGATATTGATATCATGCTTGTTCTCGTTGGAGTTGTATTTTCTACTATTTGTTGAAGCAGTTCTTGTGACGATGACGTTGTCATTGTTATTATTATTATTATTCCGCTCTAATTTCAGCATCGTTGACTTGTACAATTGAGCCATCGCTGAGAATTCGCTATCTGATATTGTTGTGTCATCGAGTGACGATGATATCATTGATGATAATTGCGAGTTTGCGGCAGATGCAACGTGAAATTTAATTACATAACCGTGTAGTTTACTCTGGCTACACGATGATAGTTTTTTTGTGATCCTAGTTAATATACCCGCGATTGTAGCCACCGCAGAAATAGCGATTGGAACTACGACCGGAGCAATCATTGTAACCGAAGATAGTATTATTCCAGCAGCAGTGATTACTCCCGACACCGAGTACACGGTAACATCAACCGCGGTTATTCTTCGTCGGTATTTTTTAATTTTTATTTGATACTCCTCAGTTAGTGCTTTGAGTTTCATTGAAAATTCTCTGACTTGATCATAGCGATATTGAGATACCGAAGGGATTGTCATTTTATTTTAAAAGCGCTAGCGTTTTCAATTGATTTCAAATTGCTAGCGTTTTCAGTTTAATTGTTTACTTAAATCCACTACGAATTCTATGTACCACGTTACTGAAACCCTGACTAAATTTCTATCTGTGGTCGTTATCGTGAACTGTTCAGATACATCCTTGTCGATGATCGTTGATACCGTATTATTGACTCCAGATGAACTACTTGATGATATATTGAATTGAGTCGGTGATACTATTGTTAATCGATAAATACCCTTGACGGCTGCGGTTACGTGTAAAATGTTGTTTGTGGGAGTCCACGCAAATGAATTGTGTTGAATCGTGTATACGATATTATTGGTTTTCTCATGAGGAATTTTTATTTTTTCAACAACGCCTATCATCTTCGCTGCATCATCCTTCATTGCGTTGTTGAATGTTTTTAGATCATCGATGGATTTTTTAATATCAGGAAGGGTTATTTCAATTTTATCAAATGGGGTCCCAATAAATGTATCAATGATGTTTTTACGAAACGTTGAAAACTGTTTCACGTGTTTTTCATATTCGGATTGAAGAGTTGCTAGTTCCAACAGAATCTTTTATCGAGGCGAGTTTTGGTGTGGTCACTGGTGGATTTCCAAAACATTCTAGCACGAGTTTATTAATATTGTCCACGATGGATTTTTGTAATTCAGTGAATTGATTAAATTTAGTTATATGATCATCATATTTATCGTTGAATGTTTTTAATGAATTCATTTAGGATATATAATTGTTATCGAGTGTTGCTAATTTATCTGTGATCGTTGAAACAAGTACACCTGGTTTGAGTTTACCCTAATCGGAAAACAACACGATGGTATTCTCTGTTGCATCTCGTCGTTTAACTAAAATATCATCGAGAGAGACATTACTAGTTTTCAATTTACCCTGACGATCTTGAAATACAACTATTTCACCAGGATCAACACTTGCTAGGTTCAACGTTTCGGCTATTTCATCTTCGGTTAGTTTTTTAACACCCTTGATTTCAACTCCATCGGGTTTGGGTTTCTTCAACGTTGATAAAGGTCGTCCCCAAATATCAATCATTGTTATCATAGAAATCTTTTCTCCGTTTAAATCCAACGACCGCTAGTATACTCATTCACTACTACATGGGGTGGTTTTGATTGAGGAATCTTTGATTCCTTTGAAATAGCATCAAGTACGTTTAATACTTCATTGCCACATATGGGTGGGTCAATCATCGTTTGTGTTGGTAACGTAGAATACCAACGGCGTATTTTTAAGTTGTTTATATAACGCATAAATTCTTTCGGCGGCGCTAATCCATATGAGTCAAAATAAATAATCCCACGTGGATCAATCGCGTATGCAACCCAGTCGGTTCCAGGTCCGGAGCTGTTATCAAGATTGATGATGCCGGTTTCAACGTGATTAGGTTGTGCCGGTAACTGATCTTTCATAAAAACACCTCTGAAGTTTTTAATGGCTAGTTTTTTAGCGGCATCAATTAAGTCAAAATTGGACTTGGAAACTATAGGTTCCTCTAAAAATCGAAGATTTTTTCACTAGTAAACCGTTCCTGGGATTCTCAGACCCTTTCTGCTGTACCATGAATACAGGGTTCCTGGTAGTCTTAGACCCTTTCCTTTTTTTTTTACCAGATCTGCGAATGGATCCGCCTGTTGCTTTCTTTAGTGCCATTCCTGCCGCGGTACCAACGGCTCCTAACGCTACCGCTGGGGCCGCTGCGGCAATCAACCCTAGAATCAACCCTAACAGCGGGAATATACCACCAGTCTTTTCCATGTTTTTAATCGCGCTCGCAGAAAGAATAACCTGGACACCTTTTTTTGCTACAAGTGCGTCATTGAAATGTTTTACTTGACGAGTTGTCAGCAACAGTTTATTTGCCCCGCCATTCATTTGATTAGGTTTCAGCGTTATTGTGGTTCCACATTGCTTAGCTGATTTGGATTGTAGTTTTTTTAACTGACCAGGTGTCAACGTGACATTGAAATTACTATACGACATTATACAAAAACAGATTGATTCTAATGGGAAATCAGTTACATATTTTCCACTGGTGCATCTACCACTCTCATTCGTCCACTAACACCCTCGAGTATCATTGATTTATCACTGAGAATGACAGCAACTGCTCTATAACTAGCATTACCACCAGGGCGGGTTACACAAGCTCGGAAGTGTATATCAACGGCGGACTGTCTCATCAAGTCAAGATGTTCCAACGAAAAGTGATAAATCGGATATAGATTTTTAAAATCCAACTGTGATATTTGTAGACCAGTATCAACATTTTGATCGCGTCCCATATACGACAACAGGTTATGATACACGCGTGCAATACTATTGATGTTATAGTCAAGTTGTATATCCTCGGATGGTTCTTGCTGTCCATTTATTCTCAGCGAGACTTCATTACACCCAATTTGATCAAATATCATATGGGAACGTTCTTGATTATTTAATCGCGCAGTATTCTATAGCGCAACAAATATGTGACGTGGAGCTGAAATACCCTGTTTTCATGCTAGATGCCATGTAAGTGTACCATCAATATTAAAATCCATGGTATCTGTGGACGTTGACAACCAAGTCAACAATGACTTTCCCCCCTGATCCATAAATGATAGTAACCGCGGTTCTGTTGACAACGACGGAGTCAACACTGGCATCCACAGTGATTGTTTTGATAAAACGACTTTACCAGGGGCAACACCAGCACCGCGCCAGATTGCATTATCATCAGTACCCTTTCTCACTAATGCTACCGTATGATTTGCTCCATAAATAACTTTTCTGACGTTTCTACAGAATCCAAATATGTGATGCAACGGAATCGCACATGAAAACCGCCGATGTTGTCCCTGCAACATTGCTACTCGTGTTGCAAATCCTAGATTGTAATTAGGAACATTATTTATGACATCAAAATCACCAGCTGGTCTTACATACCCGGCTGGTGCTGGATTAACTGAAGAAGCATGTGTTGCTTTTACTCTAGAATATTGGACGTGCTCAGCGTTATCAGTAATATCCTTCGCGAACATCATAGACGGACCCACTGATCTAGTATAGTCATCAGAATATCTCGCTAACCCGATTATTCCCGTAGCAATATCAAACTCGCGTTCAATAGATTCGATTTCTCTTCCATCAATGAGATATCTAGCACTTTCAAATAAAGCCATGATGCCATTGTTAACAAAACCAACTCGGATAGTTGGGTCATTTGCATATGGTGTATCATCCGCTTGTAGAAGTTCACCTTCGACTTCAATAAAGGCTTCACAAGGCAAAAAGTATTTACTGGTATCATGAACTTGAAGTTCGATTCTCCCCCGAAGATCAGGTTGTACTGTGTGATAGGCAAAAAATTGATAATCGCGTACAGAATCATCCTTGAGTACTGGGGCGTCCATATCAAATACACTATTAGGTACCCGTTTGAACATTTTTCATTATATATCCGCTGGTCTAAATTGAAGGTGGAAATTATTGTTTTTGTATCAGAGAAATTCGAAGAATTTCCAATCCAAGGGATTTCCAATTCGAAGAATTTCCAATCCAAGGGATTTTCATTGCAAGTAATTTTCACCGACGTCTTTGACGTTTGTTTAAGTCACTTCCCACTATCATATTTGCTGTTATGTTATCTTGGGCGTTAGTCACCGATGACGAAATCATCGACTGTAGTTTTTCATCTACTGCGTTATTTATTATTTTACAAACACTTGCAGGCATAACCGCAGTAGATGGCAGTGAAGTCATTTGTGGTTTTGAAAATCTAGATTGGAAATTCTTCGAATTTCGCCGTCGAACTAACGCTGTTAATTTGTCTTTCGCGGCTGAAAACGCCTTCCCGGCAAGATCACCAACAGCGTTAATACCCTTATCCCTGATTACATCAATGGGTTTCATTGATAGTTGTTTTGCTATTGAAGCCACTTTTGGAGCCATTCTTCTAAATAATCCCAGAATGGTATCACCGAGACCATCTCCATAGTATGCTCGGTATTCTGGCAATCGTGAGTTTACCACGTAGACGTTAGTTGGTTTATCATGGTTGTAGTGTATGATCATTCTCTATTCAATTGCTATTTATCTAATCGCGATGATTTATCATCGGTGACGAAAAATCCTTTGGATTTTCAGTCACTATGGTGACCATCAACGTGTTCCACTAACTCTTCAATGAAATCTCGATATGTTGCAATATCCATGATGCCACCCTGGAATAATCGCCTACAGATATCAGCAGCTTCATTGGTTATTTCTGGTGAGTTATTTCCTGCCCGTTTACCCCCTACGAATACTTCTAATCGTGCTATATCACCGAGAAAATTACCAGGACAACTGACGTTTTGTCGATGAAAATCTGTAGGTGAATATTTCTTTCCGGTTATTTTCTTAGTTTTTGCTTCCCTTTTTCTTTGTTCTTTTTCTTCTTGTTGTTTTTGTTTTTGTTGTTGTTGTTTTATATCATATTTTTCAATTCCACTTCTAAAAGCTCTATATCCCAACTCTTTCGTATTCAAACGACCAATACCCTTGACTATTTTATACAACCCATCAGCCCATTTATCTTGTGTTAACTTATGATACTCATTTTTTGAATAATAACTTTGAGCAGCAAAATTACCAAAATCCTCATAATTGCTGAGTTTTATTAATTGAAATCGTTTTATTTGTGCTATAGCCTGTTCGGTGAGTTTGTCTATAAAGGTAACACCTCTCTTCGCGGAAACAGCTCCCTCCTCTTCTTGAAATTCTTCAAGTGGTTCAGTTGGTTCAAGAACATCAATATCGCCTGGTTGTTTTTGTTGTTCTTGAAGTTCTCGTTCTCGTACTTGAATTTCTTTGAATTTAGTTGATATATCACCAGGAAGTGTTTGTAATGATTTTTTTGTTTGTTTAGTTCTTTTTGCTATTTTTTCTAACACAGGGAGAAAGGATTCTTCTTGTTTTTTTTCTTGTTTAGAAATTGCTGATCTTACACCCTCAGTTGCACTGATTATCGGCTTAAAAAGTTGTTGTGTATCAGTAGAAAAATCTTCCTGGAGGAGTTGTCGTTGCTGTAATTTTTTACGAACACTGTCACGGAGTGGGAGGAGTTTATTCAGTATCTTTAATCGCTCTTTCGCGTTTTGTGTGGTTAATGATTGTCCTATCATATTGAAAGAGTATCACTATTGTTAAATTGCTTGCAATTTCAATTTGAAACTCAAGGAGTTTCCATCCTTTGGATTTTCATTGCAATTTCAATTTTAAAAAAATTTACTATGTTATTTTTACAACCGTGTGAACTGTGTCATCACGGAAGTGATTTCGAAATTGTTTACTGTCATTGTTCACCTATGACTGTGTGCCCTCATCGCGTTACCTGTACACGGAAATTATACAAGAGGCTCTCTAGGGGTAGGACTCAGCTTGCTCGATTAGAGCTTTTATCTGTTTCGCCTTGGAATTGATAAGTTTCTTTTGTTCATATTCGGCCCCTAATTGTTTTCTAACAGCTTTTACGACCGTACATAATGGTACAAACACACTAACGTCTTCATGATAAACTAAACTCTCACGGATAAAGTTTTGAATGCGCTTGATTAGATAATACTGCTTCGAGAGGACATACTTTCCATTGTTTTGTAAATATTCTGTATCCTCAAAATTGGTCATTATTTGATCGCAATTTAACCCCGATGATAGTTGAATATTTTGATTTTTTAATTTGTTAATTTCAGAAATAATAATCTGATATTTTCAGAATTCATATTATATAAAAAAAGTATGTGTGTTTAACTGGTGAATTGCTTTGCAATTTCAATTTGAAACTCAAAGAGTTTCCATCCTTTGGATTTTCATTGCAATTCCATCTTCGAGTTTTCACAAAATGAATTCTGGACCCGCTAAGGTGTTAGTCATCTTAGCACGTCCAGAAGCTTTATGCGATTATAGGTGATAGGTATACAATGAATGCAAACCCGTTGGAACCCCCTTGGTGTATTTATACATCAAGGGACGCCCAGGGTTTACAAATGCAATGAATGACGACGGCACATTCAACTCCAAGGATCTAGTGTATATCGCGGTTTTATACATGTAGGACAGCACATTACACATCACCCATTGGCAACGCTTTAAACGTTGGTCGTATAAAGCGCCCATAGGTTACATATAATCACGAAGCGTATTCCCCTAGGAGTAGAGTCTAACTTGTCAAATAATGGGTTTGACCTACAAAAGGATACGTTTGGCGAATGGACGACACGGGACGGCACACAACAATAGATTATAGGATGATGATGGTATATATACAATGCAATGGATGAATACTTAATTAAGGACGGCACATTCAGCCCCAAGGATCTAGTGTATATGGCGGTTGCATACATATAGGACGGCACACAACAATAGATTATAGGGTGATTATGGTATATATACAATGCAATGGATGACGACGGTACAACAATAGAATATGGTATTTACAATGGTATGTACAATGAATGAAATGACAATGGATGACGACGGCACACAACAATAGATTATAGTATTTACAATGGTATGTACAATGAATGAAATGACAATGGATGACGACGGTACAACAATAGATTATATGATGACAATGAATGAAATGACAATGGATGACGCGTGGGCTATTCTACATTCAGGTGCAAAAACAAACCCCAAAATCAACCCGATTAGAATGTCAATAATAACATTCACACCACGTGTGACGGTGCGATTTGAGTTTGCACTTGAACTTCGCTAAAGCCCAAACATATAACAGACGAGGTAGTATATAAACTGTTAAATACAATGAAGTGTCAAACAAAGAGTTGTGTAATTTTATTCCTTTTTGTATATAATTCTGATTATTGACAGCGCTTAATTAACAGTCACTACTTAAAAAAAACACTAAAAAAAAGAATACGATTGTTTGTGAACACTTCATGATCAATTTTGTTTCCTACGAAAATCATTTACGATGAAAATCATTTATGATTTTACAAACAGATCCCGTTGATATTTATGACAATTATAACAGCCAATCAAAATGTACCTCCTTGGTTTCACCAAAGGTAACTCTGTCATTGGTGATTTGTCACACGCCATATACCAGCGAGTTGTCTTTCTTAATCCACATAAACAAATCGAATACTATTATTGAAGCGTTTTGAAAAAGCGGTCTTATAAATTCCCTCTGCTACTTTTTGTACCGAGGGGGGACACATATCAAAATACCTACCGGCTGCAGCCATAGACTGAAATATTATTTCCTCGTTGTCAGTATTAATTGATTTTACAGCTCTCTTCCCAATTGATTTATAATTACCAGTACCCCCTCGTTTTGTATTTTCACGTTTTGAAATAGCTTGAAGGTTGTTCAATTTGTTATTTCTACGATCGGAATCAATATGATCAATAACAAAACCATCCTTGATCAATCCGTTAAATACTTCATAGACGAAACGGTGATTAAGATGCATTTTCCCTCCAGCACCAAACATCAAATATCCTTGATTACTCAGAGCACCAGCCGGCTTCTTGAGTCTACAGTGTCTAACAACACCATCACGAGAGGCTTCATAGTTTGCAATAACAGGATGTCGTTGAAATTCTTGGCTCATTTGTATACATAATACTTTTATTTTTCTAATTCGTTAATTGGCTGAATTATAGCATTGGGAGATCTTTCTATGTAGTCCAGGGCAGTTTTTATAATCCTGTCATTGGCAGAGTCAGGATTTTTTATTCTTTTCTTGTCATAATAACGCTTCAACTCTCTATAATGCTTACCACCACAATTGATACATAACTGTGATTTGCCTCTAACACCTACCCCGCAATGGAGGCACGGGAGAGGACCTTTCGAACCGTTTCTCACGCTTTGCATATGATACCCACATAATTCATTTCTGCATGATTTGTTACACGAGGTCGTTGATCCAATCATAAGCCATTTGCAATGATTCATTATTATAATATATTTTTCTATTTAAATACTTGTTTTAATTATAATATGAAGGAGTTCAAGAGATTATCGAAAATTAAGCAATGGAAAAATGCTAAATTCAATCTCGATAGAGTCTCTAATACACCAAAACGTCTAATCGGTGATAGAACTATACTGGGTAAAATCAGGGAGTGTATTAATGAATTCTACCGAGACAGTGCAGCACACTGTTGGTCGACATTTCGAATTATTGATGAAGATGTCAATATACCCATCATCGATGCTACTATGAACGATGAAAGAGCAGCTGAGATAATTTCACATTTTGGCATAAGATGGTCTTTGTTAGCTCTCGAGGGGAGAGGAGACAGAGTCCATCGCGGACGGGTGACGTAACCACATCAAAGGACAGGACAGCGCCAAATAAGAAGACTGTAACAATTGATAGAGACACAGACTGACATTCGGATGATTGACAGTCGAACGACTGACCAAAGTCGATCGCCTTTCAATCGAAATGCGATGTGGGTGGGACTTTGTTCGAAAGATTGGAGATAATACCCGATGCTTAGTAGGAATTAGTCAGTTTGCTACAATAAGAAGAGAAGTAGAACTCCGTACGGCCAGACGAAAATTGGTGGCAGAATCAGATTTTGGAAATCAAGGAAATCTTAAGATAGCTTCAAAGGTAAGTGTGATTTTTGTTTGATTTCTGCTTGACACGTCTGCGGAATTGAAGGATTCTCGTATGTATATTCATTTTACTTGTATTGTAGTATGAATAGTTAATTATGATATTAATATTTTGCATCTTTCGTGATGTTCGTTAGTACCTTTGCTTGCAATTGATTATGATGTAAATTCGTTGCATCTTCTTCATGATATTATTATATTACACCTTATTTTGTGAGGTAAAATGTTGCTCTTCTTTTGTCAGTAATATGTGTGCATATTATTTCGTGAATTATTACGTTAACGCCCTTTTGAAAGGACGATTTGTATTCGTGAAGAATTGTATTGTTTGTTAGCCGCTATAAGAATTAATATTATAATTCTTTGTGTAGGTATATTATGGTAGACTAGCACTTTGTTTACGTATTGATATATTTTGCCATTGAGTTAACGGATTTCCGTTATTGCAATTTAAATATGAATATTGTGGATTTGGCACGCTTGTGTAGGAAATATGTATAAATATATAGATAGTCATATTATTAATAGTAGTAATATTATAATACAATGATATTTGAAATATTTGTATGTATATACTGATAGGGCTCAGTATGTAGATGTTTGAATTCTTTGTGAGATTGTGTTATGGCGCCATTTTGTAAGCGGCGGAAGCGTATGGGAATTTCGATGTGTGCGCATGCATGACCAAAAATGTCCCGCCTTAAACTGATGGTTCAATTCAGTGACTTAGTGTGAGGTAATATTCATCACCCTATGCTAATGCATTATACCTTTCAACAGGAAGCTTTCGGGAGACGTTGAGATAATTCCGGGGGAATTTCGGAAGACGTTGAGAGAATTCCGAGTGAATTTGAGAGATACCGAGTGAATTTTGGGTGACCTCAAGAGATACCGTGGAAGATAGAAGAGAGAAGAGGAAACGGAAGTATAGATAGAAAAGGAAACGGAAGTAGAGGAATCGGAAGGAGAGAAGGACGAAGGAGACAGATTTAGATGAGTAACACTCAAGAAGGGAAAATATTCCTCACACTGAAATCAAATGATGATCTAGGGACATTGGGTCAAGAGTGACATTGATTGCTTAATATCTTTAAAATTTTCATTTATTAAATTGTTATTGTTTAAATTTCATCTTTGTATTTCTTTTAATTTAACTGTCGGCATTGCTGACTGGGGGCTCGTAGCCATATATAATATATTGTCCAGAAGTAACATTCTGAATGCGGACCAGGGGAACTTCCTCATAATTCTTTAAAGTCTATAGGAAGAACCCCACCCCTACTACCCGTGGCCCTTCACAATCAGGGAGTGTATTAATGAATTCTACCGAGACGGTGCAGCACACTGTTGGTCGACATTTTGAATTATTGATGAAGATGTCAATATACCCAACATCGATGTTACTATGAACGATGAAAGAGCAGCTGAGATAATTTCACATTTTGGCGGTAGGGGGTATTTTTTCAGAATAAAATTCATTATCGATGTCGAAGGTGAATGGATTATCAGGGATAAATTTGAACCAATCCTCAATGATAAAAGAACTTTCATTATGAGTAGAGATTCCAAACCAGGAATTCTAACTGGAATTGACAAACCATACTACGAGAGATCTTATCCTGTAACATCAGTTGTTTATAGGATATATCCGTTAAATGATAAACCCGATATTGCAAAACAAGCTCCTATGAAATATTCTAGTTCAGCAACACGGGTAATGGAACACTTCACAAATGCATCCAGAGGAAATAAACTAACTGATCTGCGACGTAGGAAAATAACCGAATGGGAACTGACAGTGAAACAGCACGGTGCAATGATTTCTGATATAGCTAAATTAGAAGCATCATTAAAATTTCCAATATCAGTAACGACAATAACCGGAGAAGTATTATACGAACCGAAATATCCATCGCGAGGAGCTCCAATTGAAATTATTGATCATAACAAACACGCGTGGACGGCTGCAGTAACAATATTTCCACGAGAACGAATCGTGAAATATATCCCCCCCCGGAATTTTCCGGGGAGTTCGTCGGGGATGTTTTCTATGAAGAGAAATTATTTGATGCTATTCACACGCTATATAAGGATGATTCTGTGTCAATGTGGTTACTTAGAAGTGATGAAGATCCCGAAATAGGATTTGATCAATTTGTAAGACCAAATGGTGAATTATATCGAATTATAGAGTTGGATAACAGAATGAGAAAAATCGAATTTGCTTTGCAATTTCCATTTTCATCGGAAAATCCAAAAGAGATTTCATTCCATGAAAAACTACTCGTGGATAGCTTCAGAATTCCATCAGTGATAGCTCACTTCGCAAGAGAAAAAAACTCAGTGATTTTCTCGAGGACGTTAAATTGAGTTGCGTCGAATTTGGTCATGGAGGACTGTGGAATACAAAATACTCACGTGATGGTATGATTTCAATTGATATATCCGCGTGTTATCCTGGAAGTTTTCTCGGGTATGGAGAATGCGCTGAGTACTTTAAACGATTTGGTCACCCAACATATGAGATGACTCGTGTTGCGATTAATGGGCCGTTACCTGATTTTGATTTAACCGGATTCGCTCGTGTGATATCATTTAAACTCGCTACAGGGTTACATCCGTGTAGTTATCTTTGGATTGATAGACACCTATCTGAAAAACATTGGATGCCAATAGTGTTAATACGATTATATGATTGATTGTGGTATGCTAATATCGTTGATTGTTAGTGAAGCTATTATATGCTATCGAGCTCAGAAAGACGTTTGGCTACCACAACCCGATTTAGATTGTATAATTAGCGAACAGCGAAAACAGTTTCATGATTTCAATGAAGAAGATATCATGAAATATTCTAGGGTGTTATTTGAAAATAAAAACAAAGAAGCCAAAGATTTCGGACGAAGAATAATTGGTAAATTCACTCAAGGTGGAAGATATGACAATGCAAAATACTCTTCGAGGTTGATCATAGACAACGCAGAATACGATTTTATTGTAGCGGATTTAACGAAACAGGGAAAACTTGTAACCCGTAAGGACGCTTTTCTATCCAGTGGTGAGAAATTGGGTATGGTTGTTACCTACTGTGATGGATATAATTCCCAGTACACACATTTGAGAAATTCTATGCTAGCCTATGCTTCTATTAATCTATTCTCGATGATAAATAGATTTCCTAATACCGCGGTTAGAGTAGCTACCGATTCTATGTATATTCACAAAAAATACAAATCGGATGTAGCGGCATTCACAGATCCCGAGGAAAATTGGGGACGTTGGCGATTTAAAAAGGAAACACTACAACGGATATCTTATGCGTAGTGACACTCCAAATAGGATCAGTAGCTCTTTTTTTACCACCTTCAAGCTCTCCTGGTTCGTATAAATACCTAACAGTGACATTACTACCAAGAATTGGTTCTTTGAAATCTTTTTCTGAAATCCCTTGGATTTCCATTTTTGGTATAGACGCTTTCTTAATCGCATTGACAGGTTTCATGTTAATTGTTCGAGTAATCTCGTTATTGAGCGCGGTAATCACAGTTGGTAATCTCTTGACCCATTCACGGGATCTTTTATCCTGAATAAACTCCTTCGCGTATTGATATCCAAATAACCGTTCAGCAAGAGTCCGATTAAATCGTTCAACAATTGCCTGATCGCGATGTAGCGCAGTATGCCCTCGTCTGATGGTGACATTGTGATGTTTCATTGTGGATGCAACAACACCTTGAAATTCCTTGCCAGGATCAACTTGTAATAGATTTGGCCAGCGTAGTGGGCCTCGTCGATAAATCCTTTCAAATGCAGAAGCTACTTCAGTGGCCGTCTTTGTCTTCAGCGGTTCTGCTTGTTTGTATCGACTCGCAACATCAACTTACGTTAACGCACATTTGTAACCGTTGTCATGTGGCAAAAACAATAAATCAGCTTGATGAACTTCATTTGGTCCGGTAAAATCAAAATGCGAGTAGGTAATTCGTTTAGGTGCTGCCATATAGCCTGTTTAGATAACCAGTTCGCTGCAGTGGTTTTTTTCACCTTTGATGCGCTAGCGAGTTTATTGATTGCTGCCTTGCCTCTCCAGTATCCTCTCGGAGAATAATAAATAGATTCCATATTATTAATTACCAGCACCTAACATCAATTTGCCTTTCATAGCTGATTTTACCAACCACGAAGCGAATTTTTCTTTGAAGGATTTATCAGGAATAGCATTTAACGCATGAATTAATTTCACATCCGCAAGATGTCTGTGTTGAAGATTGCTGCTTTTATATGCAACATCATGAGCATGACACGCCTTATCAATAGCGTTTATTGGATATTCACCGGGTTTGTGTTGGTTTTGGTCATCGAGTTTGATATCGAGTCTTGTTCCCGGTCCACAATAACTATACCCTGGAAGGTGCTTTTCTCCTGAGTATTTTGCCCACGGTGTTCCTGGGAGTTTCACTAACTTGGCTGCAATATCACCTCCTCGTTTTTTCTAAAGTTTTCGTGGAAATAAATCTAAATTTCTTCGTACTACATTGTACGCATTTACCAGAAAGCGCTGATCGATTATTTTTCGTTGTAATCGTCGTCAAGTCATTTGTACCAGTACGCGTCTTACATTTCACACAATATAGATCCATAATTTATACATAACAGCATGAATGTAATTGATTATTCAGCTACGAGACGACGGGGACCTATTAAACACCATTCAATGTTACCAAATTCTATTCGCGCGATTATAATCTGACCATCTGGAAGTGGTAAAACACAACTGCTACTTAATTTGATAACGAGATGGATGGCGTGGGATAAGTTGTATTTAATAGCCCCGAGCGTAGATGATCAGCGATGCTATGAAGTGTTAAAGGATTTTAACGAAGCCGCACTAGAAATTAACGGCGATGATGTTATTGAGTTTATAACCGATATCGAAGAGGCACCTAGCATTGACTCCATCGACGGAAGTATTAACAATTTAGTCGTATATAATGATATCATGTTAGATAATCAAAAGAAACCCGCTAGGATATTTTCCAGAGGCAGACATAAAAACACTGATGTGATATATGTCACTCAACGTTACACTCAAATACCAAAAGTGATCAGAGATAACTGCAATATGCTGTGTGTATTTAACGGAGTTGATACACATACTCTTATAAATATTTGGCAAACTTGGTGCGGTGGCGATATGGATCATAATCAATTTAGAAATTTCTTTAGCCGCGCTCAGTCAATCCCACACGGATTTGTGACGATAAATTTATCAGACCCTCGGACGAGATATCGTATCGGACTTGATCAAATATTTAGTTAACGTATAATAGCAGAGAGGGTGAACGCCAACGACAATGGCGTCTTTTTTTTTACCCGAAAACTCCACGAATTTTCCAAGCATTTTCGAGGAAGCCTCGGACCAAATCAGACGCAGTCCACGTTCTCACCTCATCGTGTTTAAAAATCCAGGCAGCAAAGGGGATGGTGACAACAAAAATGGCGTCTTTTTTTAAAATTTTATTTTGATGAATGGAGGCTTCTATTAAGCATTTTCGAGGAAGCCTCAGTTTGCTAAATCGACGCCTGTAAAAGTTGGTCTGTTCACCCTCTCTGCTGCTCAGTTTATCCATTGACCTTTGGGTAAAGATAAAACAAGGTTTGTAGCAGTGTTTGATCATGCGTTTTTAATGCATTGCTTGTTCTCAGTTTATTGGTATCTTAGACACTTTCATTACTACCATTACCACAACAACAAAATATTACGGCTACTACTTTAGGTTCATGTTCAACTGAAAATGTTTAAAAGAGCACGTTTTTATTTTCAGGAAATATCACACTAAACCCTGTCGTACCAGAGGATGAACAAAAGCTCACAATGTCATGCAATTTGTCAGGTGATGGTAGATATTGGTTAATTTCTAATGGACAACAAGTAGTATGTGATGCAAGCAGCTGTTCACCATATGAGGTCCCTAATTGGGGTTACACATTCCATGCTGATGTCAACAAGACAGAAGTAATTATTCAGTCCTTGAAAAGATCGAGAGATCAAGGGGATTGGAAGTGTGGTAAAGGGAATTTCAGATACAACACATATCTGTGGATTTATAGTAAGTTGACACCATCATCTTTTTTGGCTCAGATGGCCAAGTGATCTTAGGGGATAGCTCTGCATCAGTTTTGTGTTGTGTGTGTTTGCTAACAATTGCTTGTTACTTCTTGGGAATATCTATTTCTGATCTGATTTAAACTAAGCATGAAAGATAGGTTAAGATCATCAAAGTCTGAGATGACTTCAGTAATGTGAGATGTTTGCATAGGATAGAGATGGAGTTTTATATTGTTAGACAGAAATCTGTTCGTTTAAAAGCAGACCACCTTTTTCCTTTTGTTAAAATGTCATTTGATCATTTTCCATTTTTAAAAAATTGGAATAATTTTTCCTGGATATATTTCAAATCGGAAAGAAAGTACCTAAATACCAAGATACCGTACAGTGTAAGTTGACCATACATGTGAGAATTTTTTTTATGGTTTAATTGTTTCATTTTCTTGCAGTTTTAACTCATGTCTTGCAAAAAGTCCAGATCTTTTGAAATAATTTCATATCTTTAGCAGAATTTAAATTTGTTGAAAGGGAAGATTGTATGGACATCACTAAATTTGACCCGAAAGTAAACAGTTATCTCAAATGGAGCTGGTTAGAACAAAAAGATAATAAAGAGGTTTTTTGTTCTGAATATATTCTGAAATTGGAGGATGCAAGGAAAGTTTTCCCTTGTTTTCTTTTTTTTAGGTTGGTTTCATCCCTGAGTTGATCCTGCGTCTAATTGGTTAACATTTTTACCAATCTGGAAACCATATTTCTGATCAAATTTTAATGAAACTAGGGATGTGTTATGTGTATCATTATTGTGTGCTTAATTTTTGTCCTTTCTTGTTTATATCTATATAGTGTTTAACTTTTTGTCCATGATTGTAGATTGTACTTTAAGAGATGTTGACATGGCCTTTTGATCATAGAAGTTATAGAAACAATCTTGTTTATAGTTTGGTGTAATGTTTTATTAAGATGATTTAGCTTTTTGTCTTCTGAAAATGTTATTATGCCATAAGTCAGGTGGGTATATATATATATATATATATATATATATATATATATATATATATATATATATATATATATATATATATATATATATATATATATATATATATATAATTTAATACAAATACTATCATGCAGGTTAGACAAATTTTTAATTCGTCCTCTACGAAGAATCGAACCCAGGTCTGCGGGTAAACGGCACTCATCGCCTTGCATGCACACACCAGCCCATATTCCATTGGATTTCATTTGGAACACTATCCTTTTGGACCTGAGATAGAACTTTTAGGATTAGTTGGGACTTAATTCACATTACTTTAAGTTCCCTTTAAATTTTCACTTTGTAGTTTTGGGAAATAACATTATTTGTTGAATTTTTTATTAAACTTGTTTTGTTTTTGTTACTTAGTTTAAAACCACAGAGGCATAACAATATGCAATAACTGAAGAAACTTTTAACTTTGACACCAAAATCTTAAGAGTCAAAACTGAAATTGCAAGAGTTATGTATTTTTAAGTCATGATCTTGTAGCTGGAATTGTTTGACATTTTGTGGAGCATGCTAATGCTCAAGATTTCTTGTCTTGTGTTGAATAAGGGGAAAACTTGTAAAGTATTTTGTAAATGATACCAAAGATTTCTTACAGCTTTCAGAGATGTATTCTCCTTCTCATCACAATTGTTATTAACTTTCTTTTTCTATGGAATCTGATGGTCGGATTGATCATCACTAGCAAGTCATATATGAGACTGATATTTCTTGATATTGTTATTAAATAATATGAGCCAGTGTATGACACTTTAATGAAAAAGGAAAAGGTTTATATCTCACAGTTAACAGCAAAGACTTTTAAAAATAAAACCCCACAAGCATTTTTAGTTTAACAAGATCACAGACGGGTGACCACTGATGGCTTTAATTATAATCATCAAGTTTCACACTTATGAGGCCAGCAGTATTATTCTAGTTTAGATTTCCTCTTTAGTAATTTTTTTTTTTTTATGAAGAATGGAGAATGTCTTGTCTCTATTATTATGACTCTGTGGTCTTACAATAAGGAATAGAAAAGAGTGAAAACCAACTAGTTTTGTCAAATTGAATAAATTAATTATTTCCATATAATACAAAGTGAACATGTCAAAAAGAACTTACGATATAGAGAATTAAAACCCAGATAATCTTAGAAACACAAATCCTAAGGAATAAAGTGCTGAACACATTTTATTGGTATTTGAAATACGTTCCAATGCTGAAGGTTGTTGATGTGCCTGTAATGGTTTGAAGTCTGATTTACCTAACAGTGTTTTTTAATGAAGCATAGCAATTTAATTTAAGATTTCTTTGTTTGAATTCACAATTCCAAGTTAATGTCTCTTTCCAGATGTATTATGCAGCTCTTTTTAATTCCAGAGAATAATAATTGGAATAAATGATTTTCCCCAAATCATAATACTGAACACAACAACAATGATTGATTCAGCTCAGATGTTATATCTAGAATGAATAATTGTTAAAGAAAACACGATTATATACTCCTACTTGACCTAGGTCGCAATTACCATTTTATGAAATACTCTGACAACTTAATGGATTCTTCCATTCTAGAAGATTCTGAGGTCAGAATCATGGCTGTAAACAAGACAAGATCTGTACTAAAATTATTATAAAGAACATGGTAAACATAATGTACTTGATGTAGACTAAGATAAAGATCCTAATATTTAATCTTCACTCAGAGAAAGACTGGCTTTAAACAGGTAAACAATGAACCTGAGTTTGGACAAGGTCAGCTAAAAATACAATTGCACATAACCCATAATGATGGAGAAAAAACTAACAAATCCAATTTAAGATACACAACTCATCCATCATTAGAATGTGGCAATGTCAAAACTGTAAAAGATATAAAACTTTAGCTTTTCAGTGGCTTGGTTCCTTAAAGTTGCTGCTGCTATCCAACACTCTGCCAAGTACACCTGCCAATGGGTATCTGGGTACAGGGGTTCCTGCCCTTGGATTGTAAAGGAAGCACTCTCTTTGTTTTTAAGTTGTTAATCCTTTCGATGTAACCGCAAATACATACATGTATAGTGCCTAGTAAAGGTCTGCCTCTTCCAGTAAATGTTTGACCTTAATCGCATAGCTTGTTTTTGAATATGGCAATCATTTTATTGAGCCATGATAGTGGCCTGTAACAGACGGTGATTGTTTGATCTTGCCACATAATTGACATTTGCTGAGATTTAACCTTTAATATATTTCAAAAACTGTGTGAAATGTTACTCAGTCTCTAATTAGCATCCGCATATTGCAATGAGGACATTAGGAAAGAGAGTTGGATGATATTTACAAGACCATGACAATGTACTAGATGATGATGGAGGATTCAGAATTTTATCAGACAGTGAAGATGAATTCTTGGACTTTGTACCAGATGACATTAGGTAGTGACATTTATAGGATACTGTGAATTTAAAAAAGGTGGTCTTAAAGGTCAAATGAAACGATTTTTTATGAGTTATACGATTTGTTTAAAATGTTGTACAGTTTTGTGTTTAAAATCATTATTAACGTTTCCCGATTGAAAAATATGATCATACCCCATTTAAATCGATCAAAATGATGGGGTATATATTTCCTGCCATAATATTTACATCGCTTACTTCCCTTAGCTGATGACGTCACTTGTGCCAAACAAGCTTTGTTTACAAGCAAGTTTACCTGTGTGAATCGATAAGCAGTGAAATGGTGTATTGCGTCGCTTTTAAATGTAAAACTGGGTCCGATCAAGGGGTAGGATTATTTGAATTTCCGAAAGACGAAAAGCGGAGAAAAGTTTGGATTTTTTTCGAATAAAAAGGAAAGATTTTAGTCCATCTAGAACTTCGAGGCTTTGTGCAAAGCACTTTACCAACGACCAGTTTGTTGTTGATCCTTCATTAGCAATGATAATCGGTTACAAATTGAAAAAAACTACAGCTAAAACGAGATGCAATACCATCAATTTTCGATTTTGAATCGGAAAAACAAGGATGTGAAAACGCGGATTCACTCAAAAGAAAACAACGACAATCGGGTGCAGTAGCAAAAAGAAAAAGAATTGAAGTAAGTAATTTTTTTTTCCTTTCTTAAATTTATAATTGAATTGTTTTACTAATCATTATTTTTTTTAAAAATTAAACTGATTTCCAACATTAATAAACTAGATCTCTCGAATTTCACCCAAGAACAATGGTTTTGTATGCATGAGATAAGCACAGCAGGAGAGTGGACTAAGTCAAAAGATAAAATCACTAATACAGTAAACAACTGCTCATTCGTTATGATTGGCATGAATAATTGCTATCCACACAATTAACAATTTCAGTCATACAAAGATTTTTTTCATAAATTCCTTTATAATTTATTTATTTTGTTGCTCAATAAAGATGTTAAATTGCACAAGTATTGAAGGATTCATCTGATAGTGATGAGAATGACAATACATGTAACGTTAATGAAGGCAACGAGACACCGCATGAATCTGATACTGAGCAGGATCAAAATGATTGCCATGCCCCTGGTTTGCAACTAACAGCAAGATATAATGCCTCATGTCAAACAAGAACCACTGTAAGTTCATGAATAAAATATATAATTACTGATTATAATGTTATATTTTATATATATAAATTGTTTGTTATATTTTTAATGCAAACACTATTTTAAGTAAATAAATGTGTGTACTAGTAAACTAAAAAGAGAGTAATTAGACATCATTGTACATTTCATTTCTCATTGTTTTTTCTATTTGGGAAATTAACAATTTTATCATCAATGTTTTATAGGCCAGTAAAACTCCAGCTGCCAGGCAGAACCATGCATGGTAACAATAGGAACCCAAACTGATGATAGATGGGAAACAAAAAGAAGCTACAGAAGTCCATCAATGGAATTCATCACAAGTCAAATTCAAAATATAGATGATGACACTTCACAAGATCCAAATTGGTGTCCATCAGATCAGGAGGAAAGCATTGATAGTATACATGTAAACAATGATATCCCTCCAAACAAGGAAAGAAAGTTGGTAGTATTTGAGCGAAACCTAGATCAGCTTCTTAACAGAAAATGTAGCTATTGTGGGACAATGGAAGTTATAATGAAAACAGTTGTTGGAACAGCTTTAATTGTCGACATGTGCTGTACATGTGAAGGGCGTTACAGTTGGTATAGTCAGCCTATGTCAGGAACTATGCCTTTAGGCAATTTGATTTTATCTGGAGCAATCATGTTTGCAGGAGCAAGTCCAACAACTGTACTGAATGTGTTTACGCATTCTAAAATTCAGTGCTTTTCACAGAGAACATACATGTCTATACAAACTGCATATACTGTTCCCATTGTATCATCAGTTTGGCAGTTAAGTCAGTCCTACATGTTGGATGAAATTAAAAACAGAGGGAGTGAAATTAAATTTGGCGGAGATGCACGCTGCTGTTCTCCAGGACACACAGCAAAATATGGGTCTTACAGCATCATGAACCTTGAAAGTGGGAAAATATTGGATTTTCAACTTGTTCAGGTAAATTTCCTTTCAATATATATATATATGTATATATAAATATATATATATATATATATATATATATATATATATATATATATATATATATATATGTACCTTTTGTGCATGGAATATAGTTAATTGCTAATGCATGTACGTTCAGCCTTCACAACAATGTAAGGTATTACTAGTAACCAAAATACTAAAACTATGTTTATTTTCTTTTCCACAAGTTGCTTTGACCATTTGAAAATATAATAATTTACATCCATCTTTTTTCCAGAGCAATGAAGTGAACAGTTCATATGCTATGGAGTTGGAAGGTCTGAAAAGATGCCTAGCTTTCCTGTCTTCAGAAGATGTGACCGTGTCACATTTAATAACAGACAGACACAGTCAAGTAAAAAAATACTTGAAAGACAAGCATCCAGAGATTATGAATATGTTTGATGTTTGGCATGTGGCAAAAGGTATTATACAGTTCAAAATTAATAATTTGAAATTTTAAAACTGTTTATTACTGGGACTTGAATAATTGACACCAGAAATATTGATTCAAGACTTGATGAACATGTAAGTGATGAACATTAAACATATGAAGTTACTCAATATTGCATTTGAATGTAAAAACTATGAAATATTAAAAATAATATTTATTTGACCATATTAAAATGAAAATATTTTTTCAAAACAGGTGTGTACAAAAAATTAGAGGCAGCTGAAAAAAAAAAGGGTGTGACGTCATGGGTAGATGGGCAAGGTCGATAAGCAACCACATGTATTGGTGTGCTGCTAGCAGCTTTGGTGATGGAGAAGTTCTTCAGCAGAAATGGTTCTCCATCCTTAATCATGTTACCAACATTCATAGAGGTCATGGAGACAAATTTCTGCAATGTGAACACGAACAACTTGATGACAGAGAATGGATTAAATATGGTATGAACAGTTATCAACAGTTAGTAATAAGAACCAGTAACAGTTGTTTAATTTAGTGGATACATGTAATCATTTGCAATAAATTATTTTTTTTGCATTTAATAAGTACTCAATAATCTAAATTGTAACAAAAAAATTACACAGAACAGTAACATCTGTTTCATTTATCTTTTCAGGTAGTAAAGCCCATAAAGAGCTTGAAAAGGTCGTCAAGGGTAGACTCTTGGCAACAGACATAAAGAAGCTGTCTCCAGCTGAACAGACTTCAAGTCTAGAGTCATTTCACAGAGTGATTTGCTTTTTTGCACCAAAATCATTGCACTTTTTCCATGCCCAGATGGAAGCAAGGTAATTATACTGCCAAAATTAATACACTGATGTAACCACAAATTGTTTTTACTGATATAGTAAAAGAGAAAAAAAACAATTGTATGTCATAAGTCATAAATACCCAGTATACTGTTCATTTCAACAAGTCATATTTTTCAAAAAGTAGTTTTAATCATTCATCATTTCAATAACTTCAAAATATCTTTTTTTTTGCAGGCTATATCTTGCCGCATTGCATTTCAATGAGAATGTAAATAGAGGTCAGGCGGTGACATTAGATGGCAGTCACCAGTATCGAGTGTCCTTCCCAAAAGGGCGTAAGGGAGAAGGAGTTGCAAAAGAAATAAAAACCGGACAAACATACAGTAAGTTATTTGTTTGATTTTTAACAAAAATTATAGCATTCAGATCTAGCCATCTATTCTTCTTGTTTAAAGTAATGAACAGTTTGATTTGATTGTTTGCAGGATATATTGACGACTTGTTTGATGAACTTCTGATCAGACGGGACATGTACACCAGCTATTCAGAAGCCTTTGATGCCAGACAAAGAGAAGACAAAGTTAGACCAGCCCCTCTGGCACAGGCATTGCCAAGACAGTCAAAAATTGAAATAGTCGATAGACATATTTCAAGATTCAATTTTAACTAGAATTAAAATTATTTGTGTTCAGTTTTGTCTCTTTAAGAATTAAGTTAGGATATTTAATTCCACAATATTGAATACTTCTTCCTGACAATTTGAGTAATAAATCCATCGCACAAATCTTCTATAAGCTATAGTTTGTAAAAAAAATATTCTTAAAATCATTGAAGAGGTATTAAAATTGAATGTGGCACATAGATGTACAGATGAATAATCATGTATACATGTATATATATTTATTTTAAATTTAGTTGATTTCATTTCTATTGTTGCTGTCATGTTCATCATCTATTACTACTTTTATTTTGCATTACTATTAACACCTCTATAAACAGCTGTTGTTTTGTATTTTATTTCTAATAATTAAGAAAACTATACATAAAAAGGTAAAACTTGATCTGGGGGGAAAAGAGATTGCGTGTTTAGTGTTATCTAGAAGGTGCAAACGAACTATTTAACTAAAACATTTATTCCTTAATAAAACAAATGTAAAAAGAACATACTCATGTATATTTTGATCATTTGGTCCATGTTCCTCCAAATACTCATAATAAGATGTTTCCAAAACATGTTCATTCAAATAGTTTGCTTGGGCACACTTGATAAAGTTAAAATCCCTCATAATGGAAATATCAACAATGTGTATTCGATACTTCACCAACATGCTCTGTTATGCAGGAAATGCCTGCTTCTTCCATTTTTACATCCACTATATTTGTGTCTTTGCAACACTTTGACTCACTTCTTGTCTGCATTGTCATGAAGTGTTGACAAGAACACCGGCAACAATTAAAAGAATATACTAAAGTAGTGTGCTAAATCAGTTTAATCTCATTAAAAAATCTACTTTTTCCAAGATCTTCATATAAACTGTAAAATGCACTAACAAACTGATCAACATTACATTTGTGGTGACAATACGGATGAACTTTTAAAGTTAAATTTTTTCAAGCAGATGTGAATAAAAATATGCACATTATATACAATGTAAGGTCCTTTGACACATGCAGGGAAATAGTCTGAAAACAAAACATCATCCCCCCCCTTTTTATAACTCTTTTTGAAACGAGCAAAACAGTAACCGAATACTTTAAAAACCCGATTGCAATTTGTTCCTAATATAAGTATTTGTTAGAAATCTTACCAAGGATTCACTTCATCAACCTCTTCGTCAAGTAATGAGTCTTCATTCTCTTCGGTCGAAAGGTGACTGTCGTCCGAGTGAGACTCAGAGCTTGCGTCTCTGTTTGAAACATTTTGTAACGAAGATAATCTTGGTTCAAACATATATGGTGTTATTGATGGTTTCGTCGAAGTCAAGTCTGGCATTTCTTCACAATCTGTCGAACTTTCATCAGAAACATAATCCATTTTGTTATCTTGCTACCCACGCCGTATATTGTTTACAATTGTATGGCACGTATGACGTCAGCGGAAGAGGTAATTCAGGGGAAGTAAGCCAGGTCACATTTGCGCACCGTTCGACTTTTGATGACCGGGTAGATGCACCCGACATTGATTTAATTAATTTCATTAGTTTTTTTTTACTTCCAAAATAATAATCAATCATTTTACTTATTAAATTTGAAGATCAAAAATCGCTTCATTTGACCTTTAAGTTCAGGTTTAATGGTTTCACTTCGATTTTGTTCCAGGGTAAACAGATCATGATCAATGATTACCTGTTAGATGTTTATTTTCACTGTTTTTTACCTTCCAGTCAAGATGTTACTAAGGAGAAAGTTTAAAAGTTGGAAGGAAATGAAATGTATTCCTGTATTCCATATTTCTTTGCCGTACTTTTTTAGTATTGGGAAAAATCTTATGTTTTTGCATTTTGATATGAACTGAACTAAAATACGTATCAACTTCACTTTCGCTATAAACATCTTGGGCAATGAAATAACAATTTAACAATACAAAATGTTTGAGTTTGCCTATTGTTTTTAAAAGGCTTGAAGTCCATCATGAACCACCATTGATCCCTTTATTACTTATAGCACCTCATGAAACATACCACATTTGACAACAACTTGCCTAATTACAGCACTGAGGTAATCAGGCTTGTTCTGTACATGTCAGCATTTGTAACTTCATTACCACAAGTAGTATAAGTTGTGTTCAATATTTCATATTGGACTGGTATCTTGTATTTACTGAATTCAAGTGATTATTATCTTTGGAAATAGGAACGTGCTTTGAAAAATGACTTGGACAGAGACATTCATTGGAATTTATGATGAATTCAAACCTGGAATTATATTACCATGATTCAAGAAAAGACTTATGGCACATCAACACATTAAGAGCTGCCACAGACACATCAACACCCTCATCTTTGGATTTAACTTAGACTTCTACTGAGGTTTATTCAGGACATTCCATTATTAGGACTTGTGTCTGTAATTCTATGATTATTTTTGGATTTAATTCGTAATACTGTAAGTTCCTTATTAAAAGTTTGCTTTGTTTTCGAGGGAAATACATTATTTGTTGAATTTTACAAACTTTGTTACTTTTCACTATTTTCTGTTACTTATTTGAAGACCCTAGACTCATAACAGGAATATTAATAATGTTCATTAGGATATGCTATGTCAGAATTGTGTTTCAAATTGTTGAATTAAATCCCAAATAATTCTAAATGTCCTATCGCAAATCCAAAGGTATAGAATGTTCTGAATGAATCCCAATAGTCTTGAATGTCCTGATGTACCAGTAGTCTTCAGTATCCTGATATAAAAGTAGGCTTGAATGTGCTCACAACAACCTCAGAGTAATGTGTTTGACCAAATTTCAATAATCATTTTGCAATTCTGTGAATAGTTTCAATATTTGAAAACAACTGTAACTGATTTCACAGACTGATCTTGAAACAGGAATGAATAATTTGTTTACCAAACTCCTATTTATACATATTTCATTTGACGAAGGATGCATTAGTAAATGGAAAATTGCACTTGTTGATATGTTTTTTTTTTAAAATATATTTACCTGTATTTTTTTTAACTTTGAATGGGCATTTCTGTGATTGATACAGCGTATATCTGTATCAAATCCAATGTTTGACAACTTGCAAATCCATATCAAATCACAATACAAAACTGTCAGTTACCATTTCATATTACTATAATACTTTAGTCACACAGGTGGATAATTGGCAGTCCCATCAATAACCAATAAGATCTGACTTTTTCTCATTTGTTTTGGTCATGTGATTTGAGTGTTTGTGGACTTATCTGGTGACTTTTACATTATGTGACTATTAATCACGGTTCATCAATATGACATTACAAAATGGATGGATAAATAAATAGTCGATTATTTACTAATGCTGCCTGGCTATTCCAGATAGCTACTGAAAGTATGGAATGATATAGAAATAAGCTGCAAAGTTTGCTGAAACTCCACTTTGACAGACTAACTAAAACCATGAGAAATAACAGTAAGGATCTAAACATATTGATATGTTCCAATCTGTCTGCAATGACTGCAGTGTTTTATGACTAGGAGAGATCCAGGGACAATGCTGGTTGTTTAAATGATTGCTCCTTTTTATCTCAAGAAAGTGACATTTTTATAACAATTTGGATGCTGGTTTCCTGACTGATTCCATTATTTCTAATTTGAAACTTGGATACAAATCAAACAAGGATGAACTAGTTATCCGGATTTTTAGGAAACAAATATTTTCCATAGGTTTTGCTTTTATTCTGTAAGTCCGTATTTTAAGGGTCATTTCTGCAAGAATTAAGGCTAAATCATAAGGGTAGGCAGGTCTGAGTTAGCAGCTGGAAGTTTAGAACAAACGAGAACATGCATGGATCATTCAATTTAATTTTAGTAATTTCTGTCATTCAGCATATTATTCCTTTCCATGAACTTCGTGTACATGTAGCTCTCATGTGTCTTTGGACAGGACATTTTCTTCATCTAGGTAGTCTTATAGCATATCTACTGTCAATCACATACATTTTTGTTTTGTGATTGGTATTTTCACCCCTTCATTATATAAAATTGTTTGTATTTTCACCCCAGTCCAATGTGTAAATTTTAATGTCTTGTCCATTTTTTGTTCAAAGTTTAGTATTTTAATACTACCCCAGTGAAACACTGCTTTTTTGATGTAGTGAAGTCACCAGATCCCACATGGGAAGGGCCAGTGGCTATTTCTGGTGTACAGAACTCCACTCCCGCATGGAGTGATCAGTTACAATTCCTAGGGGAAGAAAGTTGTCAGCTCTATAAAGGAGGGATCCTCAGCACTTCCTGGTATAGGAAAGGTACCATGACCTGTTGAGAAACCCACCTTCTCAACACAGCTTTTCAAAATAGAAACTGTTCGTTTCCAGATTAGTCATTCATTATACCCAGATTACTGCAGGAACTGTTGGAAACCCTATACCCCCGCCCAAAATAATAAAATTGAGCTAAAACCCCTTTTCCAACTACTTCACTTTCTTTCAGTATTTGTTGTTGTTGTTTTTAGGCTTAACGCCATTTTTCAGCACACGATAGGCTATACATGTAAACAGTATTAATGGTGGAGGAAGAACCCGGGAAAACCCGCGGGAAGAACCACCGACCCACGAGAAGCTACTGGCAAGCTTTCTCACATACCTACATTGTCAATATAATTTACATCATTCTATTTTGTTTTATTTTTTTATAACTGCAATTAAATTCGGTGTAATTTTAATTTATAATGAATAGTCCTATTCCAAACTTAGAATGCCTTTAAGAATTTGGATATTTTGCTTTCCCAAATTCTTTGTGGCATAGTATATAGTTACAGGTAATTCTTACATAGGGTCATCATATTTATTGTCCTTCAATGAAGCTATAATTCCAATATTGCCTATCTAACAAGACGTGGAGGATCTGGAAAGCAGCCTCAAAGTTAGAATTGTTCCTCTATTTCTTTAGGAAAAATAATGTTACCCTAGAGGCATAAAAAATATTTCAGCACTGAGTTTCACTGGTCCAGGGTAGTTATATATAGGAATTGTCATTTCCTAACTCAGCTATTTCTCCATAGCTGCAGGATTTTGCCTTCATTTTTTCTTTATATTTGATCGTTATAATTACCTGTTTTCCTTCATCGTCGACCCTAAATATGAAGTATTCTGGTGATAATTCTAGACAACATCCTAACTGCTAAGTTCATTCTGTTTTTTAAAGCCATTCCACAAGGTCTTCAATTGACCCAAGAACCTGATGATAACATTGATCTGAGTGTGTCCTCAGCAAAAGTGCAGTGTAGAACTACCAGTTGTGTATACCCCAAACCAGCCATTGAGTGGCTGTACAAGGTTGGTTGTGAACTTTCAGATTTGTGTGTTATATTTAGAGATGTCTTATAAAGCATAACAAACTTGAATTCTTCTTTGAATACGTTCCCCAGTCACATTACATTAGGAATATTAGCCTGCTACCTCATGAATCCAGCCAGCCTAAAAGATGAAACTTTGTATTTCCTTGTCAACATCAATAGACATGTGGTAATAGCTCTTGCCCATTACCTCCCCTTGTCACCACCAGGTGTCTCCAGTTTTTAGCTTTGCTACTGTAAAGACCACATGTCAAATAATTCTTCCTCCAACAATCCAGCCATTTTTGCGTTACTGTGGGCCCATCCAACATTCATTTTGGATTTATTGTGCGGACTTATCGATCTACTGCAGGTGGCATACATTATTTTACTATCTTTGCCAATTTTTGAGTGATTTTGTAACCTTTTGGGACTTCATCTTTTAAGACTACCACCTCACCATGCTGTCGTTGACCTTATAGTTAGCGAACCTTTGACTTTGTTTGCTTACTCTGTTACAGAGCTCTTCTGAGCAGAATTCTAAGGGCTGCTCATTAATTATGAATAGTTTATTCATTTGTTATGCTGTTTTGATAGAATTGGGGTTTGTTTATTAACTAAGCATTATGCATAAATACATAACAAGTTTCTGATATGACACTTTCACTGCTATGTTTGTTATAACTGTTTTAGTGACTTAGTAATTTCATTACATTTCAAGTTTCTACTTTAATATATGTCTTTTTGTCGTTTCAGCAGAATGTCAATTGAAATGATTTATATGCAACTTCAGAAAATGGAAGTCTGCCATTACTCTAGTTTTGGTATACTATGTATACACCGTTTATTATAGGCAGCAGCTATAATATATAGTCAGATGAAGTCAGAGTTTAACGTTTAGCTAATTAGTCATATAATCATTTGAAAATGTATGCTAGTAGCTAGTTAACCATGTTCAAAGCGATCGTCCTTTCGGCATTGAAAGGAAGGAAAGATGGGATACATCAAGGAAGACAACCTATGGTTCGTTGTTGGCGATATTGATTCTTTGGTGAGTATTCCCCAATCCCCTGGCATGTCTGAGCATGTCCTTTGAGCTTGCAAGTCCCGGTGCATGGGGTTCATGCTGGATCCATTGGTTAATACAGCCATACCATTACTGGCCATCCTGACACTGCCAACCGTCCAGCTGACACTGGCAGTCCAGGCATCCTATCATGTTGACCTTTTTGTTGAAATGGTCCAGCCAAATCATTAATACAGGGATCTTAGTGATAGATCAGTCTATCTAGCAATGCCGTCAGCATCTTATCATTACTCTGCCGGAGATTTCAGTGACAAATCTGTCCGTTCAGCCAGGCCTTTTTGGGTATGGCCAGTACCAGTGATTGCCGGACCATCTTATATACTGTTAGCACCTGTGCTGACTGCACCTGTTCACACTGGATCCATTGGAACTAATGTAAATGAAAACCGCACCATCGCCTGCTGTCCAGTCTCATTCCAATATGGGGATCTTTTCGTCGAATTGGACCAGCCAACTATGATTTACGGGGATCTTAGTGACAGATCCGTCAGCTAACCATAATGTTGCCGACATTTCTCATTATATGATAGAGATTTCAGTGAGAAATCTATTGGCCTAGCCAGGCCTTTGGAGAGGCCATTACCGGTGGTAGTCGGAACATCTTCTATACTGCTAGCTTCCAGGCCGACCAATGGCCCAGCAAACCAGCTGGCTGTGCCAGCAGAGCCAGACTTCCCGTATTTTCACTGCTTGTCCACAAGGGTTAGCTAGTGATGTATTCATAAGGATGGAATTGTGTCTTCATACCACCTGATATATCTTCTTTTGAACTGCAAGTAGACCCAGTTTGGCCTCGATGCACAGTGAGTGCTACGGAACTTCTACAAATCCACCAGGCCAACAAAATTGAGAGAGGAATACAAAATACAAGATATATATATATATATATATATATATATATATATATATATATATATATATATATATATATATCTTTAGTGCATTCTTTTGCATATCTGGTTAAAGTTTCTTTCATTTATTATGTTTCTTTTCCATCTTTTAGTCAATGTCAAGGTCATTTTTATAAATTTGTCCACACAGAAGCTGTTGTTGTTGTTATAAGGTTTTTTGCCATTTTTCAGCAATAGATGGGCTATACATGGCGGCCAGGATAAATGGTGGAGGAAGAACATGGGGAAAACCCCGGAAACAGCCACCGACCCACGAGAAGCTACTAGCAAGCTTTCTCACATATCCACACTGGCCTAATCTGAGACTCGAACCCATGCAGAGGTGAGATGGCAGTGATCCATAATGGTGAGCGCTTTAGACCACTCAGCGCCCCCACAGAAGCTGTAGTGATAAGAATTTTTACTACTTAAACATACATGCCAGCCATTATACCTTTGGTGTAATCTTTACACTTTTTTCCACTAAATTACGTTTTCTGCTAAACTTTATATGGATTATGCACTTCTGGTTCATTAAAAAAGAAAGCAATAAAAAGTTTATCATTTATTATCATCTCTTTAATAATAATTTCGCTCATATGAATTTGAGAATATTCTTAAAATGGTGACTGCTGTATAAGAATAGCATAAGATCACTTTATTTGCTATTCATATTAACTGTACATGACCCCTTTCCAACAAAACAGAAGTGTTTCTTCAAAAGTTTCTTTGATATGGATTTTGCCTTTTGTGACAAGAATTTTTACCATTTACAGAATCAGGTTAGTAGTAAAAATGTATCTTTTTCATATGTGCTGTAATTCTGGCATGTAATATATAAATTACACTTTTAAGGCCCAAATTACATTTTTTTGCCACTTATAATAGCAATAATTATACTTATGCCTGGGTGTGTGTGGCATGTATGTTTAAAAGCACGTTTTGACAAATAAAGAATAAATACTCATATTTTAACTTATTGTTTGCTTAATCGACTTTCAGGTTCTTAGCTAGCCTTTGTCAGATTTTCAAGGAATGATGCATATCGGTTTTTATGGCAGGTAGGTGTTAATTGCTAATCGCGAGCTTTCTTTTACAGGTGTGTTTGTAAATAAAAGGCTCTCGTCACTAATGCCTAACTACCAGAAGAATTGTGTTCAAAGAATAATTATGTTAGGAAAATCTAGCATCCATTGGTGTTGTTAATGATATCATGTTTATGTAACATTGATAGGGGACTAGATACATTCTGCTTGGAAAACAATTAAATGGACAAAAAAGTGTTCCCAAATTATTCTCAAAAGTGGAATTCTCATATATGTTGATGCATGCTGCTGATTTGAAGGTCACTTGATGATAATTGTTAAATAATTTGATAATATAGTTAGTCCTCTTCATCCCATCTGTGACATCAGGCTACATCAATCTTCCGCCATCTAGGTCGGTCTTGAGTATGTCTTGTGCCTCACCCTAGGAAAGTCCCATCTCCTGTAGCCTGGTCATCATTGTCTTTTACCATATTATTCTTGGTCATCTGCATTTGCACTTACTAGCTGGTGTTTATCTGAGAGCTACCTTGGGTATCCATTCTTGGGACATTCTCATTACGTGCATGCTCCAGCACATTTTATCTCCAGGGAAATGTTCTTACATCTCATCATTTCATATAGGTTAACATTGGAGATCTTGTTTGGCCAATAGATGTTACAGGTTTTAAGGAGGCAGCTGTTGTGAAGTGAATTTACTCCGCTTATGTCTGTCTTCACTATTCAACACCTGGAGCCGTACAACAGTACCGACTTTCCATTGCTGTTGTAAAGTATGATGTTTGTCTTGAGGCTATGTTATTTTAATTTCCATGTTGGGTGGAGTCTGGTGAAAGCACATCATGCTTTATTTAACCCAGCTTTAATGTCCTTGTTTGGCACTGTTGTCATTGCTGATTTGGCAACCGAGGTAGGTGAAGACCTCACCATCAATAGCAATTGGAGGAATAGCTGTGGCATTCATGCACATCACTTTGTTTTCTTTGTATTGATCTGCAGCTCAGTCTGTTTAGCGTACTTGCTGAGTTGGTCAGCTTTCACTTGAAGATGAGAATACCTTGATGAAATGACAGCCTGATCATCAGCAAAGTGAAAAGAGTGATCACTGGATTCCTCTTGCATGGTCAGATGTTTGGCGCATTGTCCATTAGATGGTGATAAAGTAAAAAATGGGCGAGAGGACGCAACCTTGCCTAACACCAGACTTTACTGTGAATAACTTGGTAAGAGTGTTGTTATGCATAACGCTGCATTCGAAGTGCTCGTAACACTTCCCAGTGTGTTTGACTATCTTGGATGGTATTCCATAAGTTCCAAGAATTTCCATTGACTTAAGGTGAACACTGTCAGATGCCTTCTTGCAGTCAATGAAGTTGATGTAAAGGGGAACATTCTACTCTAGACACTGTTCATTGATGTTCCATAGAGCAAATATTTGATCTATGCACCCTCATCCTTTGCAGAACCCATCTTGTTCTTATTTGAGTTTGTCTTTTATGGCTGTGTCAATCCTTTGGAGAAGAATTCTGCAGTAAGACTTTGCTGGGGATGGAAAGGAGTGTTATCCCTTGCCAGTTGTTGCAGTTGCTGAGGTAACCATATTTTTTGACAGCTTGACAATGAGGCCATTACATCTGTGGGATGACATCATTTCCCCATATCTTTCTAAAGAGGTCAGTAGGCACATTTGCAGCTATGGTTATATCAGCTTTCAGCAACTCTGCTTGCAGAGAATCAGTGCCAGGTGCCATGCCACTCTTCATGACTTTCATGGCTGCTTTGACCTCTGCTTGAGTAGGTGGTCTGATACTGATGTCATTAACATTATGTCATCTAATGGTGGCAGGTCTGCCAGTTCATCAGGCTCAGGCTGGTGTAGTACTTCTTGAGATTGGTGGACTCATCTCTCAGCCTGCTCCCTTTGCATTGTTATCACTATTACCTGTTTATCTGTAGCTACCATGGAGTGGTTGGATCCTTATCCACAGAGCTGTTTTGTTATCTTGTACACCATGTCCTGCCTCGCTCGCCAATTCCTCAACAAAAGTTATTTTATCCTTCCTGGCACTCTGTTTCACTTCTTTATCCTTCAGCTTATACTCATTATGTGTTCCTTCAATCAACTTTTGGCGATTTAGCACTCAGCAGTTTGTCTTTTGCATTTCACCTTTCAGCTATTCTCTATTGCTAACCATCTCTTTTCCTTTTTCTTTCTATAACCAGTGATTTTCTTTTCTGCTTCAGAGTATGCTTTTTGATATTAGTCCATATACTTTCAGCTGTGTTATGATCTTCCCAATCCTCACTGTTTACTGCATTAAAACGATTTCAAATCTCGATGGTCAACTGTCACTTTATGTCTGGTGAGCAAAGCCTGTTGATGTCAAACACGTTTAGTTGTTTCTCTGTTGTATGTGTTGCTTTTGGATACAGTAAGTGTCCTTGATTTGTCAGTTTCATTAGAAACAGTATTCTTGCACTCCCATACAGACAAAAATGTGAGTTACATATAAGTAACTTATACTGATATGTGAAGGATTTGGATTGTGTATGTAAATCACTTATACATGAATATGCAAATTAGGCATTTTGCTTATAAATGAAGTTTACTTTACTTAAACATATATTTACCTATAAACAAAGTATACTTTACTTATAAGTGAATCATACGTGAAATGCAAGCCACCGTTATCCTACCTGGAATATAATTTGTCGATATTATGATTAACGGTGTCATATTCCTGATTAGTCTAGTTTGCATCATTTTTCTCTTCAACTGCATGGAGAAATGTTTTTGATTACATGTGCACAAAATTTGCTAGTATCTGCTGTCAGTAATTTAAAAAAAAAATTGCCTGAGGCACAGGAAAGCAATAACAAGCTTGCATGTAATTTGCTTAACTCATCATCCTATTGTTGATAACTGTCAACACAATTACTTCAATAACTGAAGCTACATCATATATCCAGTTTGCATAAGATTGTATACCATTTCACAGAGTGACTCTATGGATGAGGGATAAATAATGGTATGACAGCACAATTTTACAATACAGTCAGAAAGCTCAACTGCATGAACAAAATACCTATTAATAGTAATAATCCAAGTTATTGGGGAATATATACAAAACTAACAACAAAGTCAATAACCAGAAATAAAAGCAAAGGAAAAATGATTTCATAACTTGGAAAATGTTGATTCTGTTGGTGTAAAATCAAAGGATTATTGGAAAATTGTGTGACACATTGTCAAGGAAATGTATTCAACATTAATACTTCCATTAAGGAGCATTGAAGATGTGAATGGATTTCTGCATGCAGCGATAACATCTTCTATAACTACCTACACTTTAATGATCTTATTTTTAAATGCGAATCTGGTTTTCTTCCCAACAATTGTAGTCATTGATATGTACCATTGTATATTTACTGTGCTTGATAACAAAGATGAAGTGTGTCATTTGTGATGTTTCTAAGCATTTGATTGGGTTTGGCATAATGGTTTAATACATAAATTAAAGTGCAAAGACATCAATAGTGTTCTTATTGATTAGTGCTCTGAGTACCTATCAACTAGGCTCAATACAGGTTTTTGTAAATATCTAGTCAAATAGTATTTTGCAGCTGGCATACCACAGGGCTTTGATTTAGGTCCATTATTATTTATTGTGTATATTAGTGATATGGATGATAACTTCTTGAGTACAATATTGACTCTTTGCTGATGATAGCTCACTGGCTTATTCATCTAATGATATTTATGAAACAGAATAGATTTACAAAAGGTTGAATATTGGTTAAGGCAGTGGTAAGTTGACTTTAATTGAACCGAAACTGAGCCAATGCTAATCTTCCATGATCTAGAACTGGTTTTCGCTGAACTAAAATTCAAAAATGAAATTTTATCTTCTTGTGAGTTCCACAAACATTTTGGCATAACTTTCTTAGTCTAGGAAACTGGACCAATCATATTGATAATATATTTATATCGACCTCAAAAATGATAACTGACCTGAAAACACATATATAAATTTAGACAAAAGACGTTAGAAAGGATATAACCACATACATCCCCATTTAGAAGGATATGCAGATGTCATATGGGATGACCGTTTGTTTGAAGACTCTCTCAAATTAAAATATTTCAATTAGAAACAAGAAGAATTGTAACTGGAGTTACTATAAGTGTCTCGTGTCATAAGATTTATGAAGAAACTTGTTGGTCTTCCTTGCTAGACAGGAGAAAGTTTCATAAACTAAGATATTACTGGTTCAAACATTCATATCCAGTCTCCTTCTTATCTTGCTGACCTTCTGCCACCACTGGTTGGTGAGACAACTACTTATAATCAAGGAAATAGGAATAATTGTAATCAAATTAATGCCAGATTCGACATAAGCAGAAGCCCATTTTTTCACTCCTTTATTCCTATTTTGAACTCGCTACCAGATTCAGTAAAAGGTCAAAGTAACAATTCAATCTTCAAAAGGAAAAGTGAGACTAAGACAAACACAAGTGGCTATCCATTTTTTGGCTGGAAACAGGAAATTATCTATTCTGCATACTAGAAATAGAAATAAGTGTAGTGATGTGCATAATGATTTTTTTTTTCTAATAATTTGAGAGATAAATAATATATAATGTGCTTGTGGTGTCTTTGTGGTGATGTCTTTGTGTTTGTGGTGATGTATTTGGAAATTCATATCATCACATATTTACTTGCAATACCATATTAAACAGCAAATGAAACTGGTTCACAATATAAATCATTTCCTGGTACATGTACCAATGAATAAGAATTATTTGTTACATGAACCATCTGACTTTACAGCAAACATTAATAATTGTTTATTTGACTTGTTCAGACATATATTAAAGAAACAAAAATTCTTTACATAATTATGGAGTATTCACAATTTGATTTCTCTAGTAAATTAATTGCTACTAATTTTTAATTTAATAAAAGAAATACATGATCTTTTCTCATGTTTAACTAGTGTCAAACTTCTGTCATGATCAATAATTGATCATTCGTTTATTATTGTATTCATTTTTCTCTTTTTCTCTATCCCTCTCTCATATCTGTCTTGCCTGAATCTTTGCATATAATTGTATGAAATCATATTAATTTACTGCCCCATCAGTGCAAATTTAATTTGGGGAAGGACTTATTTGGACCACATTTGTGAACATGTATGTCAGTAAAATACATCTAGAACAGTGCAATAATGTGCCAAGGACATGTGATGGCTGCCAACCTGGACTAATCTGATGATGTGTTTCAAACCTGCACCTTTTTGGTTGCGAGTCCAGCATGTTAACCACTGAGCCAATGCAGTTCAAGTATTAATAAACTTTGCTAAAACTATATTAGTATTACATTTTAGAACAACAGTAATATTTTATTTAAGAGCAGTAAAGGTGCCTATGTTAACAGGTTGAAGTACATTTTAGGACATTTTTTTAACTGTTCAATATTTATTTTGTCTCACAACTGTTAGCATAGTGAAACTGGAGAATATATTTTAAACTAAATAACAGTCTTCTTTTAAATAATGAACATCAGAAAAAGATTAGAGATTGCATTAATTTAATTATGTAATTAAATAAAGATGCAGAAGAAAGAATCAAAAAAGGAAATTGCAAAAAGAACAATTAGAAATGAATCTTTGAATAAAGGAGATGAAAAGATAATTAGAACAGTTCTTGGAATATGAAATGGATGCTTATGCAGACAAACTTAAAAATATGCCAAAATGCCTGGGTATTATTAACAAGAGCAACAGTTCAATGAGATGCAGGGTAAAAAGAAATTGTAGGTAAAATATTAATATCTAAAGATAATTGCATTGAAGAAGGAGGAAAAGGTACTTAATATTTTTCTAATTTGGAGAAATGAAATTTCAAAAGTAAATTCTTACAGGAACACACAGCTTGTGCTACAGCAGTCAAAGATTGAAAGATGTTTATGTAAGCAAAAAAGTTCTTTGAAGACAGATATTCCAAGAAAATAGCATATATGTTTGAATTTTACATTTTCACAATTTTGGTACATACCATTTTGAAGAATGTTGGAAAAATGATATATATTTAGGCCATGTGGCCAGTGTCTGCTTTTGCTTTTTTTAGTAGTTTTTATTCAAGAAAATCATCTTTCCCAACATTAAATTTCACCATGCTTCATCTTATTACACGTGGGGAAATATCATGTCTAGTTTACTTTTTTTAATAGGTATGACATTTTTCAAAGGTCTTGTGTCAGAAAATCATTTCAATTTCAGCTGTGAAATATCATTCATTTATATCATGCTCAGTATCATTTATAACATAACAGACTCAACCAACATCTTCCACATATGAGGCCTATACAGCAGCTTTCCCTTCAGTGACAGAGGTACAATGTGCATCATCAGAGATGAACTACACCAGTAGCCTGAATATTGCACAGAACACCACATGGATTGACAACAGTGACAAGACAGTCACCTTTGCTTGTAGAATAGGGTACATCGATCCCTCCAAGAACATCACTACCATATCTTCTAGGACTGTTCAATTTGCTGGTAGGAAAAAAATATATGGATTAATTCTAAAGACGTCTTTCATATTTTTTCCTTTGATTGCTGATCACAGGAGAATTCATCAAAACATTATACTTCGTATTTGAAGGGTATTGTTTCTATGAAGTATGTTGAGTGAATGAGTGAAACAAATAAATAAATAATTTTATTTTAATAGTTAAATATACAAGGAACTAGAGATAGGTACATTAGTGTAAGAAGTTGAAGAGAATTGGTTATTTTAATTGCAACTATGCAATGAAAATGGTTTGCTTGATCACTTAAAAATAAGGTAAAGATTGTATGCTTTCACTTACATAGTTTTAATTAACTGAGGTAAATAATTTTCATCTCGTGTCAGTCACAGAAAGAATATTTGGAAAAGATCACGAACCATTTATTTGATGAAGTAATTGCTCATAAAGAAATGTTGTGATTGCTGCTTTTGTTATTGTCAGTATTATTTAATCTACACAAGATACAAAGGTCTTGCTACGATTTTCAAACTAGTTGTCCAGGACTCCAAATTTTGTAATAATAGGAGTCCCACCAGCAAAAGTTGCATTCCCCTCCCAGAAGCATATTGGGTATACCTGAAGTGGCTAAATGTCCAGATAAAAAGAACCAGTGCTTACCATTGAGTTTAATTTTTCAAATTCTTTTACACCACTGACATATAGCTCATGTTTATCCATTAGCGTGAGACTGAATTTTGTCAGTACAAGTAAGAGGTCTTTTTCCAAACACAAAGCTAGGCATCGCACACTTTGTTACATTTGGCTACTTTTCTATCATAACTCTTAGTTGTAGCAACTTTAGCACTTTCCTGAATCTCATTACATTCTTTGTAAAGTTGCCGTTTAACCACAAATTACTTTTTTAAATTTGCAAATTTTTTCAAAGTCTCGACATGTCATGATTTTGAAGTCACATGCACTACTTATGAAAATACACAATAATAAAAGCTAAAGTTATTAATTTGATATACTCTTATAATGATACATGTACATCTCTGGATCTTTCTGCCTCTGAATTCAGTTATTGTAAATATCAGCACATTTTTCCACCAATCAGCTCCTAGTTTAAATCTTTGAACGTGGCACCCAGCTATTGCATCATATTCTTATCATGTAGTCTTATAATGACAATATGCACATATTGTGGTCTTTCAACCACTGAATTATGTCATTGTAAATATCAGCAAAGCCAAATTGATCAATTGATCAATATTTTCCCACTCAGCAGGTGGTTGAGGCAGGACTGGCAAATCTTTGAATAATGCTGCCCAGCTACTGCTTGTGTATGGAGGACTCCTGTTTAAGTGATTGGCTGCTTCCCAGATACACAATTTGTGTCAAGATATGCATGATTAAGCATTTCCGAGACCTCTGATGCTAGTAAGGATTGACAAACATTTTTGTTCCTGTTCTAGGGCATCAAAAAATGTTATATTGCCTGATATTATGAGAATTGTTTAAAACATGTATTAAAAGCTTTTCCAAGATATACCACTCCCTCAATAGCTCATGTCCTGGTAACTCGTGAACCCGCTTATAATGCAGGGTCAGGCATGGATCCCACTTTTTTACTAGAAATTACCAAGAAAGTTAACCCTATTTGTTGAATTTGAAGATGATCACAATCAAAATTGGTAATTGAAACTTTCATATATCGCTTATTTTATCATTGAAAACAATATTTAGGACCCGAATGTTAATAAACATTACGAAATTATAAACTTTTAATAGGAATTCATATATTTTGTTACATTTTCTTTTCAAACAACATTCTTAGTAAATTTTTTATAAAGTGAAATGTGTGTTTTACTTCTGTCTTAGGGTATGTTCAAATGTTATCATTATAAATGTTATGTGTCCTCTTGTATTCAAATGTAAAATGATGCAATCTACCATAGCAGCTATGTCTGTGAATGTTTCTCTGAAAACCCAATTAAGTGCTGGCCATGTTTTGATATTGGACTTGCAGAAGTTTTTGTTGTATTGTTGCACCGATTTAAAAGCTGTCCTCCTTTGTATGATCATGTTAATTGTGTCTTTTATGTCAAATAAAGGATGTTGAATTAACAGTTAAAAGCCAATCAAATCCTGCATGTAGGGCCCAGGTCGTACACCTCTCCCTCAATAACTCGCGCAAAACGGGGTCCAAAAGCATAGGACGCACTATAAGCCAAGGCGAAAGTTACTGAGGGATCTACAAAAAAAGTAGGAAACCAGACTAACTGTTAATAAATTACCAAACAAGACTCCTATTTTGTAAGACAATTGCCTACCTCCATGCTCAATTTTTGTATTGTTCTGATAGTAAAATATTGCTGCCATGATTTTATTTCAAGTGATATTGAAACTTCTTATCATTCTTAAGGATATGTTTTCATGCAAATTCAGGAATTCTCTGAAACTTGCTTTCCCTACAATGGTCAGTATCTGTGAAACAAAGGTTGTTATTTTACGAAGTATTCATTTCGCTTGGTTGCCTTGCTATCTTTAATCACAGTTATTATTGAATATGTTCATTTAAAGTGGTTTAATTAGATTACATACACAACAGAATAAATTTATAATAGTATTCAATTAATCAACATAAATGAGATACCCGACATACGCATACAACCGGGATTGCTTGCATGTAGGATTTATATAACTTTTAAAAAAATTGTTATTCCATCTCCTTCATTTGATTCAAAAGAGGTAATTAACTTGATAAAACAATGGAGGCCAGCTTTTAATTCAGTTCAACAATACAACAAATACTGCCGCTAGTCAGATATCACAAGACTGTCGACACTTAGGTTCTGAGAAAAACGCTTGTGGACACATCTGTTACGGTTGATTGACACATTTTATGTTTAATCACAAGAAGACATTGCCTTTATGATGATTACATTTGTACTAAAACATAGAACTAGAACACAGATTTCAAATGACAAAAATTTATTTATTAAAGTACTTCCTCCAATAGGTGTAAGTGACATTTTCATTTATCAAAATTTCCTTGAATATTGGTAATTATGGTGTACTTAGAATGTAGTTTGGAAAGAAAATGTAACAAATCATATGACTTCTTTTCATTAATTGGTAGTTTATAATGTTTATTAAAATTTCCAGGTCCTATTTACCATTTTCGACAATAAAACGAGCGATATATACAAATTTTCATTACCAATTTTTATTGCGATTTTCTTAAAGTTTAACAAATAAGGATAAATTTTTGGGTATTTTCTGGTTTAAAAAAATGGGATCCACGTCCAACCCGCATTATATTAAGCGGGTGTGCAAGTTATCAGGGCATGAGTTATCGAGGGGGTGGTGTATGTTGTTTGAACTCATTTCAATTTGAAAAGTTGAACACTGTTAAAAATATTGTTGGGTACGTAATATAATTGGACCACCTTAAACTAAGCTGCTCAATCATCAATGTGATCAAAGATACCAAGGCAACCAAAGAAAATGAATACTTTGTGAAATAAAAACTTTGTTTCACAAGTACGGATCATTGTGGAGAAGCGAGTTTCACAGAATTACTGAATTGGCAATTAGAGATATCCTCAAGTATGAGAAGTTTCATTATTTCTTGCACTCAAATCATGACATCAATATTTTACTAATTGAATTATAAAAAAAAATTGGTTTCTATATAGACAGTTGTTTTACGAAACAAATATCGCTAGTTTTTCAAAAAAGGGATCTTGTTGCATGATGCATCAACAGATAGCCAGGTTCCCTGCTTTTAAGATTCCTTGCATCACATGCAGTTATACCATAATAATCAAAGAAACGGACCACTGAACAACAAGAAAATTCAGTGACATAATATGCTAATGTCTGAGCATCTTGAAAATAAATGTAATTTATTCAGAATAACAAACAACTTCATTAGAAAAAGCAATTTATTGACAATTATTCTCAAAGTGATTATAAAACGACTATTCAGCTGATGAACAGCCCAGTTTCCCCTCACCCAATGGTTTTCTTGATATCCTCCAGGGATGGCATCGCTTCTTACTTTTCGGATTTCCCTTGGTAACTCGAGCCATCACTTATAGAATGGTCTGTGTTTTTGGACCATGTTGTGCACAATTTATTGAAGGAGAGGTGTATATTTTGAATTGAAACATTTTCAGTAAATTAAAATACACTTTATGTATTATTACAGTGAGAGTTACTGAGGTAGTTTTGCAACAGAGCAACCAGAATATCACAGACCCTTTCACTGTGACCTCTGGGGAATCAACGAACTTGACCTGTGTGACAGGAACCAGTCGACCAGCTCCCAAAATAGACTGGTACATAGGATCCCAGTGGAAAGGCAGTGGAACCAATCTAACTTTTGTACCTAGTAATGCTGATCATAACCAGAGCATCTTCTGCCAGGCCTACAATCTCAATGCAAGCCAAAATATTTCTTCCGACAAACCAAGGCTATTTGTCAGAGGTAAATGAACAGCATGTGTATTATCTTTCTACTGCTCATATTTAGCTTCACTTTTTTCTTCTGCTTTTCAAGGTAAGTCTTCTAATAGCAGTTCTGTCAGAAACTGAATTATCATTGCAATTTTTCTCGGTACAGAGACAAATGAGACAACAGGTTGATGGAATATTTGTACAATCTTGGAAACTTTTCACAAATTAAACTTTTATCTCAGCTACTCTTGCATCATGTGATTATAATAACAAAATAAAGTGTGAATGTTTATCCTTATTGGTTTTATGAAATGAATATTACAGCTTTAAGTGATTACTCGTCTTCCTAAACATGAAATAAGGTGAAATGCAGAGTGCAGTTTAATATAGTATCATGTCTCACAAGTTTTAAGTGGCCTCTACTTTGCCGGAAATTTTGCCAGTGCAAGCCAAACTTAATAGCTGATACGGCTCTAAAATGATTGTGTCTGTAGATGTTAGTTGATATCATTTCTTTCCTGATATTCTGTAATAACATCCACAATACACGAAACACATTGCAAACTCATTTGAGAGAAGAAGATGAGGACAATAATAATAATAATAATATTAATAATAATGATAATATTAATAATAATAATAATAATAATAATATCCAAATGAGGTCAGCCTTTTGATTGCTTGCTGAGGAAACATTTTTTGTATGGTCTAGTTGAGTGCTTCAATCCAGTTTGCAAGGAATAAAATTGTCATATATAAATAAGTATGCCTCAGTGATCCAAATCTCTTGTTGCTTTGACTTGTTTTCCGTTGGGTATATGGTCATTGTGCCTTAGACCTTTAATTAACATGTACATAGCATGCACAGCCATGTACCTCTTGTTGCAATGGATATCATAATTAAAACAAGCATGGACTGTTTATTCAGCTGTGTAAATTGATAACAGAATACAGCAGTGCCTGGTACAGGAGTAAAATCACAAGCATGTTAGCACCAGTGATGCAATTTCATGATTGCTGGTAATATGGAATATCATACATTGATACCATTAATAGTCATGAAACCAGAAGTTACAAGTGTAAAATACAAAGCTAAGTTATTGACCTGGCATCGTCTTATACTCCGAATAGACTTATATATGGACGAAGGATGGAAAATTGACAAAATTAGTGAATTCGACTTATACTCTGCATCGACATATAGGCCGGAAAATGTGTTATATGGTCAGTGTGCCATACAACTTCTAGTTTACGCTCATGTTGCCTTGTCTATGAATCCATAATAGTGGGTATTAGATCATCTCATCAAAAGTAGATTCATGTGACCTACATTTCGTGCATCCACGTGATTTAAATATGCTATTAGAACAGTTTCTAAAACGGTCATACTGAGAGGATTATGTACCTCTTGAGTGCATGACAGCATTCCAAAAGTTGGTCACTGACCTATATATGATGAATCATTAATTTTCTAAATGTTTGCTTAATTACAATGCAAATTGCCAAGTTAATTGTGATGCATAAAGCAAAATATGCTTTTAAGCAGTGTTTACTTATGCAAATTATTTCTTATAAAGAAAGTAACTGCCTAGAAAGTTAGAATTTCCTTGTATGGTGGAATGATTTGATTAAATGTTGCTGACCATCATTTTTGTTCATTAGAGCTATGTTGTCTTCTGATAGTTCTTGTTTACTGAAGCCTGTAAAACCCACATTGTTTTGTGTTAAAGAGAGTATTCACTACTTACATTTAATAAATATAAAAGGTGTAATTGTAGTGGTGATGATCATATAATTAGGGAAATAGCTAGGATGTTATTTGCAGCAGATAATTATTGGCACCATATGTCAAACGTTTGACATGCAAAGTTGACAACTGGTCATGTCAGCCTACTTATTGGACATGTCTAATTGTGTGGCAAATGTAGATAATTGAGGATCTTTGATTTTATTCCTTGTGATAAAAACGTTTCAATATGTTAAACATCCCCAAGGCAGTTTGCTTGCTTACAATGTTATATTGAAAAATTGAATGACAGTGTTTTCTGTATTATTTGAGATATCAAATTTCTAAACGTGTTGAAAAAGTTTGTAAGAAATTTTATTTTAAATAATTTTTAATTATTATTCTCTTTAAGTTGGTTTGTAACTAAATTTTAATTGAGGTGCATTATTTTCAAGGGTTAGGGTTAGGGTTAGGGTTAGGTGCATTATTTTCAATATGTACACAAATCACTAAACTTTTATTTGTTGATTAGTTTGCATTCATAAACATTTAAATCTAAAGATATATTAGCATGTTCTACAATTAGCATCCTTTTGCACTTAAAAAAATTTAACAGGGTCAGTTTACAAATTTTGATGTGCTAACTACACATTACAGAAAATACATTTGTGTTTTTATTATTCACTGGATTACTTTTTTACAAAGCAGTGGAGTTATTTTAGAAACAATTTTTTTATCAATAATTTCTATATCATTTTTTAATTATGCTAGTTAAAGATTAATTACTGAATTATTCTTAACATTTACTCCAAGATATTATACAAACTAATATTGTTTTAAGTCTGAAATATCATTTTTTATTATTACAGTGAGAGTTACTGAGGCAGTTTTACAACAGAACAACCACAATATTACCGACTCTCTGTATGTGACCTCTGGGGAACCAGCAAACTTGGCGTGTGTGACAGGAACCAGTCGACCAGCTCCCACTGTTGACTGGTACATAGGATCCCAGTTGAAAGGCAGTGGATCCAATATAACATTTACTCCTAGTAATGCAGACCACAACCAGACAGTCTTCTGTCAGGTCTACAATATCATACCGAGCCTAAAGGTTGACTCCAACAAACTAAGACTGTTTGTTAGAGGTAAATAAAGCAGCTGTGCTATTTGTTTTCCATCTCCTCAGCTGTTTACCTGGCTTGACAGTTTTGGTCAGCAACTTACTAATCATCTTTTGTTTCTTATGTGCCAACGATGAGGTGGAGTGTACAATGTCGTGATGATGTTCATGTATTTGTCCATTACTTTTACCAATTTAGTTTTCACATCTTGCAACTCTATTGTTTTAATCTAAGTAACAAAAAAGAGCAAAAGCCAACAAGTTTAGTAAAATTCAACAAATAATTGATTTCCCATGAATATAAAATGAAAATTGAAAAAGAACTTACATTATTGTGAATTAAATCTCAAATAGTACTAAAAGTTCTATCACAAGTCCAAAGATGTAAAGTATTCTAAATGAATTCCAGTGTTGTTTTAAATGATTTCCATCCTTGAAAGTGCTGATGTACCAATAGCCTGAAATAGTGTTGATTTGCAAGCAGTCTTGATGTATCATAATGATACAATCTAAAATGTCTGTTAATGAGTTCACAATAATCTCAAAATGGTGATCTAGCCTGAAAGTATTATTGAGCACTTTGTAATTACAGTGAATAATTTAAATAAACAAATCCTGTTAAATTAAAACTGAACACGACTAAAAGACTGATTCCACTTTAGATGTTATGATAGGAAAAAGTGTGTGTGTTGTGGATTTTTAACGTAGCTTTTACAATCTGAGTCATATCGCAATGATGTCTGTAGTGTGACAGTTCAAAATAATATCTGGCACTGGGGAATCATGCCGCAGACATATGGCATTATGTCCCACCCAGTCACATTATCCTGACACCAGGCTGACCAGTCCTAACACTAACCTCATAATGCAGAGCAACAAGCGAGGCAGCTGCTAGAACCATTTTTGTAAGTCTTTGGTATGACTTGGCCAGGGTTTGAACCTGTGACCTCCCACATCCCAGGTGGATGCTCTAACTACTTACGCCACTGAAGCAGAGTATAGGAACAAGTCATTTTGATTATCACTACCACATAAAAAAACAAGACTCAACAACAGAACTAGGATGAGGGTAATGTTTTCATGAAATTCATTTCCAGAACATTCTAAGTTGTAAACAAGGTCGGGTCTCTTACAAAATATTTATTGGAAAATATGTAAAACATCAGGTACACCAGGTTTTTCCCAAGGGGAATACAACTATCCTGATCCAATTAAATATGTTTACCTACAGATAATAATAATCTTGATATATAATCTACAATCGTATGCAAATATTAGTTATGTAATATAATGTTTGTTAAAAAGACATTAGTCAGTTAAGCCCAAGTTCCTACTCTCAACTATGGATAAAGGTCAGTCTCACAAACAAATTATATATATCACAATGAATTAAATATACACAGCATGTAATCATGGACAAAAACCAACACACAGTACGAATGAAATTTACATAAAAATACATTCACACGCTAACTCTGGTTTTCCACAGTCATTCGTAAAGAACTTTTGCTAGTGGTTTGTTTCTCTTTCTAAATAAGGCTAAATAGAACAAATTAATAGATTTCATGATATTGGATAAACCTATCATTGATCTTGTCTCGTTTGGTTTTGTTGAAGTTACTCAGGATTTTGCATCTCATCATAAACAAATAGAAAATAATGGCTTCTAGAGTAAAAAAAAGGAATTCCTTGCTTGTCCTTTTAATGGGAATTTTAAAATTGTGTGGACACAGTATTAGATTCGATAATGAAGATGCATAATAAACTGTAAGGTGAATACATGTTGTTCTTGTAAATGTGTTTGTAATAATTCTACATTGTTAATGCCCAATCCCAATTAATAACATTACCCTGCAGCACTGATTTTGTGATTTCCAAATTCAGATGTAGTATCAATACTACATTTTTCATTCCAAAATCCTTGAGTAATATTATTCTATTTCCAATGTGACAGTGCAACACATATTCTGTAATCTCCAAAACCTGATGCAGTAACAAAATTACATTCGTAATATCCAAGCTAGTGTAGTAGAATTAACCTATATCTGATAAAATAGTGTATCACCCTTTTTGTGATTTCGAAAACAATATGTAAAAATATAAGTACAAGCACAAAACCTGCCTCCAGAATAAAAAGGTGAAAGTTTGGATTTGTCCTTCATTTAGATTTTTTTCGGATAACTTCATAATTTATTTGTAATGTCATTACTTCCTGCAGTAATGGTTTAACGTCTTTTTCGAGGATATTTGTATCCTCAATTCAGTGGGTATTCAACATATTATAACTCTTCCATGCAGGAACTATAATACTTTAGTTAAAAAAGAATAAATTTGGTCAAGCTCCATGTGATGTAGTATTGTTACTAAAGTGTAGAGTCTATAACTCTGAGAACATTTAATGTTTTCAATTTGCTGACATTAGTAGTAACACTGAGAAGATTCAGCGTTGGCAAGGTACTGACATTATTACAGTGTCTATTAATGTCTGTAACACTGCACAGATTCAGTGTTGGCCGGTACTGACATTATTTCAGTGTATATATGTGTCTGTAACACTCAGAACATTCAATGCTTGCAATATGCATACATTACTACAGTATACAGTAGAGTCCATAACACTGAGAACATTCATTGCCTGCAATATGCTGACATTACTATAGGGTCTAGTAGAGTCCATAAAACGGAGAACATACAATGCTTGCAATTTGCTAGCATTACTGAAGTGTATGGTAGAGTCTGTTAATCTGAGAACATTCATTGTCTGCAATATGCTGACATTACTATAGGGTCTAGTACAGTTCTTAAAACAGAGAACACACAATACTTGCACTGTGCTGGCATGACTAAAGTGTATAGTATAGTCTGTTAATCTGAGAACAGTCATTGTTTGGAATATGCTGACATTACTACTGACCTATGCAATTCATGTAATATTCTTATTTTGATAATCAACACATTGATAGATAACAAAGCCTTGATGCTAGAGGAGTCAGACTTTCATAAATGATAATTGGCTACATGTAGCTAACTGATAATAGACTATAATTGGTTACAGCAGCACATTTTATTTTTTCTTTGTTATACAGTTTTATCTTTGCGCATGAGTTCAGAATGTTAATATTTAAAAGGAGTAATCTCTTGTGTGTGTGTGTATATTATATATATATATATATATATATATATATATATATATATATATATATATATATATATATCAATAAAGTACAATGAAATCTCTGACAACTTGAAAAATCACCTTATTGGTACTATAAATTAATACAAGGAGTGCAAGCGTGACCCCAGCCTCCGCTCGATTCGACTTTTGTCACGCGTCCTTTATCACTTCAGAACTGCCAAAAGACTGAAAAACTACACATACCCATTCAAAATACAGTAACGTATTAACGCATGACTTTCTGACGGCCATCGCATGAGTTTAATCTGGCGAATTAACCTTTATTTTGACAATTACAGTAACTAAGATTTTCTACATGACTTTCACCGTACGTTATTGATAAAACGTCTGACTCCTGTGGTCTGGCAATCATTTCTGACCTTTAATTCACGTGAGTTAGACCGGACTTCTAAGAAGGGGTTAGATGCGATTTTAAATATATATTCTTTTTTGTCTGACAACCCCACCAGTGATTTCTCATTTTGTTCACACAACCCACAACATATGTGATTTTCCTAACCTGCCCTCCACTGTAAGAATCAAAATAGTTTTTAACACAACCTCCTAGATAAGTTTTTTCAAAGTGCCATTGGGGAGGACGGATATGCGTTTAACCGGAAAATAGCACAAGAGCACTAAGCTGTTGTTACCATCTTTTAGACCTTAATATGAAAACAAAAAAAATTGAAAATCATCATGTAAACCGGTCAAATACTTTTCAAGATATGACCTTTCAAAGGTTTTGAGGGATTTGAATTTGTGATGCCCACCAAAAATACAATTACCATCAACTTAGGGTGGGTAGAAAAAACAAATTGAAGCAATACAAGTGACATTTTTTGCAAAGCTAGACAGGTTCCTTGTTATTCAAGAAATGCAAGCACTACAATCACACGCAAAAATTAATTTATATTAGGTTCACTTGAAACAAACTACAGAGGACGGCCTTACTGAAAAAGCCAGAAATTTAGCTTTTCCATGACTTCGCAGCCATGCTATAATAAGATCATGACATCTAAAAGCAAATTAAAGTATGTACCTGAGTGAGAGAAACCTGTCTGAAAATACAGCCCAATTTTTTCTGGGCAAATGGGTATGAAACCTTTGCCGTACCAGATCACAGAAATTGGAAAAAAGGGCAAAAATTACAATGTCCAAATAAATGCAAAAACAATTTTCAAACGCTCACAACTACTTTTTATTTATTAACCGATTTTCATATAACTCTTGTTCCAAAATGCAGGGTATTATATGAAGAATTCATGCAATAAATAAAGAACATCAACTTTAGCGTGACAGTAGGTTTTGAAACAGAAGCCATATCTGAAAATAGGCAAAACTGGAAAAAATAACAATTTCAAAAGTTTGCAACTTTCTCGATTAATAATTGATTTTGATCATTTTTGCACCAAAAGGGAGTATATTACGGCCACAATGCATACATACTAATAAAGCAAATATAATTTGAGAAAGCAACGATAAGTTACAAAGCAAGAAACATTAACAAAATATCAAAATCTCACACTATGACTATTGTTTTTAATTGATTTTAAATGTACACTGCAAACAGTGGATCTAATTGTAAATGTCATAAACGACTGCTTTATCAAGACTAGTCAGAAAAGTAACAGCTTTTACAAAGTTTTAGCTTGAGATCTTTATACTGCTGTATTGATGGTCTATGTGTCCAATATTTTCAACATTCCAAGTATGGTCATCGCTTGAAACTAGCTGAATATTAAAGTTTCACTCAAACACAAAACATGACTTAACCATGGCAATGTCATCACTGGCTGGCCTTTTGAAAAGATTACTTTTGGTTTTCATCTGGCATAAAAGCTGTACCAAGTGCCAATCAGATCAAGTTGGTGTACTTCAAGACTTGTGTAGTGTAATAATGGTCATCATAATACACAGCTTCCCATACTCCTTGGGATCTGAATTTAAAAGTTTCACTTTGCAGTTGAATGTCACTGTTGTCTTCTGATTCAGTGAGTGACAAAGAAAGCTTTCTCTTCTGATACAGAAGGGTTGTATCAGAAGACTCTGGAGATAGATGAATGCTCAGCCTTTTAATAAGCTGAGAAATGCTTCCACTAATCCTGATTGTCTTGAAGCCCATTATTGTTTCCTGTAACTCATTCTGAAGAGCTTCTTTTAACTTTGATTTTGTTGATATGCTGTTTAGAAGTTTCTTCACATCATTGGCACAATGACAAGGCCCTCCAGGGGTCCTGACTGCTTGAAGCAGAGTAGCTTTCTTTTCTGTTTCCAACTGCTGCTTTTCTAATTTCTTTCTTTTATTTTCCAACATATTTACCTTGATCTTAAACATAATTAGTCTCTCTTGATTCTTGTACACTGCTCGTAATTGTCTAGTGTCCTCTTGCTTTTTTCATCACGTCAGCACTTTTTTGACATTCTTTACTTGACAGCCAGTTGACTGTCATGTTTCTTGTAAGCATGTTAATAGTGGTGTAGTGGTGAAGGGAAGAGTCTCTACGTGTATAGAAATCAAACTCTTAAGTTAACAAAACATCTTTCTCCCAACAAATTTGTCAGAGGACAGTGGGCGATTGAGGTGTCTGAAGATCGATCAGACTCTGAATCTTGCATTCTCTAGAAAATCATCTAGTTGTTTTTCTGTGACTTATATATATATATATATATATATATATATATATATATATATATATATATATATATATATATATATATATATATATATATATATATACATGAAGGTGAGCATATTTTATGCTACTTTGCAACAACTCCCTGTAAAGACCAGTGACATTATGAAATGTCGGAGTAACAGCAAGTGCAAGGGTTATGGGACCATCAGCAGCCACACTTTCCAGCTTTAATTTTGAATGACCGAGGTAGCCATTTTTCAGAATATCAGATTTATGGTGAATCAAGACAGATGCCCCTTCAAAATAATTGTAAAATCTGTTGTTGCGATAACTTGTCACCTTGCTTTTGATGCCATGCTAAGAACAGAATGCAGTCCATTCAGCTTAACACTATTTTTCTCATCACCATGTGGTCATTACACATCACAAGTTGTTCCGACTAACCTGAATGTTGCATCCTTGTGTAATCTTGCAAAATTTACTATCCTGTCATGGCCAAGACTACCAATTTGTTTTTCTATGTCTTGAAAGGTTTGCTCAGCTTTCCTTCCTAGTCCAAGAAGATAGTGGGCATTGCAGTATAAAAAGTGTAAATGTTCATACGGTTCAATGCTTCTTAACGATATTCATCAAAAGTGTCAGTGAATTTCTTCATCACACTAGGTCGATCCGACATAGTACTTGTCAATTTCTTTAAACTTTTCTGAATATCAATGTCTTTGTTATGTGTTTCTGATAATTCATTCAAAATGTTAACTCTAGAAGAGTAGCAGCATCTTGAACCGCAACTGAAGTAAATCCTAAAGTGTGTTACCATTATTAGGGGATATTTGATGACCAATCAGCTTTTGACCAATTTGTTTTGTCATGCCTTCAGTATGGAATGTAAAGTTTTCAGAATTAAGAATATATTCTTTTGTCTGGAATTTGCTCAAAGAATCGCCTTCATCACACTTGTTTAAACAACTCTGAACATACAGCTGCAAATTTTTCTCAATATTTGTATGAAATACATGATTCGAGAGTGTTTTTATGACATCTGAGTAGTAAGATGCTACCACTCCACAGCCTTGAATGGCAATTAGTTTTTGTTGGATGACATCAGTAAAGCGACCATGTTCTGTACAAGTCTGAAGCTTGAACATTTTATCAGGCTTGGCAGCAAGTTTGTTTTTGAGATTGTGCACTAGCCTATTCTTTTTAACTGTTTCATTTTTCAACTTGTTTTTTTGAAGTAATGTGAGATGAAGTTTCCTTCCTGAAACTTGTTCTTGTTGTTCTGCAGAAACTTTCAAACAGTTGGTATCCCTTTTTATTTTCTTCTGCAGGTTTTCAACTTTTACTCCCTTTTAAACCATCTTTATGTCTTTCAATTTTTGCTGAATACTATCTTTTTCTGTTTTCATCTGCAGTTTCATAGTTTAAATCTGAGTTTGTTTAGTCCTAATTGAGACTAAGTTTCTGTAACAAAGTCCAAATCTACAGGCTGCTGAAGAAAATCTTTAGAGTTAGGTTGGTGTATCTCTTTCAGAATCTTCAAAAGAACATGTTGGGCCAATGAAGCATTATGAGGATAGTTTTTTAATCCACTCTCAAACCTGAAATGTGAAAGGCTATAAAAAGAGGTTAGAAAAAGTGAAGTCAGATGCACTGAACTGATGTATGCAACAAAGCAACAGAAAAAACATTAACAAGTAAATGAATTGAAATAAATCTGTGTGGATTATTTGCTCAGCCCCAAATAGTATTTTGTTTTTTAAAAAACAGTAATGTTTTGTGGTTTAGCACTAGCAGCAAGGGGGGATATCCTAAATCTTTAAGGAAGGTCCCATTTTTTAAATCAAACGCATCTACGAAAATGACACACAAGGTCAGAAAGGTAAATCGAAACCTCTAGCATGTCAGTTACCCCCGCCGCTGTTTACACCAGGACCTTGGGTGTCAAATTTTCATATGTCCTCGTTCACTGACCTGAAACATCTGTGTTGATTCTTGCTTCCCTCTCCCAGCTTCTGTGTGGGTGGGTGGGGGTAGAAAAGTAGCAGTCAGGTGATGGGTCTCTCAGCCCTAAATTTATCGAGACCTATGCAATATCATTTTCGAGGATCATGTAAATTTATCGTGATAAATACATGAGGAATTATTTACGCCTATAAGTTTTTAAACTTAATTATATCCATGTTCACGTAGCACCAAGTCTGATGGATGTTCTTCACTGTGTGTGTATCAGTGCCAATAAAGACAATTTATTATATCCCAAAGGGACACGTAGACCTGGATCTTTTCTTTATATAACATGAATAATTGTTGCTGGAGTAAATCACAAACTATTTTTCTAGATGCTACTATCAGTTCTCTAGGGTGTCATAAATTCCAAAAATCATCAATCGTTTCTGAAATTACCTCACGCATTATCAAGCACTGGCTGCTATCCAGCTTGAGTCTGACTGACCTTTTGAACTCTTTCAGCGATTCATCAATAGCTCCATGATCTTTAAGTATTTCCTCATATTATCTACCAGTTCTTTTAACAAGCAATGTGGCGATTCACTGACAAAAGGTGGTGGTTGACCATAATCACCACACATGATAACAGGGTTATTTTTCGTCAGTACCCAAGCAAGAAACATTTTTAACTCATCCACAAATACTAAGCATATCTCATCCCAAAGAATAATCTTAGGAATATATTTCTTACCCATGTGCTCAGGTGTCATGCATCTCCCTTCCACCGAAATAAACTGTCATAAGTTTGAGATTTAACACCTTTTTCTTTTATCTCTCTGGTAAGCCGGTGTGTCGGAGTTATTGCTACCATATCTAAATCCCCTGAACCATGGTTCAGGAATGGAGTTATTACACCATGCCCATTAAGATCAAAGGTTTTATGTCCAGCCACAGGATAATATATCAGTGGTGCTGATGAACGTTTAGATAGTTGACTATTTTGGTAATAAATCTCAACAGGTTTATAATCCGCAGACTCGGAATAATCAAGTATCTTTTAATTTTTTACTCTTCATTGTCCGCATGGCGCATCACAGATTCCTATATCAGATTCATCTAACAATCCTTTTTTTACTGATATAAGATGAATTTGTGGCCGCTCTAACTATAGTATCAGAAAATCTGTGTATCATTGCTATTAGATTTACGGAAACATATGCAAGCATCAAAGATCTTAAATGGGTATATTGCAGCGAGTCGCCGTCATAATAACACAAAATTGTTTAGTCTTGTCACTCAGATTTGCATTTTCTTTATGTGCAAATGTTCCTGTTTTCATCGTATCAGTGATTATAAAATCAAGCTCAGCATCGTTGATGATCAGTTGTATGCAACGTTGTCAATGATCAGATGAGGCTACTTGTGTAAATTTACCAATGATTCTCCTACCCAAATCCTTTTGCAAGTGATATCTCATAGCCATTGTCACTTTCAGGTTCTGGCATCCAAACCTGTTTTCATGGGCGATATAAGATTATTGCTTCACTAACAGTTAACGATGTCAGTATCTTTGCATCAAGCATATCTCGTAATAACACTATTGGAATCCAACCACATTCATTTTTCACACAGCAATCCATTGGATTTATCTCTGGATTAGGTTTATTAAAATGATAGCCAAACCCAACAACAATAACAGGATGAATATTCTGAGCGAACTCAAATGACTCAACGCATGCAAATCTAGTTAAATCAAAATCTGGTAATGGGCCATTTATCGATACCCTAGTCTTCTCATGTGTAGGATGTTCAAATCATTTAAAATACTCTTTACATTCTCCCATTCTAAGAAAACTTCCAGGATAACTTGCAACCATGTCAACTGAAATAACTTTGTTGAAATCATATTTGGTATTTCACAACCCACCATGTCCATACTCAACACACAAGCGCTGAACATCTTAAGAAATTCTCCACGTATCAGTTTTGCCCGTCACCCCTGCTGGGGTATAGGCCGCCCACAAAAGATCGCCAGAGGCTTCTGTCCTGTGTCATCCCTTCAAGCTGACTCCAGGTGTGACCCATCTTAGTCTGCCTCGAGGTCGCGTAGCCAGGTGTTTCTTGGTCGTTCCCCTTCTCCACATGCTTTGAGGGTTCCATTTCAATGTCTATCTGGTAATGTTGGTTGGCGTCTTACATAGGGTGTGTCCTATCCAACCCCACCTTCTCTTCTTGATCTTGTCCTCCACCAGAATCTGGGAGGTTTTCTGCCACAGGCTGGTGTTGCTGATGTCGTCTGGCCAGCAGATCTGGAGAATTCTTCTTAGGCAGTTGTTGATGAAGGTCTGATCTCTCTTTACGGTCGACTTGGTGGTTCTTCAGGTCTTTGCTAAATACAGTATGACGGACTTCACGTTGGAGTTGAACAGTCTGATCTTGGTAGTCAAGGAAATTTCTTTGGAGCTCCAGATGTTCTTGACCTGTATGAAAGCTGCTCTCGCCTTTCCGATCCTTGCCTTGACATCTGCGTCTTGCCACCTGGCTGGTTGGTAATGTTACCCAGGTACATGAAGGACTCTATCTCTCTCAGGGGACTTTCTGTGAAGTGTGACTGGGTTGTTACTGGCTCTCCACGTATTGGTCTCCATAAAGTTTTCTTCTTAGCAAAATGATCAACCACAGACGGAACAGTAAATCAATTACTCATTAATCGTTATATTTCCTCCTCATTGTCAGTGTATTTCAGTGCAGTCATGGTCATCTATTTATGAAGATATTCTGCACGATAAATATCACTGCACGGCAGCATGAAATGGTCAAATCTTCTATTTTGCACATCATTCTGGAACAACCACATGGACACTGGATCGGTTTACTGATCTCATGAATGTATTCAAATATATCACCTCTGATGCTGGCATCAGGGCTGCAAGCACTGGGAACATATATAACCCTCTTCATTCGTGGAAATATTGTTTACTTGGTGTCAATGCATGAGCATTATGGTCAATTATTACTATTAGAGCTCCATTTCTTATATATTTAGTTGTGCACAAAACCTCTCTGGTTATCTTTTCTTACTTCTATTGGAATTCTCAGGCTCTTTTCTAACTCGGCGATATCTTTTATCATGGCACCACTTAATGTACCTTTATTTTTCCACCAATTTATTTTTTTGCCTCATAGGTCTGTGAGACCTTTTCCTCGTTCATAAAATGTTCTCTAATTCTTTGGGTAACACGATTTAGGATAACACTAGTCATGGTGCTTGCACCATGTCGCATCAGCAATAGCGCATTAATATCAGGCTTATTTAACAGATAAATCGCATAAACAACTGCCATCATAGGATATCCTTGCTCGTAGTATGGTTTGTTAAAGCCAGTTAACATTCCTGGTCTAAAATTGTTCTCTAACACAGCAACACCCAGAGTGCTAGCACTTGGACGGTTTTATGATTCATGAACAGGGTCACGTATATCATGGTTAATCCAGGTTATGTCATTGTCACTGCCATCCACGTGTGAATGGACATTGTCACTGACGGCAACAATAAATTTTATTCTGAGAAAGTGTCTTTGTATACCATCCAGGGCTAGATTGTCCTTGCTCGTTGGTCATTCGTGGTGGCATTGGTGAAAATATTGTAATGTTTTACTCTGAATGGCGATCAGACTGCATTTTCATCGCTAAACTCCTTCTTAGGATATGGATATCAATAATCTCAGATCAACATCAACTAATATGTGCGATGTGCTTGGTTAATCTGTCAAGATCGAATCTAGCTTGAGAAGGTTTCATTGCAGATAATCTTGTAAATTCCTCCATTATATAATAAAAGCAAATATATCTTTAAATTAAACTTCAATTTATTAATATACAATGACTTTATGGGTATGGAATAGTCACAAATGGTTTATGATTGGATCAACAACTCTGTGTAATAAGGCTTGTAATGGATTTCGTGGATATCACTTACAGAGTGTACGATGGGAGAGAGTAGGACCAAAGCTGTGTTTGAAATGCAACAGGAGGGAAGCGAAGTTATGCGTAGAATGTGGAGATAGAAAATACAGAGCTTTAAAATAGTATTATGATAAAAAAATGATAGCGATCAATCTCCGATATAAGACGCTAAGGGCTATGTAGCTAGATTTTCAATATCCAAGGCGGTTTGATAGCAAATGGCAATTCACATATTTATTTCGTAATAATATAGACAGAAGATGTATACTATACAAATGGAGCAAGGAAATAACGTCGATGAATTCAGAACACATCCCATCTTTGAAAATTATGGGGCATCACATGCTGGTATAATTTGAAACCGTCGACTAAAAACCCCGGTCAGTTTTGTTACTGTGACATGCCTCATAAACATTACTTTTTCATTATAATTACCTAATGGTGGGTTAATCTTCTGATCATTTATATATTTCAAACATGATACATCTCTCCCTTGATAACTCGCACATAACGGGGTCCAAAAACATAAACTGCATTATAAACGAGGAAGTGAGTTATCGAGGGACTTCCATTACAATATGAAATGATACCATCTTCGCTGGACATCGATAAAACTGCTGGGGGTTGGGGGAGCGATCTAGTATGTTTAATACCCAAACACTTGTTTTTTTAATGAGGTTGGGAATAATTGTCAATAAAGCGTTTTTTCCTAACGAAGTTATTCGTTTTTATGTAAATATGACCTTTATTTTCAGTATACCCTACAGATGAGAATTTGTTAACATTATTCCAACTGATTTAAACATCCTTGATTGGTACACGAAAACATTGTCTATTAGATCACTGCTTTATGTTGTTGTTGGGTAGTCTGGTTCCCTGACCCATCTGCTCCCTGCTTTGTTCTTTACTCTTGTGGAATGCAATGCTAAGAGGATACTAAGTAAGCAACCAGACTAGTTATCAGTTCAAATTCACAATCAAACAAGATTTCTTTTATTTAAAATAAAGTAGCATTTAGTTCGTGAAACAGCTGTCATCGTTGAAAGTCATTTTTGTATTGTTTTGTTAGTAAAATATTGATGCTGCTCCGGTGGCCTAGTGGTTAGAGCATCCACCTCGGAAGCGGGAGGTCGTGGGTTCGATCCCAAGCCAATTCATACCAAACACTTACAAAAAATGGTACTAACATTTGCCTCGCTTGGCGCTCAGCATTACGAGGTTAGTGTTAGGACTGGTCGGCCTGGTGTCAGGATAATGTAACAGGGTGGGACATTATGTTACATGTCTGCGGCATGAGGCCTCAGTGCTAGACATCACTATAAACTGCCACACTGCAGACATCGTAGCGATATGACTGAAATTTTTTTAAAGCTACGATAAAAATCCAAATCGCACATGCCGTGATTTCATTGCAAGTAATAGTGAAACTTTTTCTCATCGACAAGGAAATCTCCAAGTGCCAATTCAGGAATTTCAAATTAACTACAAACTCTAAAACTAGCTTCTCATCAATAAAACGTATCTGTGAAATGGAATGTTATGTCATGAAGTAATCATTTCGCTTGGTTCTTGGTTGTCTTGCTATCATTGATCACATTTGTGAATGAGTATGCTAATTTAAAGTAGTTTAATTACATTACATTCACCAAAACATATTGTAACAGTGTTCGATTGATCACTTGAAATGAGTTCACCTGGCACTCGACTTTGTCCTCTAGCTCTTACATAGGTTGGATTTGCATGACTTTTAAACTTTTCATTTATTCCACCTGCCTTATTTGATACCAAAGACGTAATTGTCATGATAATACAAAGGATGTCAGCTTTTAATTCAGTGTAACAGTACAACAAATACTTTAAAAACTAGGTATCAAAACACTGTCTGCACTTACTTAGGTTCTCACAGAAACGCTCAGGGATACACATGCTACGGTAGATTGACATATATCAGGTTTTAATGCATCAGGGCACATTGTGTTTACGATCATTACACTTAAACCAAACTTAAAGATATAACTTAAACACGTATCTCACTTGATAAAAAATAATGTATTTAATTTGTATTTATTTATTAAAGTACTGCATCAATTAGGCATTAGTAACAATTTCATTGATCAAAATTTCATTGCATACTGTTATTTACGGTGTACCAAGAATGTTCTTTAGAAAAAATTGTAACAACATACGACTTCTTATTAAAAGTTGATAATTTCATAATGTTGATTCAGATTTCCAGGTCATATAAATCGTTTTTGACAATTAAACAAGTGATATATCTAGGTTTCAGTTACGAATTTTGATTGCGATTTTCTTTATGTTCAACAAATACGTGTCAATTTTGGAGTACTTTCTAGTAAAAAAAAATGGGATCCACAACTAGCCCTGTGTTATAAGCGGGTTCATGAGTTATAAAAGTGCGAGTTATAGAGGGAGTGGTCCAGACACAAGAATGGCTTTTTTTGTATGTCATTTCAAATCCTCGGTTTTCTTCCCATACACAAGAATGGAAAGAAACTAGTCTGTGACTAGCAATACAGAGATGTCTCCCTTTCCACACAATTATGGAGTTTCACAATCGATTTGCACATCGGTTCACCCAACCAATTACCAATTATTATCAATAAATGGAACAATACTAATTGTTGCATGTTAAACTAAGCTTTAAAAGTACCAGTGCTAATTCCAATTTATATTTTCCCACTGTCTCAGAATGGTGTAGATTGCTTTTGACAATGATAGTTATCTTGAAAAGTGAACCATATCAAGTGTCCAAATATTGTCAGCCATGACAAACTATGAGGCTTCAATGCAAATATGTGCTGTTTCTCAAAATTTAGCATTGAAGATTTAAAAGGTTTAAAATGCTTCTCTATACAGTGCTGACTTAAGAGATCCACATTGCTCTTCAAATTAACATTAATAAACAATCTTTTAATCATTTGCATTTTGTGTCCCATGGCAAAAGCTGTTTGTGGGATATTTTACAAGACTTATTTTAAATAAGTTTCTTTTTATCTCAGCTTCCATGTTCTCCCTTTTAATATTCCTTCTTACAAACTGTATATTTTGCAACATTTCCTAAAACTTACATACTGATTTGTAATATCTGTTTTTTACATCAAGCTTCAGTGTTATTTTGCTGCTGTTGTTTTTGAAGTCCTCATTATCACGTTTTCCTGTTGAAACTTTTCAAAATGTGAATTTGTTTTCTTCTGAAAAATGCCAAGATAAAATGATTTCCTATATTTGAAAAGAGTTAACTCTTGGACTGTATCCTCTGAAATCTCTCCTTCCTGGTCACAAACAGAATACAAATTAATATCACAGTTCATCTGAAAATCAGTTGCATACAAAAAATGAGTATGGAATTGATTAATACTGTCATGTAAGTCCATTGTAATTAAAAAATTGTGTGTATAATATGGCTTTATTTCCATGTTCCTATTGTGCTAAATATAGAACATCTTGGCCTCTCCCCAGAGTGCACAAGGTATTTATGTACTACATTATGGCTGAAACTTGCTGGATAAAACTTTCAAGCCCCAATGACGCTGATTATCATAAATTTCACCATTCTTCCAGTCTAAGTAAAATTTGGAAGGAAGGAACTGATTTGTTAAAAAACTGTTCTTTCAGATAATCAAGAACTTAGGTGTAAAAGACATTCAACTACTCATTTAGAATTACCTAAAAGGCGCCACCCATTAATTCATTCAGTGAAGTTGCTCTCAATTCCAGTCTTTTTCCAGAGTTCTCCAAATTTAGTGATGTGATACACTCAGGTAAAACCATTAGAGACTAATCTAATAATAACAAGATTCACACATGGCACTCAAATTGATTTGAGAGGGAATGAAGATAGGTGGGCCTGCTTTAAAAAAAAAAGAATGTCTGATTTGAGGGGAATGCATAAAGGTATGCCTGTATTTTTACAAGTGGATCTTAGAAGAAAAGGTGTGCATTAGATACAAATAAGACTCGGGTGTAACTTGGTGATCAGCTGGGGTGCTAGAATATACATTAAAGGGTGAACTTGGCCTCAAGTCAATCTGATATAGCATGGTGTTAGCTACACATGTTGACAGTAGTGAACATCATCAAATCTATTGAGCCAGCTATCAACTGAAATTGGTTCACCTATAGATTATGCCGATCAACATCAGATTAATTTGTACACATGTGAAAAATGGCAGGGCTTCTCAGTTCAAGGAAGGAATGACGTGGTTCAGTATGTCATGAAATGTCAATATTATCTGGTTTTAATGGAACCCAATGATGTTTTGGAGCAATGTCTTTCAAGATTCAGTATTATTCAGATGATTTGGCATATACGATTTTTTTTGCACATAATGGCGGCATTGGGGCTTTTAAGACCCACTATAGGAATGAGTCAACTTTGGTAAACTTAACATTACCATATAATAGCAAGTAACTGAGTGCAGTATAAACATTTGTTTGGATTGTTTTGGGATTCAACTATATCTGTGGACAATTCAGTTGTGTGTTTGAACCATTGTAAATAACAAAAATGTGCAGCTGATAATGTAATTTTTAAACTTAAGATATTATCTGTTTTTCACTTGCTTTCAAGGTGACATGAAATGTTTCCACATGATGTGGATGCCACTATGATGCAACTGAAGAGTGTGTGTGTATATATATATATATATATATATATATATATATATATATATATACACAGTTCAGACAGGGGCCATAACTCATTAAATTTTTATGGGAATTTTTTTTAAAAAATGAGCCATGAACTAGATCCTCGTAAGATAACTTGAATGTTTCATATAAAATTTGGTTTCAGGCCATGAAGTCATTCAGATTTTATTGAGAGGGAATTATGGGGCAGCTTCAGAGTCAAACAAGGACCAAAACTTCATTATATTTTCCCAGAAAAAAAACTGAAAATTTATTTATGTATGTATATGTGTGTGTGTGTGTGTGTGTGTGTGTGTGTGTGTGTGTGTGTGTGTACTAGCATTATTGGCACCAAGTGAAAGGTTATAAAAGCTTGACCTAAGTCCTAAGTCTTCTTAAAGTAAGTCTTCATAAAAATCTTTATTAAAATCTTTGAAGTCCAGGAAATATTATTGAGCAGAAAATGGCAAAGTTCAAAGTCAAATAGGAACAAATCTCTATAGGCTTTTGATGAAAAGTAGAATATAAACCAAACCTAGGTATTCTTGATAATTTTTTCATGCCAAATTGTAAGTTCTTTAAAAGCTATTGAGCAGAAAGGAAATTAAAGGCAATTTTAAAATTTGCTAAACAAGGGCAGATGTCCATATATATTTGGTAGAAAACGGTGAAAATCAAACTTGACCTGGATATTCATAATATAATTTTTTTTTTCTAATTTGATTTCAGTTTCATGAAGTCCTTGAAATGTTACGGAACAAAAACAGATTTAAAGAGCTAAGTACTAAGTCAAAATTGGGCCAGAAATCCAAAAACTCTTGTCAGAAAGCAGAAAAATTGAACTTGAACAAGGTTTTTGTACCATTCAGGTGTCCTAAGTGGTTAGTGTCCCTCATCCTGGTTCTGTTATTGTGCCTTAGTTTTTTTTATGTGGTGGTGATAAACATAATTACTTGTTCCTATGCACTGTTCCGGTGGCTTTAGTTGTTAGAGCATCCACCTCAATTGCAGGAGGTTGCGGGTTCAAATCCTTGCAGAGTCATACCAAAGACTATAAAAATAGGACTAGCAGCTGTCTCGCATTAAGAAGTTAGTGTTGGGACTGGTCGGCCTAGAGTCAGGATAATGTGACTGGTTGGGACATGATGCCCCAGTGCTAGACATCACTATAAATTGAAACAATGCAAACATCATAGCAATATGACTCAAATTGAATTTTATAGAGGATTGTATGTATGCAAAAATGTCATGCCAACTTTGGTTTAGTATTTTCCTCAAAATGACTACCGTATTTTCGTGTATATTAGACGCACCCAATTATAAGACGACTTATGACGACTCGGCTGCATCCGATACTACTGACGCCAGTGAGGATTGATTAGCAGTGGCTATGGAGGTATTCGGCGACAAGAGTGAATACGATGAAAGTTTCGATGGATTTGAAGCAGAAACTGATGACGATGAAGATGAATAGATTGATTTTAAATCAAGACAAATAGTATTTTTAGTAAATGTTTATTATAAAAATTGTTGACTGCGTTTACCGTTCGTTTGTGTAAAAAAAATAATTAGATAAGTTGCCCACGAATATAAGACGCACTTAGGGTGCGGGTAAGTACAATTTTATATAAGACGCGTCTTATATACCCGAAAATACGGTAAGCATAAACAACATTTGTAAGGATGGGAAAGAGAATGCTCCCTACATGCATACATACATACGCACACACACACACACACACACACACATACATACATATATATATATATATATATATATATATATATATATATATATATATATATATATATATATATATATATATATATACATGTATATATATCTGTGTGTGTGTGTGTATGTGGTAGGTTAGTATAAAACAGTTTCCTGACTAAAAATACTCTTTCTATTGTGCAAGACTAACTTTTATTGGTACTTTTTAAAGCTTGTGAGTTGTGTAACAAAGTTGACTACTAAGAATACAACTATTAATCAGCAGCCATTTTGATAGTTGTTTCTAAATGAGAAATGTGAAGAACAAAGTAAATAGGTCTAATATATGTTAAGATAAAATATGAAGTTTATCATATTCAGTGGTATAATTCATTAAAGTTTATCATATTCAGTGGTATAATTCATTAGCAGGATATGAGAATAGTTTTATTCCTGTCGAAACGTTGATGATGGTTCTAGATAAAGGGAGAATGAAAACAATATTGACAGACATGAGAAGCATTTTATCAGATATCACATTTTACAAGTTTTGTTTAGAGATAAAATGAACAGAAAAATATTGGAAAAATAATGGACAACTCTTTTTTTATGAAACAAATTGTTTTAAGTATCATAGCGCACACATACCTGTGTGTGTTGTCAGACTGTTGCTTTATATATCTGTAGTATCTTTCAGTCTTTAAAACAGCAGTGTATTTCAAAACAAAAAGATTCTCTTTTATTCCCACTTGCTTCAAGTGGACAGTCAGCTTCCTCTGAGAATGAATGAGCAAAACTGCCAGACCAGGTAATGTATATACACATTATAACCAAATTTGTTTTGCCTAAAGTAGGTAGAATCACTATACTGGACCACATGAAGGCTATCATGTGTCAGCACTATCAGTATCAGTTTCCTGGAATCAAATTGACTATTATTGATACAAAGAAAAATTATGTTGTGTGATTTTGTAACTGTTGTTTTGTAACCATGCAAGTCAAGGTATATACCTTTGAACTTTAAACAAATCTTCTTAGATCAATTATGTAAAAACAAACGAGGTTGAGCAATGACATATGTACATTTATGTTTTTGTGTGTCTGGCCTGAATATTTAGTGCTTTGACAATTTGATTAGGCACAAACCACCTGAGGTAAAAAATATAATTTCTTTTGTAAGAGTTTGTGGCAATCTTTTAATTTTATGCTCTTACATATTTTTCAAAACAAAAATAAAGAATGTTGGATTTGTTAGATTTAGACTTTTTTGTTGTTGTTGGGGAATACATGTTTTAAAGAGAAAAATCGAGTTATATAGACATGAACACTGAAAGCAGTTATCATTTGATTTGATCAAGATCTTTGTCTTTATGTTTACCCTTCCGATCCATAGAAGCACCATTAAATCATCTTAATGATTCACACTAAATTTCATATATTTTTATTAGAACTGTTTTCATCTCATTCACATATATTGTGAAGTACAGTATGAGAGTTTATTTCTTGGTGGACTGGTTCAGATAATATAGGAGTGGGGTTATTTTGGATAAAGCAATACCAAATGAGGATAAACTGACATCTGTCTTGGTCATATTGATTTTGTATATACCTGCCATGTTCCCTGGCATTATTTTTTTATTTTGGACTCAAAAGTGTGTTCCCAAATGAAGTCAGTGCATGTGGTCCCCAATTTAGTTAGTGCATGTGATCAAGAAGGCAATGTTCTCCAACTGAGAATAAGCCATCTTTTCATACAAGCCTATTGAAATTGATTGGAAACTCAAAAACCTGAATAATAATAAGTAACCTTGTTGTTTGTTTTCAAAGCATTTACTACACTTAGATAGAAAGTATAGTTTGTAAATACTAAATACTGTCTTGAAGAAAACTTACTGTTAAGTACTGTCAAATGGAATCTTGTGACTTTTTGGGGCTATATAGTACAAACTATAATAGGCAATACACTTTGAATCATTTTTTCCCACAGTGATTGTAGCCAGTGTTACGCTGGAAGGATCAAGAAATGGGACAGCAGTGTTTTACGACGGATTTCCCAAAACATTGAGATGCATCAGCAGTCCTTCACGGCCTGTACCAACAGTGACGTGGTGGCTGGGAAACAAACAACTGACTGATAACATCACTAGTACAAGTATATTAGACATACATGAGCTTCATATGCTAACTAGTGAGATAAAACTCATCTTTGTAAGGAACAGCTCGTACCAGAAGATCCACTGTGCGGGATTCATCAGTATCCAAGAGAGTCAAGCTGTGTCAACTCAAGTCAACGTGGATGTCTGGTGTAAGCTATACTAATATTAATTTGTGTGGGGAAAAACAATCATAATGTTTACAAATTCAGCAGCAGGCCATGGTGCCATTGTCTACCACTGCAACTATTTCATTGTCTCTGGGATGGGGGCAACAGTTTTCTTGGTGTGTGTGTGTGTGTGTGTATGGACAACTTTGAAGTTTTTTTTCCAATACTCCCAACAGCGTTACCCTTTGCCTGATTTACTTTATATTGTGCAGTACAATATAAAACAGGAAAGATTGTATGTTTGTAAATGTGCTAACTGAATCCTTTTCTGTGACCTTTTTCTTTACTATAACTCTACTCTAGACTGAACTTTTAACTTCTGTGTATTTTGAACTAACTACAACTTTCTCCAAAATCCACTTGTGATAACATCATCACATACTTACCCTTCTATTAGTACCATTTCTACTCCTAGGTGTTGCATGGACTCTGGAAATACATTCGTGCTGTATGTTGGTTAATGTGAGCTTATGGTATGTCCTTGCATCAATTGTATTTCATCCATCATCTGTCCATATTTGTTGTAATTCACAACTTATATTTTAGTGGTTCCCTATCCAGTTTACATCGCATTTGGAACATACTGACATTATAAACTTCCCTGTCTCCGGCATTTGGCTGTTTCTGGGACATGTCCATTTTGTAATTAGATTATTTCATTTGGTATATTGGCTGCTCATTTCAACTACATGGTTGCCATACTCATGAATGAAAAGGTATGGGTTAGAATCCTACCAGTTTGGGTTAGCTACAGCGGTGTGTACATGGGCAAAGCTCCAATTGCCTTGACACTGAATAACCTATTTGTGTTGATGTTCCTTAAAACACCAAAACCAACCAATTTAACTAATTGGTTATTTCTTCGGCTTGGACATTGTGGAAAAGAAATTGGACACTTCTGGAGTAACCTACCTATTTAATTTCACAACTTATATTTTCATTAGTTTTTATCCCAGTTCATACCATATTTGGAATATATTTATGTAGCATCATATCGTCTTTTGGTTTGCCTCCTAGGATAAAGACTGATTGTATAACTATTTTAGTCCCCAGGGAGTAATCAGAATTTCCGCAGTAGAAATAAAAATGTCAAGGCAAAACGGGCAAGATCACCATATATCACACAAAAGTGATCAGCTCTTTTTCAGTTACCATGTCAGTAAACTTATAAACAACTTTGATTGTTATTTATTTTGCATGTGCATATTTTCTGTTTTCTCCAACATTAAATAGAGTAAATTTAAATAAAGGCTAATTCACAGGCCACTAATAAAGAGGTAAACATGTATTTCAGTGTACAGTAGGTGTACTTATATATATATATATATATATATTATTAAATATATTTTGATGCATATTTTGCTTTTGTTTGCTTTTTAACCAAATGTCACTCTTCCAGAACACATTTTAGCTGGTTTTTTTAATTTTTATTTGCAACTATGATTGTTTCAAAAGCTCAAGAGTGACCTTTCGTAAGTGATAAATTTGATTTTGCAAGGTAATTTAATCTATATCAAAAGATACATGCTTAATAAATGTTTATAAATTAAACAGGCACATAAGCAGCATACATACAGGGTTCTTACAGTCTTTGAAGGTTTTTGACAGTTTGGGAAAATCGAGCAGATTACCCCGAGGTCTTTAAAAGTCTTTGAAAATTGAAATAAACCCCAATATTTTAATTTCTTTCCAGTATAATCACAAATAAAATTGTCCAAGGTTGTTAGATTAGGATGTAGTAGAGTTTTTTTTTTCTGGGATTTTTTCTTTTAAAATTAGGAAATTAATTATAGTTTGAATTTTATCATTAAACAATGTTGTATCATTTTGCATTCATTGTTTTCTATGTTTGTGGTCTTTGAAAGTTTGGGAAAAGTCTTTGAATTTATCATTTAGAATTCTGTATGAACCATGTATTAATATAGCTGTCATGTGTTCATTAAAGAATTTTCATAATATACTTTATATTCAGAAAATAGAAATCTAATTATCATCGATCCATTTAGTTTTGTTTTTCAGCTTATCATAAAATCTTAATTTTTCACACATTCTTGATACTTTTGATTTTGGCAAAGGTGAGTTTGTCTTTTGTCTTCCTACAGAAATCTAGGCCCATTAATTGTTCAAACACTGAAATTATCCTGGGTAAAAAGGGTATTTTGTCTGATGGATATGTTTGTACCCCTTTTTTCTTCAACTTTAAGCCTTTATGTACATATTTTTAGCATGATTACTGTAGTTTAGGAAATGTATATTTATTTAGGATTGCTTACACCAGAGCAACCTACAACAATGGAATGTTTGGAAGTGAAGCTGACACTTTAGTGTTAAGATGGATCATCTACTGTATCTTAAGCAGTACTGTATCAAACAATGTAACCATCACAGGCACTGGGCTGTCTATTCTGAAAATTGATTTTCTCTGTGTAAAATGTTCTTTTTATTCCGAAGGACAATTGTTCTTTGATTTATAATTTTTAATTTATAACAAAAAATCTACTTTCAAAGTTGTTCAGCTGTCTTTGGGACTCTTTTTACGCACAACAAATATAAGATGCGGCATCTCAGTCACAATGAATGAAATTATATTTCTTCTACTTTCTCTCTAAATAATTTCCAGTAAAGTAAAAACTGCAATAAAAAGAATATCAGATGAGTAATAATTTAATATTACATTTATGAAACTCATTGAATAATGTTCAGTTTTTGTGAGCCTTGCCAAGCAAAAGTTGGATATTATTCAACTTGTTTCATAAATTCAGTATTAAATCATTGCCAATTTGAGATCACACACACACACACACATGCACACACACACACACACATAGTGTGACCCACTGTAACATGATAATTGGGGACCATAAAACCTGACTGTTTTATAGTCCTAACCATGTTAATAACCAACCAAGTCAGTTAGCTGAAGAAAATGTTGCATTTACGTAAAATGTTGTGGGGGGCTAATAAAAGCAGGTGCAAAAATATGTGCTTTTGATTAAGTGAAGACTAGCTAGTCTAGAGAAAAAACCCACTTGGATATTAACAACTTACATTTGTGTAGTACAATCCATAATCTGTTTAGTATTGTACATATACATATAATAAATCCATGAATTCGAGTATAGATCACATGATATGACTCGAATCCCATTAGAAAACAAATAATACATATAATAAAAAAATTTGGTAGTCCTCATTTGATCTATATCCAGTTGTCACTAAACAATTCGTTACAACTGCTGCAAGTAGCACGTGACCATAATTGTTTACATGTTACTTGTACTTTAATTGGCCTAGATTTTAGTCAGCTGGAGACAGCTGTCATCTTGCGGAGGCTACCTAGGGAATGATGCTATTCATACAGAAATGAAAAAATGAATAAATTATTAAGTTTAACAAACATCTTTGCAAGATACCCCATCTTGAATTAACTTGATGGCTAGATACCTATGGTTTCTAAAGATTGGAAATTTAATTTGCGTTTAATGCTGCACTTGGTAGCGACCTTAAGCATAATTGTTGTTCTTGTTAAAATGAAACTTTCATGGCAAGCAGCAGAGAGGGTGAACAGACCAACTTTTTTAGGCAAATATTTCGTAAGCGTTTCGTTGCAAAACCGAAACAAAAGAAAAATCTTACGATGATAGTGCCAATTTAGTTGTCACAAACACATGGGCTGCGACACTGCAACGTTCAAAGATAACGTTTTTTAAGTGATCGTCGTTAATAATGAAAAAAATAATCTTACAACCATGTTGCTATTTAGTTTGCAGTTCACCCTCTCTGCTGCTATGCGTTAACAATTTTTTTAAGATGAAAATCATTGTTGAAATTGCAAGGTAATTTACGATTGAAAGTCTTTAGGACTTCACAAACAGACTAATTTGCAAAACTTCACCTCGCAGATCAATTAGATTATTAGATTGGTCAGTGAGTTTGAAATTAATTCTCGTTAAAGAATTATTATGACATCGCATAAAGACTGCATTAGTTGGGTCTTCAATAATTAGAAATCCTGGAGGAGCCGTTGGTGCAAATGAATATAGAATATAACCTTGCTGAGCTTGATTTGATTGCTCAAGATTTATTTAATAGCTGCCTTCGATAACATCACATACTAAATTTAGCGCTATCACATTTGAGATATTTACATTTTGAGGAGCGATATGTCTCCCACTACCATCTTGGTCGTTATTAAATGTCAGAATATTTGTTTGTTGTCGTGATAATTTCTTCCAATTGTCGTGGATTTTCTTAAACCCGATATCGATAGCATAACTGAGATATTTTTTTAATTCGTCGGGTTTATACCCTGGAATTTTAAATGTTTGAATATCCTCTACGCGGATATTGTATGATTCCCTAAATACCCCTTTATGACTTTCGTTCATTAATACTTCTTGAATAATTTGCGTATGAAATGTTTCCATATTGTTGATGATTTTGTTACCTGTTTGTACTACACTAATAAATTCATCTTGGGTGAGAGAGCCGGATTTAAGGGATATTAACAATAATGAAAAATCATTATTCATCGCTGTTAAATTTTCTTCGATTAAACTAACGTAAATAAAGTAATTAGAGTTGGGATATCCCATAAACTTGTTGGGAGAATAATCTTGATAACTTTTCAATGGATTATCGGGTTTTATCACGTTGGAGACATAATCAGATTTTACAGGTTCTGGTATATCAACAATTTCTCGTCTAGGTGGTAATTCAGGCAATCCTAACACTGATCTTATAGAGTTTTGATAAATATCAACGACATACCCGGGTGATTTAATCTCGATCGCAGATGATAACGTCGGCTCGTGAACTGTTATAGCGATTTTTGATTCTTTTCCAGTGATAGATTTTATTCTTCGTTGCAATTCGTTATTGATTTGTTCAATTTGATATGACCCAGTTGGTAACGAGACAACGTTCCAGTCTGGAGTTCCGTCTTTACGATTTTTCCACGCGAACACCAAGGAATTATTTGGTTGTTGGCCACCAAATGCTACAGATCTGATATTGGGCCAGCTATGATACACTCGTAGTTTTGCCAGCGCGATCTCGCTCACTGGAACGGGGGTTGGGAAATTCACACTGAATTCAGGACGCGTTGAGGTTATTGATATCATGCTTGTTTTCACCGGTGTCGTATTTTCTACTATTTGTTGAAGTAGTTCTTGCGACGATGTCTGTGACATTGTTGTTATTATTATTATCCCGCTCTAATTTCAGCATTGTCGATTTATACAATTCAGCCATCGTTGAGAAATCGCTATCTGATATTGTTGTGTCATCGAGTGATGATGATATCAACGAGGACAATTGCGAGTAACCGGTAGATGCAATGTGAAATTTAATTTCATAGTCGTGTAGTTTACTCTGGCTACACGATGATAGTTTTTTTGTGATCCCGGTTAATATACCGGCGATTCTAGCCACCGCGGAAATAGCGATTGGAACTACGACCGGAGCAATCATTGTAACCGAAGATAGTATTATTCCAGCAGCAGTGATTACGCCCGACACCGAATATACGGTGATATCAACCGCGGTTATTCTTCGTTGGTATTTTTTTTTTTATTTGATACTCCTCACAGCGTGAGCTGAGTTTAGTTTGAAATTCTCTGACTTGATCATAGCGATACTGATACACTGAAGGGATTGTCATCTTATTTTAGCAGCATTAGTGTTTTCAATTTAATTGTTTACTTAAATCCGCTACGAATTCTACGTACCACGTTACTGAAACCCTGGCTAGATTTCTATCTGCGGTCGTTATCGTGAACTGTTCAGATACATCCTTGTCGATGATCGTTGATATTGTATTATTGACTCCAGATGAACTACTTGATGATATATTGAATTGATTCGGTGATACTATTGTTAATCGATAAATACCCTTGACTGCTGCGGTTATGTGTAAAATGTTGTTTGTGGGAGTCCACGCAAATGAACCGTGTTGAATTGTGTATACGATATTGTTGGTGCTCTTATGAGGAATTTTTATTTTTTCAATAACACTTATCATCCTCGTTGTATCATCCTTCATTGCGTTGTTGAATGTTTTTAGATCATCGATGGATTTTTTAATATCAGGAAGGGTTATTTCAATTTTATCAAATGGGGTTCCAATAAACTTATCAATGATGTTTTTACGAAACATTGAAAACTGTTTCACGTGTTTTTCATATTCGGATTGAAGAGTTGCTAGTTCCAACATAGAATCTTTTATCGAGGTGAGATTTGGTATGGTCACTGGTGGATTTTCAAAAAATTCTAGTATGGGTTTATCAATTTTGTCAATTATATTTCTTTGTACTGCAGTAAACTGGTCAAATACAACTATATGATCGTCATACTTATCATTGAGCGATTTCAATGAACTCGCCGTGTTGTCGAGTGCTGCTAATTTATCCGTGATCGTTGAAACAAGTACACCTGGTTTGAGTTTACCCTGATCGGAAAATAACGCGATAGTATCCTCTGTTGCGTCTCGTCGTTTAACTAAAATATCATCGAGGGAGATATTACCAGTTTTCAATTTACCCTGGCGATCGCCAAATACAACTATTTCACCAGGATCAACACTTGCTAGGTTCAACGTTTTGGCTATTTCATCTTCGATTAGTTTTTTAACATCCTTGATTTCAACTCCATCAGGTTCCGGTTTCTTCAGCGCTGATAAAGGTCGTCCCCAAATATCAATCATTGTTATCATAGAAATCTTTTCTCCGTTTAAAATCTAAAAGATTTCCAATCAAAGATTTTCAATCCAACGACTGCTAGTATACTCATTCACTACTACATGGGGTGGTTTTTGTTCTCGTGAAATAGCATCAAGTACGTTTAATACTTCATTGCCACATATGGGTGGGTCAATCATCGTTTGCGTTGGTAACGTGGAATACCAACGGGGTATTTTTAAGCGCGTTGATAAATCAAGGATATAGCGGTTAAATTCCTTCGGAGGCGCTAGTCCATATGAGTCAAAATAAATAATCCCACGTGGATCAATCGCGTATGCAACCCAGTGTGTTCCAGGTCCATCGCTGTTATCTAGATTAATAATACCCGTTTCAACGTGATTAGGTTGTGCCGGTAACTTATCTTTCATAAAAACACCTCAGAAGTTTTTAATCGCGAGTTTTTTAGCGGCATCAATTAAATCAAAATTGGACATTGGAAGATTTTTCACTAGTAAACCGTTCCTGGGATTCTTAGACCCGATCCGCTGTACCATGAATACGGGATTCCTGGTAGTCTTAGACCTTTCCCCTTTTTTTTATACCCCTTTCCCGTTGCTTTCTTTAGTGCCATTCCTGCCGCGGTACCAATAGCCCCTAACGCTGCCGCTTTAGCTACCGCTGGGGCCGCTGCGGCAATCAACCCTGGAATCAATCCTAACAGCGGGAATATACCACCAGTCTTTTCCATGTTTTTAATAGCGCTCGCAGAAAGAGTAACCTGAACTCCTCTTTTTTCTTTAAGCGCGCTATTAAAATGATTAACCTGAGTTTTCGTCAGTGATAGTTTATTTCCCCCGCCATTCATTTGATTAGGTTTCAGCGTTATTGTGGTTCCACATTGCTTAGCTGATTTGGATTGTAATTTTTTTAACTGACCAGGTGTCAACGTGACATTGATACTATTATACGACATTATACAAAACAGATTGATTCTAAATCGCAGAGAGAGAGAGATGGAAATATGTAATCAATCACAGATTTTCCACTGGTGCATCTACCACTCTCATTCGTCCACCAACACCTTCGAGTAGCATTGATTTATCACTGAGAATGACAGCAACCGCTCTATAATTCGGGATAAGGATAGTAGGTACCCCACCAATTATTGGACCAACAGGACGGGTTACACGAGCTCGGAAGTGTATATCAACGACGGACTGTCTCATCAAGTCAAGATGTTCCAACGAAAAGTAATGAATCGGATACAGATTCCTAAAATCAAACTGTGATATTTGTAGACCAGTTTCAACATTTAGATCACGTCCCATATACGACAACAGGTTATGATAAACTCGTGCAATATGATTGTTTTCATAGTTAAGTTGTATATCCTCTGATGGTTCTTGCTGTCCGTTTATTCTCAGCGAGACTTCATTACACCCAATTTGATCAAATATCATATGGGAACGTTCTTGATTATTTAATCGCGCTCTATTCTGTAGCGCAATAAAAATATGCCGCGGAGCTGAAATACCCTGTCGTGCTGCCAAGTGCCATGTAAGTGTACCATCAATATTAGAATCTATGGTATCTGTGGATGTTGTCAACCAGCTCAACAATGTCTTCCCCCCCGATCCATAAATGATAGTAACTGCGGTTCTGTTGACAACGACGGAGTCAACACTGGCATCCACAGTGTTAGTTTTGATAAAACGACTTTACCAGGGGCAACGGTAGCATCACGCCAGATTGCATTATCATCAGTGCCCTTTCTCACTAGCGCTATAGTATGCTTTGCTAAATAGATAACTTTTCTGACGTTTCTACAAAATCCAAATATGTGATGCTAGGGAATCGCACATGAAAACCGTCGATGCTGTCCTTGTAACGTTGATAGTCGTGTTGCAAATCCTAGGTTGTAATTGCGATTAACGCCTCCGAGAATATCAAAGGCAGCAGCTGGTCTATCTCTATGGTCAGGGGTATCAAGATGTGGATCAGCTGCAGTAGCGCTTGGAGTATTTATTTTAATATACTGAAGGTGCTCAGCGTTATCAGTAATATCCTTCGAGAACATCATAGACGGACCTGCCGATCTTGTATAGTCATCAGAATATCTCGCTAACCCGATTATTCCCATTGCAATATCAACCTCACGTTCAATAGATTCGATTTCTCTTCCATCAATGAGATATCTAGCACTTTCAAATAACGCCATGATGCCATTATTAACAAAACCAACTCGGATAGTTGGGTTATCATCATATGGTGTATTAGCTGGAACATTTGTTACGAGTTCACCTTCGACTTCAATAAAGGCCTCACAAGGCAAAAAGTATTTACTGGTATCAAGAACTTGAAGTTCGATTCTCCCCCGAAGATCAGGTTGTACTGCGTGATAGGCAAAAAATTGATTATCGCGTACAGATCATCCTTGAGTACTGGGGCGTCCATGTCAAATGCACTATCAGGGTTCCGTTTGAACATTTTTTATTATATATCCGCTGGTCTAAATTGAAGGTGAAAATGTAAATTACTTGGAAAATCCTCGATTTTTAATTTCAATGAATTTCATTTATTTTAAAATAATTCCTAACAGCTTTTCCCTTTCAGAAATCTCATGCAAAATCGACCACTTGACCCTGCGAAATAATTTCAGATTTTTCATCATGAAATCACAAAAAATGTGATTTTATTGCTGATTTTTTTATCATTTTTGATCATTTTTGCTTCAAAAACAATAAAAATAATTCCTAACAGCTTTTTCCTATGGGAAATCCCATGCAAAATCGACCACTTGACCCTACGAATTTCTTCCTAATTCTCACGGAAATCACCCATAAAATCACAAAAATGTGATTTCACAGTAAAAAAATCATCAAAAAACACCCAAAATTCAGTGAAAACCAGTGAAAAATACAGAATTGAAAATCGCAGATTTTTCATTTATTATAATAATTTTTTTTTTTTAATTTGCAAAGCAATTTTCATCGACGTCTTTGACTTTTGTAGAAATTCCTTGAATTTCCAAGACCACTTCCCGCTCTCATATTTGCTGTGTTATTATCCTGGGCGGTCATCAACGACTGTAGTTTTTCATCTACTGCGTTATTTATTATTTTACTAACACTTGCAGGCATAACCGCAGTAGATGGTAACGGTAATGGTTTCTTTGAATTAGAAAATCCTTTGGATTTTCCGCGTCGAACTAGCGCTGTTAGTTTATCCCTTGCGGCTGAAAATGCCTTCGTGGCAAGATCACCAACAGCGCTAATACCCTTATCCCTGATAACATCAATGGCTTTCATTGATAGTTGTTTTGCTAGCGGCGCTACTTTTGGAGCCATTCTTGAAAATAATCCCATTATAGTGTTATCAAGACCATCTCCATAGTATGCCCGGTATTTCGGCAATCGTGAGTTTACCACGTAGACGTTAGTTGGTTTATCATGGTTGTAGTGTATGATCATTCTCTATTCAATTGCTATTTATCTAATCGTGATGACATTAGTCACTGTGGTGACCGTCCACTAACTCTTCAATAAAATCTCGATATGTTGCAATATCCATGATACCACCTTGAAATAACCTCCTACAGATATCAGCTGCTTCATTGATTATTTCCGGTGAGTTATTCCCGGCTCGTTTTCCTCCTACAAGTATTTCTAATCGTGCTATATCACCAAGAATATTACCAGGACATGTTACGTTTCCACTCGAAGAGTTTCCAACTAAACCGCTACCCTTTTTTTAGTTGTACCAGTTGCACCCTTCTCAGAATCAGCCTCTGCCATTATTTGTATTTCATCAGGGATTGGTTCTGCTGTGTATACTGGTGGTGGTTGTGCGACTCCCATTACCATGGCTAGAAATTGATTATAATCAGATTTTATTTCTTTTGTGATTCTAGTTTTTTCCCGGTTTGCTAAAAACACCTTATTTGCCCAAACATCTATAGTACTTACAAATTTTTTAGACTTGTCGTCTTTTAAATAACCATCTCTTTTCTTTTTTTTAAGGTTTTCTTTGGTAAAATTAACTAACTCAGAGTCTGTTTGGATATTTCTGATTGTATTTAACGCATCAACTGTAAATAGATTTTCAGGTGGATAGTCCCCTTTTGAAACAGCTCCCGTTTCTTCTTCTTGAAATTCTTCGAATTTTCGTTCCGGTGGTGGGGGAATATCAATATCACCTAATCGTTCTTCTTCTTCCTGAAGTTCTCATTCTTGTTGTCTTACAGCAGTTATTATATCACCAGGAAGTGATTTTAAAGACTTTTTTGTTTGTTTACATCGTTTTGCTATTTTTTCAAGTTCACCAAGAAGAGGTCTCTCTGTTCTAGTACCCTCCTCGGGGACATCTCCGTATATAGCTCGTTCAGTAGCTTTTTTCACATCTGTAGTTGCAGTAACAATCGGTTTAAAGAGTTGTTCAGAACCCTCTGTAAAAAACCGCTGCTTGGCTGAGAAACACATTTCCGCTGACAACAGAAGACAGGTGACTGCTGATTATATGACATTTACATAGGAAATTTGCTGGGTGTAAATAAGAATGACCATAGTGACCAGGTGATCGCTGAACCCAGGTAATCATTGTGATAGTTTTGACTGCATTTTATTTTACTTTCTGACATGTATACAAATAAACCTGGAATGGGGGTAGAACAACATTTATGGCAGCCAACTTGAGCAGTACCTCGTAATAACTAGTCATATATTATCTGGATGATATGCAAATTGTGTAAGAGGCTTTTGGTATGGCTTACAGGAACCATGTTCTTCGTAGTTAATAAGACCACTTTTTGACATCAAGGTAATTAAACATTTTTGTTCTCTACCAGACCAGCCAAACATGCCAGAAGTGAATGCAGTGGTATCTTTCCCATGGATGGAGAATCAGACAGGAATTCTGCAGTGTTACAGCACCGACTATGGTAATCCAAATGCCAGTGCGAAATGGACCATTGATGGATTTACAACAGACACACAAGGGGGAAAGCTGGTGATACAGAGACTTGAGTCAAGGGACAATGGGAAGGCAGTCTCCTGCAAGCTTGTCAACAATTATACAGTAGATATGAATGTATCGGTTGTTTCAAGCATAACAACCCTTAATGTGGAGTGTAAGTATATAGAGCTTTCTTGGTTTGACTTCCAGATGTTCTCCATTAATATCAGGTGTCCTTTATATACATTTTTGTAATTACTTCATCACCTTATATGACTCACCATCCATTGTGTGTCATGCCACATCCTTCATGTGTCAAGATAGAATAACATGTGTTGTTTTGAATTTCTAATAAGCCATTTGACCAGTTTGAACCAAATTTGGTATGATGTTTCTAATTCAAAAGTCTTTAAGATCTGTATGAAATGATGTTAAAAATATTTTGCAAAACCTTTTCACAAATTCATTAACCATCTTAAGATAATTAGGTCAAATTTACCATAAGTATCATGGCATAAAGTCCTTTCAAACAGGAATAACTCTCTTTGTAATGCTTACTAAATATTGACATTTTAGCATTACTACTGAAGAATTACATAATAATTCTGCCAATTAGCATAAATCTGCTCCACAAATTAGAATAATATAGTGTCAGAAATATGCAGTTTCATACTTCCATGTGGTATTTATACAAGAAACATGAATATGAACCCCAACTTGTTTTAAAGGATCATTTCAGTCATATTTTCTTATATTCACCACAGATGAAAATCTTTAGATCTATAAGATATTACTTTCCTGAAGACATTTCCGATCAGACATTTATCAGCATGTAATATTTGTCTTAAATCATCATACTGTTTGATGGCTTCAATAATTAGAGAGATCTTTGTATATTAATGAGAAGATCTTGCATCTGATTGGCTGCCACTCTTTTTTTCAAATCCAGTTGTACAAAGTTTTAACATAGGCTTGCATAACCATGCTCATGCATGATCTACTCATAATGACGAAGTCCTCATACATTTGATTGGCCAAACACGTTATCACTCAAGAGACTCTATTTGGATTTGATATTGATTAAACTTGGTAATTTTGATTTTAATCATAAAGAATTTGTGATGTGTAAAATTATGATATAAGTGATATAATGTTTGGAGATAGGTTATATATTGGTTGTGATTTACATACTACATATGTTTTGTAGTGAAGTGGTCAGATGTCAAGTTATGTGAGCCACATGAGTGATGTCAGGTCCACTAACCTATCATATTAAAATACACTATACATTTTTATGCTGGGCAAAGGAGTTCATTCTTCTCCAGGATCAGTGAAAGTTGCTAAAATTGCCTTCCCTCAGCTTTTAGTGTTCACCAAACTTTTAGTCTTCTTGCTTTTGTATGATACTCACTTAATATTGTCTTTCATTGACCCTAGTGCTTATGAGTAGTCAGGGAAGAGTTGCATTATGACAGTAATGTATGCGCTTAATTGTAATAAACTTTACAACACCAGGCCATAAGGACATTTAAGTTTATCTTGTAATTCTCTGCCTGGTGAATGTTGTCCATTGTGTAGTGTCTCCTCCATTAACAATTACTGTTTTTAATTATTCCAAAGTCACGTGACTAAATTTCATTAATCTTGGCAGTTTAATACCTCTGAATAGAATATGACTAAAAGTTACAGAAAGCATTCTGGCATATAATGCGCTTTCTAGATTAATACAAATGATGTTGATTTACCATAAAAAATGGCCACCATTGTTTAGTATTTTTAGTTTGATATAACTCAGAATGTTACATGCTCCAAGTACATTCAGTCTGGTCACACTTTTTGAAAATCTTGTTTTCACTAGTGCTTAAGACTGGAACATCATATCAACTTTGAACGCCACTATCAGTCTTCAGTTGACGTTTAATTAATTCCCCCCCCCCCCAACAAAATATTGCCAATTTAACCTCCATCAATTGACACCTTAAAATCGTTTCATAGCTTTATTCTCTTGAATGGTTGGTCATCTTGAGATAAGGTTTTCGGTAAAGTCAATTTAAGCACTATGAACTTTTCTAACACATGATAACTATCTTTTCCTCCATAGCACATATTAATATTGGTTTTTAAAGAAGCACTTTTTGAAATATTTAGTTGGTTCTAAATGAAAACGTTGCCAATTTAACTCCTTTAAATGGCCACCACATTGGCCATCATCATAATCGTCTTTTAATAGGATGGTACTGTCAACATATGCTTAAAGCCTGATGAGTATGAAATTTTATTTAGATTTTACAGAATAAAATGTGTTACATACTATTTACAGATTTGACATAAAAGATAACTATTTGAATAGTAAACATACCGTATCAATTGCAGATTCTCCGATCATCGAGTTCAATACAAGCAGTACTCTAACAATGAATGAAACTCAGTCAATACGTGTTTTATGCAATGTCACCGGGAACCCGCGCCCTGATCCACCACAGTGGAGAGGAAGATCTGCTGATAGTATACTGAGATTGAATAACATCAGCAGAACAGATAATGGCACGTACATCTGTAATACCACAGCTATATTACATAATCTTGGAATAGTGGAAAAACAAAGGGAATTTCAAATAACTGTCCAATGTAAGTTTTTGTTTTTCTTCAGTCTACATATTCTAGATGTGTCTTGTTGAAGTATGCAAATATTATCATTTTATTTGTTCATGTTCATATCCAGTAGAATAAATTATAAATATCATTGGAAACTACCTTGTATTCAGTGACCAGCATGTTCTTACATTTTCCTGTATTTTAATGCATAGACCAGTATTTCTATACTATGGCATATCCACATACATTTTTATGAAGATTGCAATAATAATAATAATAATAAAAAGGTCATTACTGCTGGTAGTTCTTAGCTATCCTTTTAGATATTTGCTGTATACAACCTACAGAAGAAAAGGCTCATATTATCATTTCAAAAGCATTTTGACATCAGTATGACTGTGTTGCTCTGATAGACATCTCTCCATGTACTTCATAATATGCTTATTCATATTTATTTATTGGTAAGTTAAGAAAATCAAGTCCGTGTCCTTTGAATGCATGTCAAACAAATTTACCTCTTTTATTGCTGCATTGTTTTTGCATGATCGTGTTAATCTATGATGATTCGTTTCTATTTGATCCATCTATGCATGCTGAATTGTTTCAGAACAATGGACTTATTTTGTAATTAGTACTCAAATTCAGATTTGGGTGGAATTGTAAGAAACAAATAGACACAGATTGTTAACACCAAAAACGTAATTAAAAATCGTGAATGAAGAGGCACAATTTACTGAATACTTGTCTGGTGCTCAGTCTGTAGTCCAACGGGTAGAGTCCGACTGACAGAGTTATAGCATGTTATTCGCTGTAAGATGGCTTCATAGACGCTAGGCTGTTCATATTTGTATTGTTGTTGCTTTGGGTTAACACCATTTTGCAGTGCATCATAGACTATACATGGTTGCCTGTATAACTAGTGAAGAAAGAAACTGGAAGGAAGAAAGGGAAAATCTGGTATGAACCATTAACCCATGGGAAACTACTGGCAAGCATTCTCACAAACCACACATTGTCTGAGCCTGAGACTCAACCCAGATTGACTATTTAGAGAAGGTAACTCAATTAGTTGCAGAACTAATCTACCTTGAGGCCTCCTATCTGTTATGTATAATATACAGTATATACAACATGATGTGAAGAGTCTGGCTTGACACTAAATACTTAATTAATTTTGAAATTCAATGTACCAGGCCTGAAACACATGCACAGGCATCTGTGAAAACATAAATATATATAAAACATAATATATCATTCTACATTGAAAAATTCAGCTATGAAAATGATGCAAAATTACAGAAAAGAAGGTGGTATTTTTTTTGTACTAGAACTGTTCATTTTCTAAAGATTTCATCCATTTAAGACATTGATTATGAAAAGAAGAAATGCTCGGAGCCTGCCTTATGTCACCGGGAATAATGTTCCATACTATTGGACCATTGGTTGAAATTTTTTTTTAAACAATTCCTTCTTTGTCATTGGTATAATGTACTTTTGTCTTCTTATGAACCTTAAATTTGGAGTGCCATCAGTATCTCTTTGGTGAAAGATATTGCTCAGATAGGATACTTTATTGCAAACAGGTGACAACTTAATTATACAGGTTCACCTTTAAAATTGGTTTGAACATATCCTGAAACAAATATTGTCATTATTATTGTTATTATTATTATTTTATTATTATTATTATTATTATTATTATTATTATTATTATTATTATTATTATTATATTAATATCATCCACCATAAAGAGTTTATGAATGCACTGGTAAGATGGATTTTATAGCTATTTGAGTGAAGAGGATTGATTTTTCTTCAACAGCTAGTAGTGAACACGGAATTCAATATGAATGTAACTAATTTGACAGATCAGTAGAAATTGGATTGAAGCTTGGCTTCCAATATTTGCAATAGTTACTATCAGCAATCCAACAGTAATGTTGTGGACAATACAGTAACCAACAGGGATGACAGTGACACATGGTAGTTTCAAGCCATTTTATTTCATAGAAATTAATATTTTCTTTTTTGATCTAAATATTATATATGATTTTTTTTTACAAACCATGTTCATCATACATACAGGTTTTGAGGGCTTCACTTGCATTGATTTGACTTCTTTGAAAGTGGACTGCATTGAAATAGGATAGGGGAACCATCTTGCAAAAAATCCATAAAATTGAATTAAAGTTAAGCTGCTGTTAATCTTTGTAATTTGTATTGACTTTTAGCTCATTTAGCCATCCTTATGGAATGACCTTGCATTCATTGCCAGTCTTGCATCCATCCATCACCAATTGCTTGTTGCTTCTTTTGGAGGCAATATTTCAAATAAAATTCCGTAAAAACTTGCAATATGGATATGTCATCAAATTCTTGGATGAGTTCAAGTATGAGCACAATTCATGCAAATTAATGAGGTGATCTTGCATCGGATTGACTAATTTTTTTGGGGGTCACTTTTGATGCCATATTTCTAATCAAGTTTTGATCAAACATGAAAGATATGTTATATAGTTCAAAATTCAGTAAGATATATGCTTATTAATGAATTAATTGGCTGTTCTTGTTACAACTCTGCTAATTATATTTCCAATCTGATTTTGATCAGATATGAAATATTGGTTTATATTAAGATCTTGGATGGGTTTGATGATGAGATCCACATGTGCTAATGACATAATCTTGGGTCTGATTGACTAAGATTGTTACCATTCTGTAAGCCAAATATGAGATCTGACTTTCAATCAGATTAGAGTATACGATTCCGTCATCCGTATGTTGGGCTGCTTCATTAATGATAGAGATTGGTGCATAGTAATGTTGTGATTTTGTATCTGATTGACTGGGTTTCTTACTAACCTAAAAGCCATATATTTGATTTGTTTGATTTATTACCATGATGTTGAGTGTTAGGAAGAGACTGTGCGTATACCCTCATCTTCATTTTATCAGGATATTGTAAAATAGTAGGATATACATTTCGTGAGTAGTTATAATACTACATAAACCTTCTTAATGAGATTTTCAACTGCTAAGTCATGTAAGCTATATAAGGTCTACTTAGTTCTCATGTTCTTTGAAGACTTTCAGGCTCAGTATGCACAAAATTATGTTGAATTTTTCAGACGCTCCTGATTTAAATGCAAAAATTGATGGCTTAACACAGCAGAATATGTCATCAGCTATCATATGTGAAGCAAGGGGATTTCCAGCCCAATACACATTCCATCCATGGAAGCATATGTGGGGAAACATTGTGATCAGATCAGAGACTCTAATAGGCAGAACAAACACTAGCCAGAACATACTGGAGTTGGGAAATTTGTCCCTTCAGGACATGGGTACATACATCTGTTTTGCTGACAATGGAATAAAGGGCATTAATGGGAATATAACACAGACTGGAAAGGTAGACCTTATTATCACTGGTAGGTATACAATACAGCTACAAGCTTTTGGTTATATTATAAACATTATTCACTAATTAATCAATGGGAACATGACTGATTTACAGACCTGCCAACTCTTACAATTTTGCCATAAGTCTTAGGGAAGTTAGCCTTAAGATACAGACCTAATGGAAAAAAAAGCACAAATTATGGAAATACATTTGTTTGAGGTAAAATCTGACTACTGATTTGTTTGTGTTTGAGTCCGATGCAAGTTTCATATTAGGTTCAGTAGAATTGGTCAGGGAACCAGACTAGCTTTACCCGAGTACCTGAGACACTCTAAACGACGCATATTTTGTGATATAAAACGTTAATTGTTTTTTGTTATGTATTGAATGGCGTCCAACAAGTAAGTGGTCAGGACAATTGGGACACTAAAAAATCTTTAAACGTTTTAATAGTTCAGAAGAATGAAATGGAATATTTTTGGGGAAAAAAGCAGAAAGAGATCATCCATAAAGGATGTCCGGAAAGATGGGGGAGGGGGGTTGCTCAAATGCGAACAACTGCGGGCGAGGGGGAGGGGTGAAAATGACCTTGCAGACATCCGCAAGCTAGTATTTTTTATGACATTATGTGTTGAAAAGCTGCTTTAGGCCTACTTCGTGTATTCCAGTATGTTTTGCGGACATTCTTTATGGGTGATCCCAAAGAATAAATTATTTATTAATTTCAATTTGTACGATTTGTGTCACAGAATATATATGAATGAGTTGGCCTTGAGGATGCCAGTTGATTTTTACTGTCCGTCGGTGACAGCTGATCTTGAGAAGCGCATTTGTAATCAGTGTGGCCAGTACTTTCCATCTCACAGGCATGCAGCGGTGAGCAAACAAGCTGAAGTGGAAGACGTCGGCGCTGTGGAGCCTAAATATGTTAGCGCTGTTCTGTCAACTAACAGCATCATCAAATTTCGCAACTGAAAGCAGTGATGATGGTCTGCCAGTTACTCGCAACTTATTTGACTGGCGACAATCTGCGTTTGTTGAAGTGGAGTAATACATTGACAGTCTATCGAACTTAGCTTTCTGTGAGATGACAACTTTAGTTCTATGTCTGAGTAAAGACTTCTTTAAAGAAAGAACTTTCTGTTTATTTTTTTCTTTATTTTGAGCTACATGTTGTGATGAAATCAGTGAGCGTTGTATTTTTAGAGCACCAGCTATTCCACTGCCAGAGCATAGAGCAGTGTATAATGCAAGATGGAGATGTCCGCAGCCGGGGGGTGGGGTGGGGTAAGCTACATGCAGACAAAAGCGGTCAAGGGGGTAGGAAAACGGGTATTATCTGCGGACGTCCCTTATGGACAAACCGGAAGGGTAACAATTACATTTAATGGACATTGTGTGTTGGTTTGAGTATGTCAAATGGTGGGAAAGATGATTGCTGTCCTCACAGTTTTTGTTTTTAAAAGATTACGTTAGACCGCTCTAGTGGCCTAGTGGTTATAGCGCCTGCCTTGGATGCGGGAGGTCTCAGGTTCAAACCCCAGCCAAGTCATACCAAAGACTTATAAAAATGGTACTAACAGCTGCCTTATTAGGCTCTCAATAGAAAGCAATGTATTTTATCCACTAGGCTTCTGGCTGGATGAAAATCTCTCTGGAAACATGTATTTGGATGCATTCAGAAGTAATCATCAAAATACGATTCCTGACCCAATTTCAGGTGAAATAGAAAAGTATCCTGGAGTTAATTAGTTAAGTGTTCATATTGTTGAAACAGGACATTAACCGTTTTCCTCAAGAAATTTTAAAATTAAGTCAACATTAACTCATTAATGTTTCCTGAGCATATCTCATTTTATCAGCAATTCCTGTTTTGGGGAGAATTCTGACAGTTACCAATAATTTTGTTTTAATGAGGAAGATTTTTATTTAATCTTATGAAAACTTACAAAAAATAATGTACATGGCAAAGAGTGTGAAATTTATTTTTCTACAAACATGTAGATATTTCTGTCATTTCCATAATAGAGGAATTTGATAATAATGCAGATATTTTGATGAAAATATGTATTATAGTTGGAACATATGGAAATAGTTACACATTAAAATTGGATGAAATAAGAAAACAAACAAATACAAATTTCTAAAGTAGCATAGAGCAAGCAGTGAAAGCTAAAATGTAATGGAAAACTAACTAAAAATGTTTCCCAGACATTTGAAGACAATAAAAATACATAGTTAATAACACATTTTTAAGTACCATAACAGCAAGATGATTTCAATATAGGCAACCAGTTCACTGTGGCAATTTATTTCTCTTACAAAACAAGTTGTCTAATTGATTTTTATGGTAACAAATGGGGAATGTAAAGGAAAAGGCACAAAAAATATATAATTGCTACTGAAAATATAAATTTCCCTCAAAACCCCCATTGTTCCTAAATTTGTTTGTGCTGAAATTTTAGAAATTGCTCTTGGAAATGAAACTGAGTCTTTTTAAAACCTCATACAAAATTAGATTTCTCCCTATAATGTCCTTAAGATTTTACAGTACATGTATATCAAGTAAAAGAAGGAAGACTAATTATCTATTTGAATACCATGACCTGCATGGCATGCCTGGAAGGAAGCCCATAACAGAGGTGTATATCATATATCCATCAACCATGCACTCTGACCCCTCTTCTTCGGTGTGGCTGTTCCATGATAAGGTGCTGTTAATAGTGACTTCCAAATATTTGGCCTTTGAAGTCA